>JAYEVD010000347.1:0-113077 GCA_036346405.1 Phyllostachys edulis
CCCTCCCAATTCGATGGTCAGAATGTGCCTCGATCACCGGTCGAGGATATTGCTTTCAACCTCATGTTGGAGGATGTGAGGGGTTTAACCAACCCCGCTTGCTCGTAAGCAAGTAAATTGGTTGAGAAGAAAAGGAAAGCCAGCAGTACGGAATTCATTCCACCGCGTTTCAAGGTCAAAACCAAAAAATCAACTAGGTATGTACAAATGAAAGAGTCATATGAGGGCATACCTTTAATAGTTTTTGATGATTTGTAGTTTTGAACTTCCATTCTTCATTTTGTACAGATCTTCTGGTATTCTGGTCGTTTCCGACTAGAATGTTCCTGAGGACCGTGCACCTGTGGAAATCCTCGCCCAAAGCACTTCTCGTGATAAAGTTATTGAGGATAAAGTGGTCGAGGAAGCCCCAAGCTGCTGAGAATCAGGTGCGGCAATGCTCAGATCCAAAGGTGATCCTTACTCCTTCTGCGGAGGTAGATGCCCCTGAAGGCCCTCAACAAGTCCCGACCCCTGTTGGTAATCCCTCCCGACCTAACAAGTTCCCTGTTGTCTCCCGATTTATCAAGGATAAGGAGCTTGATGAGGCATGGGGAAGAATATCGGACCATCAAATCAAGATAGGTCCTTATATTATTTTTGCCGATTATAATGACGCGTGGCAACGGGTAAGTATCTACGACTAGTTTCATAGTTTTCTTTTTAAAAGTTTACAAGAAACTTAAAGAGGAAATGCTATTTGTGTAGCACATGGTCAAGAATTTTGGCCGTGGTGGGAGGATCCACTCCAAATAATTAAGGTCTTGGAGCAAAAACACTCCGAATTGAAAGTAAGAACTTTTCCTCTTAACCTTTCTCCTTCTTCAATATTTTGTTCTTCTTTTAATTATTCTCCTTATCATAGATTTGGAGAAAATAAAAGAAGAGGTCGTGGTCGATAAAGCCAAAATAACCCAAATTTTGAGGAAGAAAAATCGTTAAGGACCTACGATCGTAGAGAGGCGATTTACCGTAAATGAGACTCTTAACAAGAAAATTGAAGGTAATAGGTCGAGACTTGACTTATTATCCTCCTCTAATTATGTTGTATTTACTACTTGTTTTACTCTTGTAGAGCAAACGCAAGCGCTAAACAGAGCAAAGAAGGCTTTGGAATTTGAGCAGGATAAGGAGGCAGTTCTTCTGCAAAGTCTTGATGTACGGATCAATGCACTTAACAAGATGATCTTTGATATGGGATCAGGATCAACTCTGCCTGACTTAAGAGATCCAACAGAGAAAATGAACTACTTAGGTCAACTTCTAGAAGATCTCAAGGGTCTGCTCAAGACTACTCGGGAGAACTATGCCCAGACTATGAAAGAAGGCGTGGCCAGTGGAGTTAGTTTTGCGTTGGCAAAATTGAAGGCTTCCGATCCTTCCATCGATCTCCAAACCGTTGAAGAAGACTTCATCTACTTGCCTGAAGAAGCAAACAAGTTTCTTGAGGAAATAAAACCTCTCGGAAACAAAGTTGCAGATGAAATGGAAGTTAGATCTCCATCAAGCAGCTATTAGTCTGGAGATGTTCAGGAGTATAGGACATTATAATATAAGGATTATAAAATGTACAAAACTTACCCTTTTGCAAACAGCAAGTCTTTTGTTTATTCTTTTGACTTTTAAAGTACTCATATATTCTCTAGCCCCCGACTGATTTATAGTAGAAGAACGTTACAATAAAAGCAGTAAGCCAAGAAAAGAGAACTTAAAGTCTCAACCATTCTTTTTGTGTTGAAGGTATATGCTGATTATATGATAAAACTGATTGTAGTAATACTAGGAAATCAATTTGGTCAGAACCAGTGTATGATTTCGACTAGTTGTAGATCTGTTTTGTAATAATCGGAGTGCCAAACAAAGCAGTACATGGTCGGAAAAAGACTTGTGTTGGTAAGAAAAGAAAATATGCAAGAATGTATGCAACAAATGGTAAGTGAATTTGTTTATATCTAGTATCTAAAACTAGTCGAAAGAAATGTTAAGATCTGAAGACATAAAATACTCTTCGCAAAACATGCTCAAGCTCTAGTTCGACTGGCAGCGAGGATCGTAAGAAAAGAACCGTCGCTAGGAAGCTCCTTCCAGTGGGCAGGATCACGTGCGAAAAAGGAGAGACTTCGACTAGGAGGCTTTCTGTGTCCCGACTAGTAGCTAAACAAGAGTAGAACAAAATTTTGAAATGAGGAAATATACTCTTCACAATCATAAGCATATGAGTCACTATATGAAGTTATTCTTATCATGCTCTGGTTACTCGTATATTTCTTTAAGAAAAGAGTGTGGCCGCGCGTGGAAATCATTCATGGAATGAATCACGACTAGGACCCATTCAACGTGTGACTTAGAAGTAATTGCCAAAGAGTAACAGAGATCCTTGAAAAGGATATCGGAAAGAAGATTGTCTGCTCCGACCAGGTTTAAATAACAATAGTAGACGACCAGAATATAGGTACATATATATATATAAACAATATCATTCACCAAAATAAATAAAGGAATGACTAATCTCTATTTAAATGAAAAGAATTGAAAGAATGTAAAATAAATAAGTAATTATACATAGAACTTACGTAATTGATCAATGTTCCATGAATTTGACAAAACTTGCCCATCAGACATGGCTAATTAACCTTCCCACTTGGGAGAAAGTTTGTTGCAATTTGCTTGGTTCTGAATTTTTCTGAGAACCAGATCACCTACAGCGAAGCTGCGAGGTTGCACCTTACGACTATGGTACCTTCGTATGGCTTGTTGATAGATTGCTGATCGTACCAGGGCTTGGTTTCATCGTTCTTCAAGGAAATTGATGTCGCTCAAGTCAGCGTGCTCATTCCGATCATTTTCGTTGAAACAATCGACCGAAAGCAAAGCCAAGTTTTAGTTTCGAGGAAGCATGGCTTCAAAGCACCATAAACCAAGAAGAATGGTATTTCACCGGTCACACAACTGATCATGGTTCGAACGGCCCATAATACAGAAGGAAGTTCTTGAACCCAAGCTCCTGACCGTTTGATCAACTGGTCGAATACCCGGTGTTTGATCCCCTGCGTTAGGATACCATTGGCTTGCTCAACTGCTCCGTTGCTCTAAGGATGAGCAACTGAAGCAAAATGAACCTTGATACCAAGTTCGTCGCAGAATTCTTGGAATTGACCGCTTGAGAACTGGGCACCGTTGTCTATGATTATACGACTGGGTACACCAAATCGTGTGATCACATTCTTGTGAGAAACCTCGTAGCGGCCGCGGTTGTTGTTTTAACAATAGGCTCGGCTTCGATCCATTTTGTAAACGTGTCAATCAAGACGAAAAGGAATTCAAAGCCCCCGGGTGCTCTTGGGAAATGTCCCAGAATGTCCAGTCCCCAGGTTACAAAAGACCAAGAAAGAGGAATTGTTTGCAAAGCTTGTGTCGGCTGATGTACTTGTCGGCTATGAAACTGGCATTGTACGCACTCGTCACGCAGCTCTTTTGCATCATGAAGGGCGCTAATAATAGTATCCTTGCTCGATGGCTTTATCGACCGGTGTTCTCAGAGGAATGATGTGCTCCACAGACTCCTTCATGAATTTCGCTAGCAACTTAATGCCATCCGCTTGAGATATGCATCTCATCAATATCCGTGAGATCCTCGTTTATACAAGGTATGTTCGATCGAGTGTATGATTTGGCTTTTAAATGCGAGGCGGTCGGCCTCTACATCATCTTCTGGAATTATGTCATGCTAAAGATAATTGTAGATCGATGTCATCCAATCTCTACCTTGATCGTGATAGCGCCAACCGTCAACGACTTGTGGAGCATCCATGTTCCTAATGACAAGTATGTCACGACATGTAAGGAATCATGAATGTCATCAGAAGGCTCGACCATCGAGGGTGAATCGAGTTGCTCGAGGAAAACGGCAAGGGACGGTCGACCTCGTGGAGGCCATCCGTGCTAAGCGGAGTGCGCTAGAAAGTTTTCCTTTCTAGGAATATGTTGATCCGAAACCGAAGAAGTGCTTTTCAATTTCCGTACTTCCGCCAGATAAGATGACATCTTGGTACTCGAGCATTGATACTCTTGCCCTACTTGATTCGCTACTAGTTGGGAATTGCCTTTCACTAGTAATCTATGAATCCGGCGAGCTTAACAAGTCGCCGAGTCCCGCCAATAAACCTTCATATTACGCCACGTTGTTTGTGGGTGAAAATTTAATCGGATGGCGTGCTTGATGTGTTCACCGGTGGGGATATCAAGACAACTCCAGCCCCCGAGCCTTTCAGCATTAAGGAGCCGTCAAAGTACATTGTCCACTCATCGTGGTGTTTGTACACGGGCCCTTGGGTGGGTTCAGGGTTTATCCATTCAGCAATGAATTCTGCTATTGCTTGGGACTTGATTGCTGTTCGTGAGATGAAATGGAGGTTGAACGCCCCTAGCTCAACCGCCTATTTTGCTATTCATCCTGATGATTCCTTGTTTCCAAGGACTTGACCAAGGAGATACCCGATCGGTACGACCACTTTGTGGGCCTGAAAGTAATGCCTTAGTTTCCTTGAAGCCATAAGGAGACCATAGAGCAACTTTTGTACCTATGGGTATCTTTCGCTTGTTCTGTAAGACTTAGCTTACATATTACTCGGTCGTTGGACATTGTCACGGTCTGACGATTACACATGCTTGTTTGTGGTGTTGCAGCCACATAAATTAACAATGTTTCTCCTGGTCTTGGAGAGACTAAGACCGGGGTACTTGTAAGGTACTTTTTAAGGTCTTCAAAGGCATCGTTTGCCTCTTTAGTCCACTCAAAACTTTCGTGTTTCCGAAGAAGCTTAAAGAAAGGTAATCCTTTTCCCCCTAACCTTGCTATGAAATGACTTAGCGCTGCCATACACTGACGGTCGGTTCTCGGACCTCTTTCTTCGTGTTTGAGGGCGCAAATGGTCGGCATTTACCGATATTTTTCTTGGATTTGCTTCAATACCTCTAGCCGAGACTAGGAAACCGAGTAGTTTTCCAAATGAAACTCGAACACACACTTTTTCGGATTTAACTTGAGGTTATGCCTTCTCAAGTTATTGAAAGTCTCTTGTAGGTCGTGAATGTGATCGCCAGCGATGATGCTCTTTATGACCAGATAATCAACGTAAGCTTCTAGATTTCGACCTATTTGTGGACTAAAAGTTTTCTGCATCAACCTTTGAAAAGTTGCACCAGCATTTTTGAGACCAAACGGCATCTTAACATAGCAGTAAGTGCCGTATGGAGTGATGAAGGAAGTTTTCTCTTCATCCTCTTTACACATATTAATATAGTGGTACCCTAAATACGCATCTAAAAAACTTAGTAACTCACACCCGGAAGTAGAGTCTACAAGTTGGCCAATGCGTGGAAGGGGAAAATCATCCTTCGGACAAGCTTTATTAAGATCTATAAAGTCAACACACATTCGTCATTTTCCCTTAATTTTCCTAACCATTACGGGATTGGCAAGCCACTAAGGGTGGTCGACCTCATGAATGAACCCAGCCTTGAGGAGCTTGTCAATCTCCGACTAGATTGCCTCCTTCGGATCAGGTGCAAAACACCGCAGCTTCTATTTGATCGGTTTCTTGTCAGGCTGGAGAGCTAGCCTGTGCTCGATCACCTCCCGAGGGACTCTGGGCATATCGGACGCCTACCAGGCGAATACATCCTGATTTGCTCGGAGGAAGGAGACGAGCGACTCTTCCTATTTAGGTCGAGTCTTGCCCCAACTAGTACCTTTTAGGTAGATGAGTCAGTATTTCCTGACCCAGGTGGCGACTTGGCGCTGTCCGGAGAAGCACCTTTGTCGAGTGGCACCTCCTTTGTTTGGTCGGAAGGCTTTGGCGTTATCTTTGGCCTCGAGTGCTTGACCTACACGGTAGATGGATTAGCCTCTCTGGTCGGAAGTTCGTCGACCAATTCTAAGGATTTCCGATCACACACGTAAGCCATTTTTTGATCTCCTCGAACCGTGATGACTCCCTTTGGTCCTGGTATTTTCAAACTTTGATAACCGTAGTACGTGGCTATCAAGAATTTTGCTAAGGCCGGACGACCAAGGATTCCATTGTATGCAGACTCAAAATCCACTATATCAAACGGAATCTTCTCCGTTCGGAAGTTGTCAGGTCTTCCGAATGTGACCGGCAAGGAAACTTATCCTATCGGTTTAGCAGTGGAGCTAGGAACTATGCCATGAAAGGCATATTTCACTGGTTTCACCTTTGACCTGGGAACTTGCATATCTTCTAAAGCTACCGCAAATAAAATGTTTAAAGAACTACCTCTATCTATTAAGACTGGATTAACCCTACAGTTATTAATAGTAGGTTCAACAACAATAGGGAACCTACCTGGTCGAGTCGAAGGAATGGGGTAGTCTTCTTTGCTGAAGGAGATTACGGTGTCTGACCACTTTGATGGCTTGATGATGGTCGGAGGCTCGACAAGGTTGACCTCCCGCTCCATGGCCTTCAGATGACGCCTTGAATCGTACAAAGAAGACCCACCAAAGATCATGTTGACCGTATGCTGAGGCTCCTGGTACTCCATTTCTTCGTCGCCATCTTTGTCCTTCTTGGAGCTTGTTTCACCGACTTCCTGTATTGCGGGGAGTAGTCCTTTACCTGCATAATAATCCTCCAGCTTTTTCTGCCAGACTCGACAGGTGCGCAAGTCATGCCCTGCCTGCTGGTGAAGTGGACACCACTTCTTGTTTTTCTAGAATCCTTCGGTCGGAGCTTTTGCTTTGCCTCTACCGGTATAGTCTTTCTTACCCTTCGTAAACTTTTCAGGAATAGCCAAGACATCCTTATCGTCGGGTCTGCGGTTTTCTTCTTCTTGAGAGCTTTCTTATTCTTCTTCTCTAGTTTATCCAAGCCAGGTTGGGGGATTTTATCCTTCCGATCAATGGCCTCACACCACTCAATTGCTTCACTAGCGGTTGCGTATTTGTTGGCCATGTCGAAAAGTTTGACGGTCGCTCGTGGAGGGTTCATTGCTATGTCCTCCGTAAACCGTCGGTTCCTTAGACCTATTTTGAAAGCTTGGTTAACAGATGATTCTGCGACTTCTAGTATGGAATTAGAGCCTTGCCGAATTCGGTGGAGATCATCCTCCTTTCTAGGGCGGTCGTACGTGCCTTGGAAATTCGCAATTAGAAGGTCACAGAGTTGCTCCCAAGTATAGATTGATCCGACCGGTAGGTTAAGTAACCACGACCGAGCAGACCCTTCGAGCACTGTGGGTAGATAGTTTGCCATCATATTTTCATCACCACCAGCAGCTCTGATGGCGGTGGTGTAGATTTGGAGAAATTCCAATGGGTTCTGAGTCCCATTGAACTTGTCCAAGTTGGCTGGTCGGAACCTGTTTGGCCAACGTACAGCTTGGAGCCCTGCAGAGAAGGCTCGACAACCTGTAATCGATTCATGGCGCCTTCTTTGGAAAGGTGTCGGATTGTAATCGGTCGGAGACCGGTTCCTAAGATTGGAATGCCGGATCTTTGGTGTCCCGATTCGGTCGTAGACGCTATTCTGACATCTTCGACTGCCTGCTTGATTTAGACGATGTCGGAGATCGTCTGGTCCAAGCGATTGTTCTTCTCGACGTGGTGAGGGAGTGGCTGTTGGAAATAGCCTTCTTCCCTCGTGACTCCTTGGTCAAAATCGTCAAGGAGGCCTTGGTATCGATTGTTCCCCAACACGACCATGCTGCCCTCTACTAAGGGAGGAATGTTGGGATGAAGTCGTTATTTGACTTCCTGAATTCCTCAGTTCCTGGTATGCTTCCATTTGTTGCATGGTTTGTTGACGAATCTCCGATACTTAGCCTACAAGCTGTACAAAACCTGGGGTCTCTGCTAGAGCAGTGTTAGAATTATTCAACATATCTTGAACACGTTGCAGGTTTTGTACCATTACTGAAGGTCTCGGAGGATTCATACTGGTAGTAGGCGTTCGCAGGTCTGAACCTTCCCCTGACCTCCTGATTTGTTCTGTCCGATCAGCTACTCTTGGTGGGGCAGAGCTAGGCGAGTTAACTGATGGACGTCGATCAGTTCTGTTGCCTCCGGAAGTTGGTGCTTGATGGCCCGTATCATTTCTACCAGTACGTGGTGACGTGGTAGTGTGTGTAGGACCGTGCAAGGCATCTTGATTTTCATCTCTGATCGCATTGACCTCGTGCCTCCAGCAGTGATCTTCCGACAAGCTTCCATCGTAACTAATGGAGAGCCTTCCAATGCTTCTACTAGGAGTTTCCATGACGGAGAGCGGTCGGAGATGAGCACCTCCTGAGGTCTTCTTGGTGGGATCAGCCTGATCCGACGAATCACCGATCATATGCTGAGTCGTATCATCCCCACTTGGCCTATGACCAGTGGGGGTTTCATCGACACCGTTACCAGTGTCGGTTGGCTCCTGGAATCGCTAGAAGCCGTAAGTGAGTACCTTTCAGCCATGATTTCATCGAGATTATAGAGATTCTCAAGTTGCGATGCTGAATTTTCGTCACATGTTTCGCCGGTCGGAAGGACCGGGCTTGGAGTGGTCTTTGGACATTCCGAGCTGGTCGGAATGGCTGAAAGCGCCACTTGTCGTAGTGGTGGATCCTCATCCATCCGGTCGATTTCGCTAACGTCGGCGACGTGCAAGCCGGCGGAGGAGGAGGAGGATGACATGTCGTTTTCTTGCATGGCATAGATGCATCCTTTCATGTCGAGGTTGGAGTAGTCCACTAGGTCGAACCAATTCTCCTCATCCCAAACTCCTGCCATAGTCGCATGAGCGATTACGAGGAATGAGCGAGGATTTGATGAGCGAAGAGTTTCTTTAGGAAACTTGCGTCTTCTTCCCCACAGACGACGCCAGCTGTCGACGATCGAGTCGCTGATCTTATGAAATAAAAAGAGGAAAATGACGCGATATTTCCTGGGAGATAATGGGATTGCTCTTTATTGATATGAACTGGATTTACAGGCGGTGCTTACGACCCGGATGGGGACTAATCCTAATTACACTGAGTATCACACTTGCTATGCCAATCAATCAGACTGAAAGCATGAATCTAAGGCTGATTGCACTGCTTTAATCTGATGATCCTATCTTGCTTGTCTCAGATTCGCCCTTTTGTCTTCTGTGCTCCACCCTTAAATAACTTCCGAAGAGGTGGCAGTTACTCCTGGAGAAGGCGTCCCTGGTGAAGCGCTGCATTGGTTCTGGCGAGGCGCCGATTAACAATGTGTTAACTGCTCTGCGGTTAAGCGTCTGTGAGCCACTCAACCGTATGGTGGTTGTTGTCAGTGTCTTAGGACTATGTAACACCGCATGGTATGAAGTATACATCATGTGCTATATTCATCACACAGTAAGCATATACTTGGAATTAGTTATAGATACCAGTTCATATCTTTTCCGAGCAGCTACCTGGTCGGAGACTAGGCGCAGGACCTTGTCCGACCAGGGTACCCATTATGTAACCTCTGGAATCCTCACCACCAGTGTGGTCGTTAGCCTTAGGGGTTACGACCATGAAGATGTATGGTCTTTTATTATGTATTAAAGTAGTACATAGAGGTTTAAATCCTTGTCACACGTGATAACGTGTTTGGGAGAGGTCCAATCCTTCTGGAATGGTGAGGACGTAGCAACTCAGATCGGGTGCACGCACCGGAGTTGGGGGAGATGATGGCATTTCAGCGCTACATGGCTCCTGGAGCTACATTGAGCAAAGGAGAATGATGAGTGAAGTGAGAGGTGCACGATGACATAGGTGTCGCGTGCAAGGAAGCTCACTCGAGGGAATGGAGGTGAAAAGCTCTCGTTCTCTTTGATTCTTGGCGGGAGGCGAGAATGGCGAGTTGAGGAGTTCGTGATGCGGTTTGGGGCTTATATACGACTGAGATTGGTGCGAGAGAAGCGACGAGAAAATGGTGGCCGAGGATGAGTTTCTCGCACACGGCTTTGGAAGCTTCGTCTATAAGGGAAAATGGCATGTTAGTGGGGTGGCTAGTGGAGGTGACGGGGGCAATTGAGGCACAAAATCAGGTGAGAGCCTTGGCAAGCAGAGGTGGATTTAAAGGTCTCAAGGGGGGGCCACCATGTCAGCGAGAGGGAAGCAAGATGCTGGCACGGGCAGAGGCACGGCGCGGTGAAATGGGCTGAGTTGGGCTTCGGCCCATCGGGTGAGCGGAAAATTCAAACTATGTTTTGAATTTTCCAGAAAAGGCTGAGATTTTGCTGTATTTTTAAACCTATCAAACTGGCTCAAAAATTTATGAAAAGTTTTGTGGAGGTTCCCGACACTTTATGATTTCTTGTGTAAAATTTTTAGAATTTTATCTATTCTGTGTTTTTCTCAAAAAATATTCCAAGTTGCTATTTTCATATAATTACAACTGTTGCTTTGATGAAAAGTCCAAAAACTTGCTCAAATAAAATTTTCTACATATAAACATGCTTAAATTTATTCTCTCACTTATTCTTAATACATTTACCCAAAATTGAGATTTTTGGGATGTTACATGGATGACCTAAAACGAAGATTAGAAGGAAGCTTTAGCACATTCAATATAGACTAGAATGGAACCCGCGCCAAATGGCGCGGTGGACGGGTCGAAAATAAGACAGTGGATGATATTGCTTCTCGAATATTACATATATTAGATTAAAGACAGTGAACGATATTGCTGCAATCTATTAAATAGATAATAAGCTGATTTCGTGGGTGTTCGTAAAGCACACAAACTATGAGTAAGTATCCTAGTCTATGTAACCTACCATGTAAACAAAAAAGGAGTGTGTGGAATAAACGAAGAATTTTGGTAGAACATTACAGAGCACAATTATTGTAGACTTACAAACCTGTTTATGGTCATCTGAACACAATGGGTACTCTAACATGTACACACTATTTGGATGGTGTCCTGCTAGGCAGAAGCTAACCGAAACGATTCTGAGATAAACAATGAAGCACAAAAATATCAAAATAGATTTGAATTCAAAATGTTAAAACTGAAGCAGACAAATGGACAGAAGTCTATAACTACACAACATCTGTGGAAATCCATACACGGGCAGGAGATAAGCTTGCAATTCTTGAGCCAACATGCTAGCTTTTCTTCAATATGTCTCCTGCAAGCATATATTAGAAAGCATAGATCTTGTTGGCAAACAAAAGGAAATACCTTTTCTTATGATACAACACTCAGCAACAACTAATAATCAGAACTATGAAAACTTTTTCGAAGCACAACAATTTGGAAAATAACCTATAATGGAAGTGGACTGAGAACTTTATAAATGATTTTATGATGGAGATGTCTTAATAAAAGTGACGTGATTAATTAGGACACTAATCATGGCATGCTAGAAAGAAACAAAAAAAACATCAAACAGAACAAATACCTTGTAGATGGCCAAAAAAAACAATGCGAGAACTGTTTGTCAAGGCATCAGCAAGCATTGTTGATATTAGCTGAGTAAGAACCCTGCATAAATCCTGACTCAAACAACACAACCTTTTTTAAAAAAAATCAACTACCAATTAATCAAAAGAAACTACACTTGTATGATACTAACCCAACTCGAAGGAGATGGGCTGAAACTGGACCTCTTACTATTATTTGCTGAGCCAACGAATGACTGGAATGAAAAAATAGAGAAATCATATAGAAATTATTAGTGGTCCTAGGTCAAATATAAGCAATTTTTTTTGCCAAACGACTTGCACTTGCTTGATGGTGTAGATCAAAAATCCCTAAGGTTGTAAAAGAGACACAAAAGCTCTGAGAACCAGAGACAACAGGTATTTGGAAAGCAGATGTAAGTATTTCTGAAGATAGATGAAAAATGTTAAGCATACTCTACATCAACAATGATCTTCAAGATATATCTATTACATACATTTTCTAGATACACGTGTAACTGGTAAAGTAATAGAGCTAAGTTCGCAACTATAATATATAATATATGATATAATAGGGAAAAAACCTATTTTCTGGCTACATCATACTCTGCTAAAAAACATGAAAAAAATTTGAAGCTGCAATGCAAATAAAATTGTTGACACTAATTAATTAGTTGGGTGCCTAACTGAGAGGACATTATTGATCCAAAAGGTGAAAGCGGACCATTCACACTAAAATAGGAGCAACCGATGAAGCAAAGCAAATAACAAATAAAATGATCTGATGCGTAACTATCGAAAACAGAGCTTCAACAAAAAAAAATGGATTCTTCTTTGGTTCTTTTTCAAACGCGACCATGCACTTACTCTACAATATCTAATAGCGGTGGTGAAAATAGGAATGAACTGTGTATGTCATGTACAACCATAAGAGACATTCGCGAAGTCTTAATATCAATCACTGCGCGGGAGGGTAAAGAAACACATACCACAGAAAGGAAATTGAACCATCTCACTTACTGTCTCTAGCTATCAACTGTACACCGTAATAGATAGAAGAACTGAAGACATATGCAGGCTTCTATTTGAACCATAACATCACAGCATGGAGTAAAAGAAGGTAGTAAATGACACAGAAAATATAACTCATTACATTTTTTCAGTGTTTTGAACAATAGCCCTCATCAAAGCCTGCAACCAATAATCACTAAAAGTCCCACAATTAGATTTGACATTCAACATTTATCTTCATTGAAATCATGTTGACTATGAAACCCCATTGGTTAAGGCAGCATAGCAAGAGTCATACAGACATCTTAGGACAAATTGAGCTCACTCTCTCATGTGGTATGTTCACGGGTTACTCCGCTTATCAGTATCACTGGGGTAAAGAAACACATACCACAGAAAGGAAATTGAAACATCTCACTTACTGTCTCTGGCTATCAACTATACACCGTAGTAGCTAGAAGAACGGAAGACATATGCGGGCTTCAATTTGAACTATAACATCACAACATGGAGTAAAAGAAGGAAACAAAGGACACAGAAAAGATAACTCATTACATTTTTTCCATGTTTTGAACAATAGCCCTCGCCAAAGCCTGCAACCAAGAATCACTAAAAGTCCCACAATTAGATTTGACATTCAACATTTATCTTCATTGAAATCATGTTGATCGTGAAGCCCCATTGGTTAAGGCAACATAGCAAGAGTCATTCAAACATCTTAGGACTAATTGAGCTCACTCTCTGTGCGGTATGCTCACGAAGTTACTCTGCTATTGTTCAAAATAGAAACATAGGCTACCTAAAATCCTCAACAAAGAAAACCAAGAAACCGTCTCTTAGCATTGATCTCTGGAGCCGACACGGTTATGGTTTAAATTGTAACAGCGAATCTATAAATTCTCTGGACATTATAAATATCTTGACCATGCTCTACATGTATGAACAATCAACAATTCTAACACAAGTCAAGGAACAAATAAAAGAGTATAAATATGGATCATCGATCCAAATAATTCTAACACAAGTCATGGAACCTATAATTTCTAGTGTCAACAATACTTCTAGCAAAGACATATTTCCGCACCTAACGATGGTAGCATAATGAGCAAGCACCGAGCACCACCGGCCTTCAAATGCAACAATAAGCTCATCTAACAATGTCATGGATAAGAACACCGCATGCATACAAATGATTTGTTACTCTACAAATAGAATAGATTCAGTAAATCAAGCCCAAGATCGCTTAGTGCATAGCTTGCAAAAATGCAGATGCAAGGACAATACTCATATAAACATGTCATGGATAAGAACACCGACATGCACACTAATGCTCGCTAATAAACAAATAAAATAGATTCGTAAATCAAGACCGCATGATCGGTGCATAGTTTACAAAACACGATGTAGAGCTCGCGCCATAAACACTTGTGATTCTCGCACTAAAGATAACAGATACCGACAAAAAAGATTGAAGTTACGCATTTAAAGCTTACCATCGTTGCTTAAGCGGATACCGCAAAAAAGAATCAAGATAGCACAAATGTGGTTATTCTAGTATTGAAAATATAACAAATGTTCATTAGAGCAAAAACCTCACAAATCACATTACAATCATATGATAATAGGTGCCACACCTTAAAATGATTTGGGAAAGATGATCTGCATAAGGAATAGCATGATTAGGAACCGTAGCGAGTAAAAAATAAAAAGCCGGATGCATTGTAAATTTGTAACCTATGGCATTAAACCTTAATTGTTCCCTTAAATTATAAGACTACGTCAGTGACACTACATGGCATAATAAGTAATAATTTAAACCTTCAAAATTTCTCTTCTTACGTAATGTTGATTCAACCTAATCGCAGAAGAGGATAGCAACAATCTAACACACAAATGGTGTTAGCAAAAAAATGATAGTTAAGTTCGTAAACTACCTATGGACCGTAGCCTCGATAAACTCTCATGACAAAAGAAGCTAGCAATGCGGCTTTGGTGTCGAGGAACCAAGCGTCCCCATTAGCCATTTCAAAGATGATGCAATGATTAAAAAGTTCAACAAAAATAATCATGGATGAAGTTCATATAGTTTATATTAGCAAGGTGTCCCGGATCGAAGGATACTTGAACATGTCCAAGCATTCCATTGCCCTGCCTACCTCAAAGATCCAATGAATATATCTACATGGATAGACTAATCATCAAGCATTGTTATACTATATCTAGTCGCACCTCCATCATATCTCGAGAAATTGAGTTACATACGATCGATTAGCAAGTCATGGAACACTGCAATAGAAGCCGAAAGTTTGCTATCAATTAGTTCAGCAGCTGATTGATGCATATAACTATCTAGTTTCATTTTTGTTTTGTCATAAACAACTTTAACAAAAACTAACCGTTCCAAACTAAATGCATCTCTTTGCTTCTTAATTAAACTGCACAACACAACATTTAGAATGCATTTTTTTCCACTAAATGCAGATTTGCAGGTATGTCGCTTACATGCCACCTTTAGAAAAAGAAGGAAAACATCAACGGTTCTCAAAACGAAGGATGGCTGCAAATTGCGAAGTCAAATGTCACCAACTAATTCACTCGCCATGTTGATATTCCAATATGTTGCAAGACAGATGAATAGGCCTGTCTCCATCAATAGTTAAGATACATTCCCAAAGATCACGATGAAAACTTGGGGTGTGGTGAGCTGCGTTATTCCTTTGATGACTCAATACCCTAAACAATATCATTGATGCTTCTCTTAGTATCTCTTATTGAATCAACCATGATTCCTAGCATAAAGCACTACCAATACTATACCGCTCTACAACAAAACACCTACAACAGGCAACCCGTGATGCAGAGAGTAGGGAGTTGGTCTGTTGAACTAAATGCCATCACGCCTTCCATTGTGGTAACTAAAAGATAATCATGCATTAATTCAATAAAGAACAACGGAGAAGGAACCTGACGAACCCAGACTGAGGAACCCGAATTGTCAGAACGGCAAGCAGATGCACCATACTTGATAAGGAACCTGAGAAGGAATACCACAGCAAGACAATGGAGATGAATCAGCATTTTTTTCCATAATGGAGACAACTGAGGCTTCGATGCAGCCCATAGAAGCACATCTGTAAACGCATACGCAGGAACACATTGTCAGAACGGCAAGCAGATGCACCATACCTGAGAAAGAATACCACAGCGAGACAACGGAAATGAATCAACATTTTTTTCATAACGAAGATAATTGAGGCCTCGATGCAGTTAGTTTATGCACATGATTTCCTAGGCATTTCGTCGAGCATCTAGTGTACATCAGTTATGCCAGTGCAAATAGACTCTTGTAGACATTTTTTCAAACATGGCATGGGAAAAAAGTGCATGATTCATTATGAATAAATGTCAATAGAGGCCAACGCACTGGCTGTCAACAGAGACCAAATGCATTGGCTGTGTTATGCTAATGTCACAAAGATTTGTATGTTGGATTCCTTCGAGAGTAGCTCTACACCACGCTAATACATTCCCATACTGTGAATACTACCAATCAAAAAATGTGGTGTGCGGTACCTGAAATTTCTGCACTTGCCTCTGCGGCTCATCCTTCCACTGCCCCCACGAAGGTGCACGCTAATGCAGGAGCAGTGGCGGCAGCCCAACACAGGAGCGGCGGCCCAAGGCAGGGGCAGCGGCGGCGGCCCGAGGCGGTCGAGCTCCTCCCTCAGCCCGCCATGAGCTGTTGGGAGCTTGGGGAGCAGAGGGGTGACGGCCGAATCCGAAGTGGAGGGGCTGGATCGCGGCGGCAGCCCGAGGCGGTCGAGCTCCTCCCTCAGCCCGCCATGAGTTGGTGGGAGCTTGGGGAGCAGAGGGGTGACGGTTGGATCCGGAGTGGAGGGGCTGGATCCGGGCGTGGACGGGTGATGGTGGCAGTTGTGTCACCAGATCTGGGCAGGAGCGGCCAGGTTGAGGAAGACCGGGGGGCGCAGGGGAGGAAGAGGAAGGGGCTCACCGCCATGAGAGGGCTGGATCCAGGCGTGGGCAATTTGGATCCGGGGACGACCGGAGTTGGTCAGGCGGGCGGCAGGAGCTAAGCTAGCGGTGTGGTGGCAAAGCAAGTCTGCAAATCAAGGAGCGGCCGGTTGAGGAAGACCGGGGCCCTGGGGAGGAAGAGGAAAGGGCGCCGATCTGGCGGGAGCGCCGCCCGAGGAGGACCGGGGCGCAGGGAAGGAAGAGGAAAAGGGCGCGCGGCCTATGGGATAACGCGAGCGAGGAGATGTTTAGCGACACCGACGCCGCAAGCCGGGCGGGGTGATGTGGCCGAGTGAGTGCGCGCGTTACTACCAGCGCACCACGCCGGATCGTGCGGGCTCGAGCGCGCTAAGGCGGGATCAGACGGTCAAATTGTTTTGGGCGACGTGGCCCTGGCGAGAGGAGGCTAACTTCATGGTGTTAAATAGGTTAATGAGAAATCATACATTGTGCTTGACGCCACGACTCAATTAATTTGCTCACCGAGAGCCCGAGATCGAGTTGATGCAAACAACTTGTTTAATTTCTTTCAAGCAGAAATTTGATCTCGATGCAATGTACTTGCACAATTTATGTTTATATAATGACAATACTGTTTGTGTAAGAGTAGAAATTAGCAAACCAAATACGAGAGTTCCTGTGTTTTTGGATTTGGATATAACAATATGGAGGAATAATATTGAGTCGTTTCAGATTCTGGTGCAAGGCCCATGTTAGCGTTGCGTACCAACTCGGTTTAGTGACCATAGGGCCGATTGATTCCATTAGAGTTGCGTAACGCAAAGTGTTTTTTTCTCCTTCGCACAAACTAGATTATACAAGAGATGTGGTGTGGTTAGCCATACTATGCAACAAAGGAGCTTTTAAGTGGAGAGTCCGAGTAGACTAGCCCAAACACCAACACATATATTGCGTGATGTGCATGAGCCCATATGGTGGGGACACTCCCAAAAGTGAGAAGAAAAAAAAAGCTAAGCCAACTTGGACTGAGTCCTAGGAGGAGTACGGTAACCTTAATGGATAAGAGTCAAGGTGAAGATTGTTGAGAGAGGTGATTCATATCCTAATCTACTAGGACTTCTAGAGGTGTGCTTCAATGATTCCTAAATGGATCCTAAATAGATTAGGATTCTTCTTGTTAGACCATGCGGTTTTGTCAAGGTTTTTACTGATGAATAATTTATTTGAATAATTTATTTTTGGGTTGCTTGGAATTTGCGGTTGTTAGAAGGTTCCGTTGTTCCGTTTGAGTGGCTGGTTTAATGTATTTTCAGATTCATTGGAGGTCTTCAAGGTCCGCCACAAAAGCACCTGCGTGGACTTATCAGGACCATCCAAGACCTCCCCAGGATAAATCTGGTCCATCCAGGACCTCCCCAAGAGAACCAACGCGCATCAATCGCCTCCATCCAGGACCTCTCCAGGAGAACCAACGCGCATCAATTTGGACCGTCCAGGACCTCCCCAGGAGAAGCAACGTGCATCAATCTGGACCGTCCAGGATTTTTTCAGAAGATTCAACGTGGAGCAATCTCGACCATCCACGACCTCCCCTGGATCAATCTGGACCACTCAGGACCTCCCCATGAGCACCAACGTGGATCAATCTGGACCACTCAGGACCTCCCCATGAGCACTAACGTGGATCAATCTCAACCACTCAGGACCTCCTCATGAACACCAACGTGGATCTATCTGGACCGTCTAGGACCTCCCCCTGTGAAGAGGTCTTTCTATTGGACCGAAAAGGCGACTAGAGGGGGGGTGAATAGGTGCACGCTCACTTTTTCACTTTGATCAAATTCAACACCAATTTTACTCTGATAGCTATGAAAGCTATGAAGATCAATATACAAGTACAGCGGAAGACTTGTATTGAATCCAAACCAAAACCCCAAAGCAAAAGACCAAAACCCTAATCAGAGGTGCGGTCTGACCGCTCTGGCCGGACTGACCGGCGTCAAGGAGGTGGACTAATTGGAGGCCGGACTGACTGAAGGCCAAAGCTCGGACTGACCGACTTCACGATGAACAACGCAAGCAACCCGAAAACCAAAACTCAAATCAGTCTAACTTTTGATCCGTAAAGACAAACTCCACGAAGCTTGAGACACACCTTCTCTAAGATATTAGGAACCTATTCCAATCAAAGAGCGTAGAGATCCATGCCAAAGTTCTAATCTTTTTCAGTTTGAACGAAGTGTGCTCAAAAACCGAGTAAGAATCGAAATATGATCTAGAAAAATTGATGATCAAGATGATCCTAGATGGGTTCCCACATGTCACAGCAAGTTAGATCAAGACAAGAAACAAAGCGAAAACTCGCGGATCAAAGAAAGACTCAAAATCATCAAATAGAGAGAAGGAAAGCAAAGAGACACATCTTTGAGAAACTTTCCTTGGATTGATTTGATATAGTATTGGTTTACAGCCACTCCATCAATGGAGGACAAAGACTCAATACATGAGCATGAAATCAAATCCAACTCTCTAGAACCCTAACCTCCAACTATCATCTTCCTAAGCACAAAAGCAACTAGGGTTTCAAAATAATGAAAGGGTTAAGGGGGTGCAGCCACCACCCTTCTCTATTTATAGTGGAGGCTTAGACCTTCTAGAAGATTGAACCCTAATGGGCTCTCGTTAAGGCCCACATACAAACGGGTCACACACACACGCACTTTAAAGCGTTGTCTTCATCTCCTCTTGACCTAATCCACTTCTCCATGCACCGTCTTGCGCCGCGGGTTGGCAAAACGTCACCAAGGCGGTATTTGGTAAAATTACCAAAATACCCCTTCTCGATCTTTTTCGAAGACCAAGTCCAAACTGCGTGAAGCACTTCCATGCTTCGCTACGTGTAGGTTGATCCAGCGGCTCTCATTATGCCGGCAAGTCCCTCCCATCCAGCTCCCACCGAAACCACCATGGCACTTGCACCGACCCCCGCGCCGCTTGATCCAATCCATCACACCGAACTGCCCGTTCGGTCACCTTTGTTCCTCTTGCGCCATGCTTGACTCCATTGACCTCACCCGGCATTCCCGATCGTTCTAGACCTCTGCTCTCCAAGCTTAGTCCCGATCATCCTCGCTGTTGACCGTCATTGACCTCAAAGCAACCTGCACAACAATAGACAAGAAATCGATTCCGGGAACAAGTTCTTCATAACTTGACCCACGTTAGCCAAAACATGCATCATGCAACACATATGCCATGAAACCCATAAACTTGACCTAACCCAACACTCATCGCCACCGATTGGCCGATGATCAGCAAGAACCCAATCAGACCGCCATTGAAAGGCCGGTCTGACCGCTGGCCAGTCTGACCACGTGCCCAATGTCGGTCTGACCGCACCTACACTGACAGCACATTAAACTTTGACGAAAACTCGTGTTTCGACAAACCCATAATGCCATTGCCAATTGTAAATCATCCTAAGATCATGAGCATATCCCCATGATATCCACAGTCTCCCCCTTAATGAACACATTGGCAATTTCCCAAACAAATGCAAATTTTGAGGTTTGAAAAGTAAAAACTCGACGTTTTCGCACAAAGGCACAACTTAGTCCAAAAGCAAAGAAAGTGACCACGTTGGCTTCAGAATAGCATAAGCAAGTGAGATAAAGCAAAAGAAAGCAAGAAAGCTTCATTTTTCAGAAAAGAGTCAAAATCTCACTTAAGGTCTATATGAAAGAACAATTGTTCAAAATGACCTCTGATCATTGTGAGGTTGCAAGAGTTGCAATTCAAGTTCAGAAATGGCAATAAGACCACAAGAATGCAAATAAGAAACTCCCCCTCACTATGATCCTCAAATTTCAAAAAATCTCAAATTTTCAATTTTACTCCAAGTTGCTCCCCCTTTTTCATATTTTTCATACATCTTCTCCCCCTTTGACAATGGAGTCATCAAGGAATCACGCCTTCCTCTCGTCCAGAGATGACAAATGCAGAATGAGGAAAAAGCATAAGAAAGAGCATGCATGAAATGCAATAGAGTGGCTCTATTTTTTTGTAATTTTTAATTTTTGAGTACAAGAAGCTTTGAAGATTACCCAAAAGAACAAGCTAGCATTTCTAATGTTGCACAAGACATATCAAGCCTGAAGGCGCTAGCAAGATTATGTTAAGACATATATATCAAAGCTAAGCTAGAAGGCTCAATGTAAAGCAATGAATTGTAACAATTTAAGCAAAGCTTCAAATTCAACAAATTCATCAACAGGAGTCCTAAAATGATAATGCCATGTCAAAATGTCAATGTGAGATCAAAAAGCTAATAATGGCCACATTAAGAGACAAACAGGTCCTGAATTGAATCATTTTGCTCAATTTTCTCAAACGCCCATTTTTCAACAGTTTTTCATTTGCAATGAATATTGAAGTTGACTAATAATCTAACTTAGTGAAGAAGATCCTGGACTAGGAGCCATCCACAAACTCTTCCTAAACTTCGACCAGAAGTTGATTAAAGGTATATCTTAGTAAAGAAGATCCTAGACTAGGAGCCATCCACAAACTCTTCCTAAGCTTCTACTAGGGCGGCAAATCTTGAGGTTCATGTCAGTTTTGACAAGCAGTCCCCATGAGATCGTCTGGATCATCAAACTATCTCCAAGTTCATGTCTATGACATGCAGCCTCGTAAGAGTAGTTTGGCACAATTTAAGCATAAGACAATCTTGAAATTGATTTTTCATTTTTCATTTTGCACAGGACCAGTTTTAGATTCTCAGAAGCACAAGAAGCTCAAGTAATGATCAATTTTAGATTCAAGAGCTAACAAAGCAATTTTGACAGGCCAATGTCACAAAAGGAGCACTAATTATGAATGGCTAAAACATCCACAGACATGTGTTTTAGTTCAAGTTGTTTTAGAGTTCTAGCTCATTCAAAGAAAGACTTAGCTACACATGTGAAAGTATGATAATTCTAGCAAGTCAAAGAACTAGACATGGCATTGAGCAAGAATTGAAATACTAAAGCTCTAACGGGTAATAAGCAAAGCTTCATCAATATTAAAAGACAAGCAGTAAAGCTTATATTACAATGCATCTTTTGTGATTTTTCATATGAGTGCAATATGATACAATAAGATGCAAGAAAAGCTCAAAAGGTCTAAAAAGATCAAAAAGGATCAAAAAGTTCAGAAAAGATCAAGGAAAGATCAGATGAACAAGGTAAGATCAGAAAAGATCGAACTCCCCCTCAAACCAACGCATAGGGATAAATTACCCCTAGCTAACTCGCTCCTCAAGGTGTTAAACCTTGTTGGGTCTAAAGGCTTGGTGAGGATATCGGCTAACTGAGCCTCAGACTCCACAAAATGCAGCACAATATCACCCTTCTCAACATGGTCTCTAAGGAAGTGATAGTGAATGTCTATGTGCTTGGCCCTAGAGTGTTGCACTGGGTTCTTAGCAATGTTAATAGCAGAAGTGTTATCACAGAAAAGAGGAACACTAGCAAAATTTAACCCAAAGTCCTTAAGAGTGGACACCATCCACAAAATCTGACTACAGCAAGTAGCAACAGCTACATATTCAGCTTCAGCAGTTGATTGTGCAACAGAAAACTGCTTCCTAGAAGACCAAGAGACAAGAGAAATGCCTAAGAAATGACATATGCCAGAGGTATTCTTCCTATCTAGCCGACAGCCCGCAAAATCAGAATCAGAAAACCCCTGAATGGACAAAGAAGACGAGCAGGAAAACCAAATGTCATACTGAAGGGTAGAGTGTAGGTACCTGAAGATGCGCTTAACGGCTTGGCGATGTAAAGTCCTCGGAGACGCCTGAAACCTCGCACAGAGGCAGACCGCGAAGTGGATGTCCGGTCTTGAGGTCGTCAGGTACAGAAGGGAGCCGATCATGATGCGGTACTCGCATTGATCCACGGCTTCTCCTTCCTCATTTGGATCCAAAGCAGTCGAAGTCGCCATGGGAGTGGCGATAAACTTCGACCCATCTCAAGCGCTTGAGCAGATCCTTGGTGTACTTCGTTTGATGGATGAAGATCCCTTCCTTGCATTGCTTGATTTGTAGCCCCAGAAAGTAGTTGAGCTCTCCCATCATACTCATCTCAAATTCCCTGGACATGGTCTTAGAAAAACTAGAAACAAGAGCATGAGAAGAACCACCAAAGATAATATCATCTACATAAATCTGAACAAACAGGAAGTCATTGCCTTGCCTAAGAATGAAAAGAGTCTTATCTACCTTTCTCATTTCAAAATCATTCTTAAGCAAGAAGGTCTTAAGTCTATCGTACCAGGCTCTAGGGGCTTGCTTAAGACCATACAAGGCTTTGGATAGCTTGAAAACACGATCAGGGTGCTTGGGATTCTTAAAGCCAAGGGGTTGCCTAACATACAATTCCTCCTCTATAAAACCATTCAGAAAGGCACTCTTAACATCGATTTGATGCAACCTAAAACCTTTAGATGCAGCAAATGCAAGCAGAATGCGAATGGCTTCTAGTCTAGCAACAAGAGCAAAGGTCTCGTCAAAATCTAACCCCTCAACCTGGCTAAAGCCCTGAGCTACCAACCTAGCCTTGTTTCTAACCATGGAACCATCCTCATTTTGTTTATTTTTGAACACCCAACGGGTTCCTATAACATTATGACCACTAGGAGGTTCTACAAGGTTCCAGACTTTATTTCTTTCAAAATTCTCTAACTCCTCATGCATGGCATTGACCCAGCTAGAATCAGATAAAGCATGTGATATATCGCGGGGTTCAAAAGAATCTACAAATGCAGAGTGAGAGAAAAGACTCGGATCATGATACCTGGAGCGAGTGACTCGCTAATGAAGATTACCAATCATCTGATCCGAAGGATGTTGCTTCTGAATGTGCAGTGGAGCGCCTGGGGGAGATAGCATCTCCTCAACCTCCGCGTGTACTGCTGATGAAGAAGATGCAGCAGGAGCCTCAATTGGAGGTGAAGCAGTCATCGTAGGTTCTGGAGCTTGGACAGGAGCATCAGGAACAGGTGGAGGAGCAATATCGAAATCATCCTCTTCTTCTTCAACAAAAATACTCTCTATCACCTGAAACATCGAATCTAGCTCCAGGGCTACTCTCATCAAAAGTGACATTGCATGTCTCTGGACAATGTTAGTTTCAACATTAAAGACCGAAAACCCTCGAATGAGCGGGATAACCCGGAAATAAACCATCACAAGTCCTTATTTCAAATTTATCTAGGTTTCCTGTCTTGAGAATAAAACACTTTGATCCAAAAACTCGAAAGTGAGAGACAGAGGGTTTTTACGCCAAAACGAAGCTCATAAGAAGTCTTGCCCAAAGACGGTCTCAAGAAGACACGGTTTGAAATATGGCAAGTCAGAGCAATAGCCGGCCAAAACCTCCTCTGTGCTATACTCATCTAGCATCGCCCCTAACCATCTCAACTAAGTTCATGTTCTTCCTTTCCACAACGCGCCATTTTGTTGAGGGACGTGTGGAGAAGAGAACTGATGCTCAATATCGCGTTCAGCACAAAAAGAGGCAAAAGAAGTATTCTTGAACTCCGTGCCATTGTCATTGCGGATCGCTCTCAAGGCACCAGGAAGTTCAGAAGCCAAATGAAGAACAAGGTCATGATAATGATCAAAAGCCTCATCCTTCGAAGTAAGAAAGAACACCCAAGCATATCTTGAAAAGTCATCGACTATGACAAGAATGTACCATTTGCCACCGACTGACCGAACCCTAGCAGGACCAACAAGATCCATATGAAGCAACCGTCCCGTCCGTCACCATAACCATAGTCAATGAAGGGTGAGGCGGCAACTTACTTGCCATGCCTACAGGCTTATACATCTGACCTCCTTGACAGCTTTTGAGTTTAGGCAAATCTCTCATGAGATCAAGGCCGCTAACTCGTGTCAGATGATCAAAACCAATGTGCCCCAAACGTCGGTGCCAAATCTAGACATCAGAAGAAGATGCAATTAAATACTTAAGAGATCTGGCAAGAGATTCAGAAAAATCAGCACCAAAGATTCTACCAACTCTAGAAATCCCAAAAATGAGCTCACCAAAAGAATTAAGCACACGACAGGCATTCGTCTTAAATCTAGTCTCATAGCTATCACCAAGAAGCTGAGAAACAGAAAGCAGGTTGTACCTTAGCTTGGACACAAGAGCGACGTCCTTGAGAATGAACTTGTCGTTCACCTTGATCATTCCAGTTCCTTCAATGCGCCCTTGTGTATCATCACCGAAGGTGATGAAGTCATCACCTGTCGACCGCGTGAAGGAGGTAAACCATCTTGAGTCTCCGGTCATGTGGCGTGAACACCCGGAGTCGACGAATTATGTGTTCTTTCCCCTTCCGCGGCAATCCTGAAAATCAAGGAACAAAAGAACGATGTGTCTCAATACTGGGGTTAGTTAAAAGCGACTTGGGAACCCAGTACTGAGACACGCGTCTGCGAGTAGTATGCAAAGCAGAAGTACTATCCTTGATTTTATTAGGAGTTCTATTATGAGCAATGGTTACTTTAACATGAGAAGCATCCTGTCTAGGAATATGATGAGCATGTGAAATAAATCCTAGTCCAGGTTTCTTATTTTCCAATTGACCATGTCTCATAAAAGCTCTAGGTTGATTAGATGACATTCTAGCAATATTTTTCTTAGCGTTCTTCAACCTACGCCAACAGAACTCAACCAAATATCCACTCTTCCTGCAATAGGTGCAATGGTATTTGGTACCATTGGGAGAAGCACCTTTTGACACAAAAGAAGGTTGGACAAACCCTGCAGATTTTTTAAAAAAATTGTAGGTTGGGTTGTGAATTCAACTAAGCCATTTTCCAAGACCTCGATGAAACTAGGCTTGGATTTGTCCTAGGCTGAGTTGTATCATAACCCTTGCTTCTTATAAGGAGTTTTTGATTGATCAAGAATCATGTTTAACTGTTTTTACCACTAGAGAATCTTTCTAAAGTATTCTTAAGATATGCATTCTCTTTTCCAACATTAACACATGACTCACAATTTTTGGCCTTATTGGCTCTAGCATGTTTCTCCTTAAGAAAAGCAACTTCAAGCTTAAAGACTGCACATGATGCACAAGGCATAGATTCAATCGTGTCCTTAAGCTTGGCATATTTAGCTCTAACTGCTTCTAAAATGTCCTTAACTTCGTGTTCACGTTCTACGTAGAAAGAGAAAAAGCTAGATTTAACATTACCAGAAGCATCCAACTTGTTAGACTCTAAGCATTCTTCACAGGGAGCAGATTTTACATCTATTAGCTCAGTCCTAGCATTTTCAAGTTGATGCAAAGCAATATCATGAGCAGATTGCAGTTTAGCAAATTCAGAATGTAAAGCATGGCAAGATGAACATTCATCAGATTCAAGAGTCTTAGCATTAGCCAGTTCTAACATCAAATTGTCTACTTGTGACTCTAGATCCTTGTTCCTAGCCATGATAAACTCTAACGCCTTATCTTGACTCATGAGTTGCTCAAACATGTTGTCACATCTAGCAGAAAGAACATCATAGGAGAGAGGTACCTCATCGTTGTCATCGGCGCCGTGAGTCGGTCATGAAGCATCTTTGGTGAAGTCCTTAGCCTTCCTTTTCTTGTCTTGAGGGAGCTCCTCCTCCTCCTTGTCCTCCTCGCTTCCGGAGTCCACATCGCTCATGGATTGCTCTCCAAAAGCAGCAAGGACCCGATGAGCAGCCTTCATGAGCTTGGCAGCATCATACTTGGGCTTGCCCCCTTGAGGCTTCTTCCAAGCAAGCTTCTCATCCTTGCGGTTGCCCTTACCTTTCAACTTGCAAGCGGTTTGCCCGGATGTGATATAGCTCTACACACTCATAGCACGTCACAGGGCCACCTCTCTTCTTGTTTCTAATATTGTTATATGCCCGTGTGACTTTCTTGGCTAAAAGAGCTAAATCAGCCTCAGAAAAACTCTCAAACTCTTCTTCTTGAATAGTAGATAAACACGCAAGAGAAAATCCAGAAGAAGACTTAGAAGAACCATCAGGAGTTCTTTTCAAAGGATCAGCTACCAAAGCCATGTTATCCTTCTTAGGAAGACTGTCTCTCTTGATCTCATGAGTCTTGAGCTTCTATAAAGCAGCTCCAAAGTGAGAGTAGAGAGATCGATATTCTCCTCAATGGCAGTAGCCTTCATCTCCCACTCCTTGGTGTTGATTGCAGCCAAGAGATGGGTGGCATTCTCAGATTGAGAGTACTCAATGTCAACAACTCTCATCTGATTGATCACCTTGTTGAAGCGAGTAAAAACGCCATCGATGCTCTCGCCAGACGATCTCGAATTTGTTGTACTCTCGCTTGTAGACCGCTTATGACTTGCTTGATCCGGGACGATCCCTCATGGTAAGTTTCGAGGGTGTGCCAGATCTCATGTGCGGTTTCAAGGTTGCAAATCCTATCGTACTCCTGTCTATCAAGCCTAGCATATAGGAGATTCTTAGCCTTATGGTTGTTTGCCAAAAGGGTCTGGCCGTGAAGCAACCTCGAGCAAAAGCAATGAGCTCGAACAACCTCCCACACAGCTTGTCCTTCGCTCTGAAGGAAGACGCGCATGCAATTCTTCTAATAGGCATAGTCGAGCCCATCGAAGACATGCGGCTTGGTCGAGAACTTATCCATCGCCAAGTTCAGTGACCGGTTAAGATCAAGATTGAACTAACCGGGCTTTGATACCACTTGTTGGACCGAAAAGGTGACTAGAGGGAGGGGTGAATAGGAGCACGCTCACTTTTTCACTTTGATCGGATTCAACACCAATTTCACTCCGATAACTATGAAAGCTATGAAGATCAATATACAAGTACAGCGGAAGACTTGTATTGAATCCAAACCAAAACCCCAAAGCAAAAGACCAAAAACCAAAACCCTAATCAGAGGTGCGGTCTGACCGACGGCCAATGTGCGGTCTGACCGCTCTGGCCGGACTAACCGGTGTCAAGGAGGCAGACTAACCAGAGGCCGGACTGACCGAAGGCCAAAGCTCAGACTAGCCGACTTCACGATGAACAGTGCAAGCAGCCCGAAAGCCAAAACTCAAATCGGTCCAACTTTTGATCCGTCAGGCCAAACTCCACAAAACTTGAGACACACCTTCTCTAAGATATTAGGAACCTATTCCAATCAAAGAGCGTAGAGATCCATGCAAAGTTCCAATCTTTTCCAATTTAAACGAAGTGTTCTCAAAAATCGAGTAAGAATCAAAATATGATCTAGAGACTTGCTCGTGGGTGATTGATGATCAAGATGATCCTAGATGGGTTCCCACATGTCACAGCAAGTTAGATCAAGGCAAGAAACCAAGCAAAAACTCACGGATCAAAGAAAGACTCAAAATCATCAAATAGAGAGAAGAAAAGCAAAGAGACACATCTTTGAGAAACTTTCCTTGGATTGAACCCTAATGGGCTCCCGTTAAGGCACACACACAAACGGGTCACACTCGCACGCACTTTAAAGCGCCGTCTTCATCTCCTCTTGACCTAATTCGCTTCTCCACGCACTGTCTTACGCCGCGGGTTGGCAAAATGTCACCAAGGAGGTATTTGGTAAAATTACCAAAATACCCCTTCTCGATCTTTTTCGAAGACCGAGTCCAAACTGCGTGAAGCACTTCCATGTTTTGCTACGTGTAGGTTGATCCAGCGGCTCTCATCATGTCGGCAAGTCTCTCCCATCCGGCTCCCACCGAAACCACCATGGCACTTGCACCAACCCTCGCGCCGCTTGATCCAACCCATCGCACCGAACTGCCCGTTCGGTCACCTTTGTCCCTCTTGCGCCATGCTTGACTCCATTGACCTCACCCGGCATCCCCGATCGTTCTAGACATCAGCTCTCCAAGCTTAGTTCCGATCATCCTCGCCGTTGACCGTCATTGACCTCAAAGCAACCTGCACAACAATAGACAAAGAAATCGATTCCGGGAATAAGTTCTTCTCAACTTGACCCACGTTAGTCAAAACATGCATCATGCAACACATATGCCATGAAACCCATGAACATGACATAACCCAACACTCATCGCCGCCGATTGGCCGATAATCAAGAAGAACCGGTCGGATCGCCATTGAAAGCTCGGTTCGACCACAGCGCTACTAACGGCGGTCTCGACGCAAGCACCTACATCGACAAAGACATTAAACTTTGGCGAAAACTCGTGTATCGACAAACCGATAATGCCATTGCCAATTGTAACATCATCCTAAGATCATGAGCATATCCCCATGATATCCACACTTTCAAGCATCTTGCACCTCCGAGCATCGTTTCATCGAGGTATCAGAGCAAGGAGGACTTCAATCATTGTAGCAAAGAGGTCTTCAGTCATCGTTCATCACGAAAAGCTACAAATGAGGAGGTCTTGAGTTATCAGAGCGAGGAGGTATTCTAGGTGCCGTTCTTCCGAGGTACTGTAGCAAGGAGGTGGTCTTTGCAAAATGGTCAAAAGGGTGGTCTTTACAAAAAAAAAAAAAAGCCAAGAGGGTGGTCTTTGCAAAAAGATAAGTCTGTTCAGGACCACCCAGGAGGTCTTTGTGGAGGTCACTCAGGACCTCCCAAGAGGTCTTTGAGGAGGTCTTCCAGGACCTCCCAGGACGTCCTCTAGGACCTCCCAAGAGGCTTTTCAGGAGGTCTTCTAGGACTTCCTAGGACGTCTTCAAGGACCACTCAGGAGGTCTTTTAGGAGGTCTTCTAGGACCTCCCATGAGGTCTTTCAGGACGTCTTCCAGGACCACTCACGGGGTCTTCTAGGACCTCCCAGGAGGTCTTTTACGATGTCTTCCAGGACCACTCACGAGGTCTTCCAGGACCTCCTAGGAGGTCTTTCACGAGGTCTTGCAGGACCACTCGAAGGTCTTCACAAGATCACCCTATTCATCCCAATTATTGTATGCTTCGAGTGCTACGGTGCAGGTGAGTGGTCGTAGACTTGCTGGAACTGATCGTAGACGTCTTGGAGGTGGTCGTAGACCTACTGAACTGGTCGCGGACCTAGTTGAAAGTGTGTTATGAGTGTGTGAACTAATGTCTGTCAAGCTGGAGAACTTGTGCTGGGATATGTTCTTTGGTCTTTGCATGTGCAGGTTGAGCGTGAAGACGGCCATGGTCGATGACAAGGAGGACCCAGACTAGGATGGGGAAATCTGAGGTTCAGGTGGTCTATGATGTCACGAGGTGGTCGGGCTTGCGTTGGAGCACGTGGAGATCAAAGGTGGATGCTGATGCACGGAGAAGCTTCGGGAGGAGCAGTCCTGAAGGCTTACTACGCGTGAGAAGATATGGAAGGTGTTCCATATCTGGAAGGTTTAGCGATATTGGAAAACCCGTGTTTGGAAGGGTTTCGGGTCCCTTGATTCTCGGAAGAGATAGGTTTTCATGTCCGTGTCGGTGAGGATACGAATTGGTCTCTGCCTATAAAAGGAGGCAGAGGGGAAGTGTTTTCCCGTGGCTGTTACGGGGGATTTTGTTACGTAGCTTTTGCGGTAGAGCTAAAGAGGTTTTTTGGTTGAAAGCTTTGAGGGGTGCTTGTAGAGCACTTTGTAGACACAGAACAATATTGAGAAATAAGAGATCAGATCTATTCGACATTGTCTCAGGATTGTTCTTGTTCAAGCTATGCGTGAGAGGTCTTCTTCGAAGAGGTCTTCGAGGAGGTCCTGAAGAGGTCCTCGAAGAGGTTCTCGAGGAGGTCTTGAGAGGATCAGCGCACGGGAGAATGACTGATTTGTGAGCAAGAAATCGGTACAATCATTCACCCCCCCCTCTGATTGTGCTATACGATTCTACACTTCTTTCTCTTTATAGGAGGACAATGGAACTTATATAAAGTCACAAGGTGTGATCATAAAGAACCCAAGCAAGCCAACAAGCCAAGTAAGAGGAACTCATCCAAAGCAGAGAGCACACGAGAGGATTAGAGACTAGGTTATTCTTTAGCACTAGATTCTTGTATAGGACAAGGATCCAATGGTCTTAAAAGATTCAAATGGGTTGTGAGAGAGTGACAATCCCTTGTACTCGTTTGAAGTTGTGATTAAGGAATTTGCAGTCGGCTTAGTCAAATCTTTCTATCTCGTCGTGATTTTTTCATCGTCGTTATTTTGGTTTATCTCTACGAGATTCATTTACTTCGTTCTTGATACCTTACTCGCTCGTGTTGTATCTCACAATCGCTAATCTAGTTTCGACGCTGATATATATAAGAAGAGGTATCAAAGTATAAAAGATGTAACTCTTAACTATTATAGAAAGATATGGAATTTTTTTGAAAAATCCTAAGAGAACGGAATTTGGCATGTTGTACAATCAAAAATCAGTATCCTAATCAAGATTATGATAGCGGAAGGAAACGAGTCAAACAAAACATTGATTTGGCTTCAAAAGAAAAGCAAAACAGTGATTTTAGGTATGTATTCTAGCAAAGTTGTACTCTCTCTGTTCTTTTTTACTTACGTTTTTGACTTTTTGCGGTTAAACTTTCTAAAGTTTGACCACTAATAAATTTAAAACTATCTAGATTGACTATATAAAAATTACATCATTAGATTTGTCGTTAAAAATACTATCATAATATTATAATTTTATTACTACATCTTAATGTAAAGTTATAAAAATAACGGTCAAAGCCGCATCTCGAAGACCGCAAAAACTCAAAAACGTCAAGTAAAAAAGAACGGAGGGAGTAGAACACAGTACACTCCAAAGACAATTTTTATTTTTATTCTCATACTGTTTTACAATATTTTTCTGCGATTTTAAGCAATAAGCCTACTTTGCATTAGAGGCTTTGTCAGAATAAATACGAGTATGGAACCGAGTTGCCGTCTTTCCTGACTAGCCATGTTCGATATTGAGGATCTTGTTTCAGTGTGCTCCATTGCTCACGTCTAAATCAGCGAGTCGTCGGTTACTAGTCATCTAGTCGCCTTGCCAGTCTTCGGCAGGTAGTAGTCATCGGTCAGGGCCACCATCACCAGTCATCTTTGGTCGGGACTAGCTTTTAAATAGTCAGTCAACAGATAGAACTGTTATATCTATATATACATGTAAACAACTAGTGAGTTTAAAGACATCTTCTTCGTCTTAGGGCTAAGAATTTTCATAATAATTTTTAAATCAAACAAAACAATTTTTAAAAATTATCACGTTAATCGATAGAAAAAAAAAAGATAAGATCTTACTTGTCTATTATATGGCCTGCATATAACGTGGGGATCAAAACACAAAGCTAAGCCGTTGCCCATGCTTCTCCCCACCCATGATTCTAATACCAATTTGATTATTGCAATGATCATGCAATTTATTTTCCAATTTGTCTTGCCAAGCACGGAGGTTTCGACGGCGGCGGCCGTCGTGTGCGGGGTCTCGAACAACGGCAGTCGTGCGAACAACCACATCCACAGACGGTTCTCGGCTGGAGGCAGACACCTAGCAATAGCTTGCTTCTGCCTCTGTCCATAGATCTATGATGCCCTTCGGCGATGACGCATGTCCTCCTCCGGAAAGCAAAACATCATGAAAGTTCTCCTGGGTGATTTGCAGTAGGTTGGGAAGGCACGACCTCACCATGTGAAGCGTTTGACGATCAAGTCATGACCAATTACTCTTTTCGAAGTCAGTCTTCGTTAAGTCATGACCAATTAGTCTTTTCAAAGTCAGTCTTCATCAAGTCTATGCATGGAGAGATGCTAATAGAAAGCCAATTAGTCTTTTCAAAGTCAGTCTTCATCCAAGTCTATGCATGGAGAGATGCTAATAGAAAGCTGGTCTTAAAAGCAAAAGTTGTTGGCATCATCAAAGAAAGTGGTGCGTTTATACAACATTCGACTGATTTTTTCTTGGAAATCAGTCAATTTTTGAGCCATCGGATGGAGATCCAATGCCCCAGATATCACCCCCATCTATATCTCCAATCCAATCTCACTTCCCACCCTCTCTCCCTCTCTCTCACCAATCACAGAGCGCATCCAACGGCCTCTCTCTCTCTCACCAATCACAAAAGTGCATCCAACGGCCTAAAAATTGACTGATTTCCAAGAAAATTTCAGTCGACAGATTTCTAGCAATTCCCAAGAAAGTAATGATTTTTGTTGTTAGCGTGACTTTAATCCAAAACTAATACAACTTGGTCTTCACTTAATTTTCTCTAATTTTTTTTATAGCTTTGATTGGATTTTAAACTCCACTTTAACGCATAGACAACAAACGCACTATACAATTTAAGGCCATGAATTCAACATATCGGAGTTTCTCTTGATCTACACTTTAATTTTTTTTGTTCAAATATTTGGTGCGGTTCTCAATTGGATCTTTGTTTTCTGTTCAATATTCAAGCTACTTATATGTTTTTACTTTAATTTTGTGGTCCCTAAATTAACAAATTAGCTTACGTGCTCCATCTAATACTATTTTTTAAGTATGTACAGAAATATAGAATAACAACTATGGAATGTATTAACCCTAGCTTAATTGTAGATGTACCCTCAACGTTGTCTACAATTATATAAAAGTTTGTGTTCAAAATCAACTTATGGTATGACAATTAAAAAAGGAAAATTCTACATAATTTCATTGTCAGATGTACATAACAATGCCTTGGTTAATATCAGAAGTTCTAACAGCTAAACTACAGCTGGTAAAAAAAAGCTATAATTTATAATTAGTTAATAATTGGTATGCAAGCTGGCGAAAAAAGATAAATATGCTAGAAATCCTCACAGCACGGGAAAAAATATATCACCCTTAATTTCGTGGAACCTAATTTTAAATGCTTAGATTTGATAGTTGATTTAGAGATATAAGGATTTGAAATAATTATAAAAATAAAAATAAAAACATCTATCTCTTAATTTTGTGAACTGTAATATTAAAGTCTTAGGTTTGACAGTTAGCTTAGAGATATATTAGTTTAAGAGAAAAAAAAAGTAGCATTGCCTATAATTCAAGGCGACGTATCCTATGCACATGGGTGCATCTGTGCAGATATGCACAAACGGCATCCGGGCCCTCCATCCCGATGATCGACAAAGATTGGGCGGCGGAAGGAAGGCCAGCAGCCTCGCGACAATTAGCGATTACCCCCCTGCGCTTGCGGCAGTCCCGATCCCCAATCCCTCCATCGCTTTCGCCCTCTCCTCCCAATTTGTAGAGAGTCAACCGTGGCGGCGCCGGTCGTCTCCGCCTCCCCCTTGTGCTCCGTCCCCTCCGCCTCACTCCCACCAGAGGTCTCCCCTCCCCCTTGTGCTCCGTTCCCTCTGCCTCACTCCCACCAGGTGCTAGTCTAGGGTTGTGGATGTAGCAGTGGTGTGGCGGCGGCAATGGCGGGCGAAAGACATGGAGCTGCTCAAGCCGTGGCACTCGGGCAAGGCGAAGGTACTAAGGACTCAGTGGTGGCGGTGGTCGAGCAAAGCAGAGGTGCTGAGGACCTGGTGGCGGCGACCAGGTCCCCTTCACCCTCCTCCTCGCCGACCCCGCCGTCGTGTGCCATGGCTCCTTGGCCGAGTGCCTGGCTATCGACGAGCTGGGCCTCGACGGCGACCTCCACCGCCGTGTCCTCTACGGCTCCGGCTACATCAGCTACGCCGCGTCCGTCGCGGCAGCGATCGCGGGACCGGCTACAAGAATTTTTTTGAGTGCTTGAAACCAAGTTTTCTGGTGGTTTTTTCAGATGTATGGCATTCATGTATGAATTTGACAATCTGTGGTGATAATATGAGCATATGCAGTGCAGATGAGCATTAGTTTGTACTGAACATCCTGTACAAGTCATACCAGAATGTAATATTGTATTGTTGTGTCATCCAAAATACATGATGCTCTTGTCTTGTGATCTGTTTAGAAATTTTCAAAATTATTGTCTTAGTGTCTTCCAATGGCAATGGAAATAATAGAAATTTCATTTGGTGCTATTTAAGTGTATGCATGCAAGAAATTAGCCGCTTGCTTTGTCCTCACATTACGATTATTGATCCTATAATGGGGGCATATCATATCGATAACTTGACATCGTTATACTTTTTCAAGAAATGGATGATTGGACAAGTGTGCTTGGGTATTTTCTTTGGATACTAAGAGAAGAGTAGCTCAAGCAAGATTTCTTCCCTAAACATGTCATCGGCAGATTATGGAGGATACTGAAGCAAATAAAGCAGAAGAATTTTTCAGCGATGTTCCACCAAATAAATTCATTTGGCATTATGAATTTAAGCATTATTTGGTAATGTTTGCATCTCGCTTCATGGACTCATGAAGAAGCTAGCTCGGCTAGTATAAAAAGCCAGTCTGAATCTGATGGACACAATGTTGAATTAGTTCATTTGCTTGTTCTCCATGATACATGACTTATTCTTGGTTCTTTGTTGAGCCTGTTTTTTCCTCTTTATTTATGTATGTAATATTATACTTTCCTTATAAATATGTTTAAAGCAAAGTGCAAAGGGACAAGGGTTATTCTTGTTAATGTATAATGTCAATGTGTCATCTTGTTTTACCTGAGCAAGGGTTATTTACACTACAAGGCGCTATTTGACTTTGTACGCAAGTCCCTCTAGGTAATTATGTTGATTCTGTTTGCATTCCATTCTCATTAATTGGAAGTATGAAACATTTCGAATTTCATGGGTCACTCTCATCAGACTGAAATGCACTGACTGAACATGTTGTGAAGCCAAAATGAAGTGGGCATTTTGGCTGGTTAGTTGTCAGCTGGAAATGACAAATGGTGTATGCCGTGTAATGGAACCAATGTACTGAAGTGAGCAATTTGGCATATGGATGCCTCAGGATGCCCCAAACTACTTCAGACACCCCACAATCAAATAAAAGAGACATACTACATGCATAACATATTGTCCTTGGTCAAGATATCATTCTGAAATAGCTGCCACATAAAAATTTGAATCCTAAAAGGGATGTTAGCATGCCAAACCCAATTGTTATGGGACCCAAAAGCGTACCGATTTGGTAGAAAAGACACCGTTTTGCCAAAACCCCATCTAATAGAATCGGTTACGTGGACAAGTCTATGCATGAAGCGACAATTTGTATAGAAGTCCACTAGGAAGTTTGAACAGGGGGTAACCATCTCCAAAAGGTGCAGTTGAAACCTGACATACAAAAATCACTTACCAAAAGGTTTTTTGAATTACACAACTCATATGTGATGTTTAATTGCAAACACCCATCTAACAAGTCTTCATGGGCACAGCGCAAACACCGTACTTGAGCCATCTTGAATATTGACAAGCTCGCAGCCCAACATATGTAAAAATAGACACGCTTTTGTAATAAATTACCTAAATTAAACCTGGTTGTTTCAACATCACATAGATTGCCATTACTTAACTAGTCTTTACATAACTGAAACTGAAATTACAAGAACATCACCACCGGGTTCCATTACATAGCCAAAATGCTCACTTGATTACATTGGTTCCATTACACGGCATACACCATTTGTCACTTCGAGCTAACAACTAACCACCAAAATGCTCACTTGATGACGTTGGTGAAATGAGTCTCGGGTTCACCTCCATTGCATTGGTGTCATCTTGTACTAATGAAGATTATAATTAATTTACTGTTATTGCAAACAACAAATAACAATGTTTAATTGTAGACACCCATCTTATCTAACAAGAACAAAGTGAATAAGCTAGTTGTAAACCACACCAAATGCCCCATCTTCCATTGCATTGCTCACGAACCCAACGGTGCGCTGTGGGGGATCCCCTCACTTGCCGACCCTAAGGCATGGCCAGTGGTACCCGGCCGTCGCGTTCTCGCTCCCTGACCTCCTCATTGCCGCCGCCTCGCCGTCGCCATCATTCCCGCCATGGTGGCCCCATGCCCGTTCCTCTTGGTGTCCACCAACTACATGCTGCAAGCGGACAAAAGCAGATTAAGCGTGACCTAATGTACGAGAACAAACGGCATTGGCAATTTGGCATTGAAATTAGGTCGAGACAAAAGAAAGAAAGAGACACAATTGAATTAAAGGCACAATCTTTAGTAAGCAAGATTCAAGAAGGTAGGTGGGTACCTTGCATCCGAGGGAGCGAAGCGGAATGGGTCGAGCAGCACATGCCGCAGATCTCGCAGATTGTCTGGCGAGGCATCCGCCTTCCAGCGGCGGCCTTGGCGTGGCTGGGGCGCTTGTTGAGGAAGAGGACCTGGCTGAGGGGGGTGACGCAGGGAGGAGGGAGGAAGGGAGGCTTGAGCAATCGGCGGGGGCGGCGAGGAGCTCGACAGGTGTAGGAGCGACGATCGGGAGGCGGCATGCGCGGCCTTGACCTTGAACCCTAGCGCTCTGCGAGACGGCGAGAAGAGGATTGGGGAAGGGGCGTCTCGCGAGAAGGCGTCGCGCCGGGGGGGGTTGGAATCGCAAAACACCGGAAGTGGGAGCCCGCCTCGATCTCGGCCGCAGGTTTCTGATCGGACGGCTTGGATCAGCTATGTGCATATGTTCATGGATATACTCATGTGCATAGGATACGGCCCCATAATTCAAAGGCTGAGACATGTAAATTTGTTAGCACCTCCCAATCCTTTTTTTTCAAATAGGGGTAGAGATTTTCAAAATAAATTGTGCTCATTGAATATGATATCAAATATAAATGTATTTGTTGCTCAAATAGAAATTCCAACATTTGGAATTGTGCAAACAAAACTTTTATACACTATATTATAGCACATTGCACAACACAATTGCGTGGCCAATTGGCTATAAGGTCTAGAAATTCCCACACTAATTCGCAAAATAGACAAAATTCTAGAAATTCGCTCATTAATCGAGAGAAAAAGATAAAGATTTACACCACTTATTTCGGCAGGCCAGATTACAACAGGCCAGATTAATCAGATAAAGATATTACAACTATTACAGTTATATAACAAATACAACTATATTCTCTCTAGATAGAGTTGTATAACAAATTAAATATTAACAATATCTAGCCGTGCAACTGTGCGGGCAATTACACTAGTTTACTTAAATAGATGTAACATCCAAAAAATACCCAAATACAAAAATATGAGATTTTTAAAACTTTTGTATAATTATCTGTGTCATCTTATTTTTGTTTGTATTTTTGGGAGTTACTTGAATTACAATTTCTCTTTGCCAACACAAGTAGTGTAAAATGAAAACCCTAATTATAGAAATCCTAATTGCGGAAACCCTAGAGACATAAGTTGCAAACATAAAATAAACCTAAGGTATTATCCTTCTAAAATAGTACCATAAAGGAAAACCCTAAAGGTTGAAAACATGTTCAAAACCTAAATCCTCCGAATGATCAAAAACCTAATTAGAATTCTTTAACGAATATCAGAACTTGTTTATCATCACATAAGAACTTCTTAAAGCAAGAATCATAATTTTTAGCAACCCTAAAAACTAGTTCAAAGATAGCTATCCAGAATTTAGCAATAGACCTCCACATAATCTGGACAACAACATTTGTTGATTAGCTATTGATTAAGCTACTACTTCTTAAAAGGAATTGTCAAGAATTAGAGGATGAATAGGGAATGACAGCTAGCCACCAGTAAATTAATTCAAGTATTTAGAGGTTGATTTATTAGGTTAGTGGGCTAAACATCAGTTAGCATTAAGAGAAAACTTGCAGTATAGGAATATGAAGACAAGAAGCCTACTAGCAATTACCCAAGCCATGTCTTATACAAAGACAAGTTAATTAGAAGTCATATAGAGTTAATTAGCCATTATACCTTAAATCTAACAGAGACAAACTGAACTGAATAACAGTCAAGTTAGTAGACTAAATCATTAAGTGATTAGTAAATAAAATGAGATGATTAACCTAGGTAATTAGAGGCTAACTAAAAACAAATTGTTAGAAGTTTTCCTTGAACCAACTAGCCAATGAACCTTTATCTAACTAACAACACCCCGTTACAGAAGGTTTTGCTTGGTAGGTTGAATGAACAGTGGATCTAGAGTCCAAATGACAGTCTGATTAGATTGTAGCTTTTTCTTTAGCAAATTACTCCTTAATTGATTTAATTAGTACTGACATAAGTAATTAGAGGTTAGTTAAAAATAATCGCCAAGTTATTATGTTTAGTACAAGGGCACTCATATTCAGAAAGGGATTTTGGTAAATCAATTAATATTGGATGATTAGTTAAGTATAGACTGATTAGCTCTTGCATTAACCATCAACTAAGATGGATATGTGCTAAGTAAGAAGTTGTAGTCAATAACACCTAGACTCCATGAAATAAAATAAGTAAGTAGCTACTCAAATAGAAATAGCCCTTAATACTTATTCTAGTTAAAGATTACCCTAACATACTAGATGTACCTTAGTATAAACCTAGTCTTGATAATGACCATAAAAAGGCCACACTGAAAACATAGAACTTTCTCGGTAAATAGGAAGTAATAACTAAAATAATCATGAGAGCATATAAGAGGATTGATTTTGACTGTATGATCATCGTGGACGTATACATAGTGTGGATATCATGGGGATATGCCTGAGATCTTAGGATGATGTTACAATTGGCAATGTCGTTTACGGTTTGTCGAAACACGCTTTTAAACAAAGGTTGCGATCTTGACAGTCGAAGCGGTCCGACCGCCTTGAAATTTGTGATCGAACCGGTGGCGGTCTGACCGCCATTTTGGCGATCGACCGTGATGTTTCATTGGGTTTTGGTTAATTCCCAAGGGGCGGTCAGACCGGCCAAAGCGGTAGTTTGACCGGTTTTGACTTGAAATTTTGGAAAGTTGGGTCATCTTGGTAAAATGATCATTGGTTAGGTCAAGTTCATGGGTTTCATGGCATATGTGTTGCATGATGCATGTTTTGACTAACGTGGGTCAAGTTGTGAAGAACTTGTTCCCGGATTCGTTTGCTTGTCTATTGTTGTGCAGGTTGCTTGGTGGTCAATGACGGTCAACAGCAAGGATGATCGGGACTAGGCTTGAGAGCCGAGGTCGAACGATCGGCGATCTTTGGGTGAGGTCAATGAACTCAAGTGTGGTGCGAGAATGGACAAAGGTGACCGAAGGCGATTCGGTCGCGACGGGTTTGATCAACCGTGGGGGTCGGTGCAAGTGCCATGGTGGTTCGGTGGGAGCGGATGGGAGAGACTTGCCGATATGAAGAGAGTCATTTGGATCAACCTACGTGGCGAAGCTGGAGGTGCTTCACGAAGATGGGACTCGGTCTTTGCAAAAGATCGAGAAGGGTATTTTGGTAATTTTACCAAATACCGCCTTGGTGACCTTTTGCCAACTCACGGCGCAAAGATGGTGCAAGGTGAAGCGGATTAGGTCAAGAGATGAAGACGGCGCTTTAAAACGCGTGCGTATGTGTCCCGTTTGTTTTGGGCCTTAACGGGAGCCCATTAGGGTTACTCTTCTAGAAGGTCTAAGCCTCCACTATAAATAGGAGAGGGTGCTGGCCAGCACCTCTCAACCCTTTCATTACTTGAAAACCCTAGTTTTGCTTTTGTGCTTAGGAGTTGATAGTTGGAGGTTAGGGTTCTAAAGAGTTGGATTTGATTTCGTGCTCATGTATTGAGTCTTTGTCCTCCATTGATGGAGTGGCTGTAAACCAATATCATATCAAATCAATCCAAAGAAAGTTCTCTCAAAGATGAGTCTATTTGCTTTCTTTCTCTCTATTTGATGATTTGAGGTCTTTTGTTGATCCACGAGTTTTTGATTGCTTTACTGTCTTGATCTAACTTGCTATGACATGTGGGAACCTATCTAGGATCATCTAGATCATCAATCACCCACGAGCAAGTCCTTAGATCATATTTCGTGTTTTGCTCGGTTTTGAACCAATCTGCGTTCTCTTTGAAAAAGGTCTAAACTTTGACGTGGATCTACTCGATCGTCACTTGGAATAGGTCCCAGATATCCTTAGGGAGGTGTGTTCCAAGTTTGGTTGAGTTTGATTGGATATATCAAAAGTTAGATCGATTTTCGTTTTGGTTTCAGATCTGAAACAGTGCCTCTGGACAGGACCGGTCAGACCGCTGATCATACACCGGTCAGACCGCCCGCTATTTGCCGGTCAGACCGCTCTTTGAACGTCGGTCGATCACACTTCAGTCGATCGCTCATAAGCCACCGGTCGACCGCTTGATTGAGTTTTGGTCTTGTTTTGTGTTTTGCTTTGGGGATCTTGGATCGGATTCAATACTAATCTTCCATTTGCTCGATATTTTGATCTTCATAGCTTCCATAGCTATTGGAGTGACATTTGTGTTGAATCCATCTTTTGTGAAAAAGTGGCGTGCTCTATTCACCCCCTCTAGTCGCCTTTTCGGTCCAACAAGTGGTATCGAGCTCGGTTAGTTCAATCTTGATCTTAACCGTCACCGAACTTGGCGATGGATAAGTACTCGACCAAGCCGCATGTCTTTGATGGGCTCGACTATGCCTATTGGAAGAATCGCATGCGAGTTTTCCTTGAGAGCGAAGGACAAACTATATGGGAGGTTGTTCGAGCTCGCTCGCTTTTGCCCGGTTGCTACGGCTTCATGACCCTCTTGGCTAACAACAACAAGGCAAAGAACCTTCTATATGTTGGGCTTGGTAGGCAAGAGTACGATAGGATTTGCAATCTTGCGACCGCACATGAGATTTGGCACACCCTCGAAACTTACCATGAGGGATCGTCCCAGATCAAGCAAGTCGTCGAGAATGTCTAGCGAGTACAACAAATTTGAGATGCGTCCTGGTGAGAGCATCGATGACGTCTTTACTCGCTTTAACAAGGTGATCAATCAGATGAAAGCTGTTGACATTGAGTACTCTCAATCTGAGAATGCCACCCACCTCTTGGGTGCAATCAACACCAAGGAGTGGGAGATGAAGGCAACTGCCATAGAGGAGAACGTCGATCTCTCTAATCTCACTTTGGAGCTGCTTTATAGCAAGCTAAAGACTCATGAGATCAAGAGAGGCGGTAATCCTAAGAAGGATAACATGGCTTTGGTGGCTGATCCTTTCAAAGGACTCCTGATGGTTCTTCCGAGTCTTCTTCCGGTTTTTCTCTTGCGTGGTTTATCTGCTATTCAAGAAGAAGAGTTTGAGAGTCTTCCGAGGTGATTTAGCTCTTTTAGCCAAGAAAGTCTGCGGGCATATAACAATGTCGAAAAGAAGAGAGGTGGCCATGTGACATGCTATGAGTGTGGAGAGCTATATCACATCAGCCAACCGCCCCAAGCTAAAAGGTAAGGGTAACCACAAGATTGAGAAACCTACCTGGAAGAAGCCTCAAGGGGCAAGTCCAAGTATGATCTTGCCAAGCTCATGAAGGTCGCCACCGAGTCCTTGCCGCTTTTGGAGATCAATCCATGAGCGATGTGGACTCGTGAGTGAGGAGGACAAGGAGGAGGAGATGTCTCAAGACAAGAAGGGAAAGGCCAAGGATTTCACTGGCATGTGCTTCATGGCCGACTCCGTCGATGCCAATGACGACGATGAGGTACCTCTCTCCTATGATGTTCTTTCTGCTAGATGCGATAACATGTATGAGCAATTGCTTAGTCAAGATAAAGCTTTAAAGTTCACCATGGCTAGGAACAAGGATCTAGAATCACAAGTCGAGAATTTGACATTAGAGATTGTGAATGCTAACAGTCTAGATGTTGATGAATGTTCATCCTGCCATGCTTTGCACTCCGAAATGTCTAAACTGCAATCTGCTCATGATATTGCCTTGCATCAACTTGAAAATGCTAGAACTGAGCTAATTGATGTTAAATCTGCTCCATGTGAAAAATGTTTAGAGTCTAGCAATTTGGATGCTTCTGGTAATGTGAAATCTAGCTTTTGTTCTTTCTGCTTAGAACGCGAACATGAAGTTAAGGATATTCTAGAAGCAGTTAGAGCTAAATTTGCCAAGCTTAAGGACACAATTGATTCTACATCTTGTGCTTCTTGTGCTGCCTATAAGCTTGAAGTTGCTCATCTTAAGGAGAAACATGCTAGAGCCATTAAGGGCAAGACTTGTGAATCATGTGTTAATATTGAAAAAGAGAATGTCTATCTCAAGGAAACTTTAGAAAGATTCTCTAATGGTGAAAAACAGTTAAACATGATTCTAGATAAATCTAAAACTCCTTTTAAGAAGCAAGGTTTAGGATACAACTCTACCCAGGACATGTCCAAGTCTAATGTCATTCAGGTCTTGGAAAATGGCTTAGTTGAATTTAAAACCCAACTTTGCAAAAAGCTGTTTTTAAATCTGCTGGGTTTGTCCAACCTTCTTTTAAGGCAAAAGGTGCTTCTCCCAGTGGTACAAAATACCATTGCACCTATTGCAAGAAGAGTGGACATTTGGTTGAGTTCTGTTGGCGTAGGTTGAAGAACGCTAAGAAAAATATTGCTAGAATGTCATCTAATCAATCTAGAGCTTTTATGAGACATGGTCACGTACAAAAGAAAAACCCCGATCTAGGATTTGTTGCACATGCTCATCACCATGTTCCTAGACAGGATGCATCTCATGTTCTGGTTACCATTGCTCATAATAGAACTGCTAATAAAGTCAAGGATAGCACATCTCGCTTTGCATACTACTTGCAGACGAGTGTCTCGATCTTGGGTTCCCAAGTCGCTTTTAACTAACTTGATGTTGAGACACATCGCTCTTTTGTTCCTTGATTTTGAGGATTGGCGCGGAAGGGGAAGAACACATGGTTAAATCGACCGGTGTTCACGCCACATGACCGGAGACTCAAGATGGTTCACCTCCTTCACGCGATCAACGGTGATGCCTTCATCACCTTTGGAGATGATACACAAGGCGCATTGAAGGAACTGGAATGATTAGGGTGAGCGACAAGTTCATTCTCAAGGACGTCGCGCTTGTGTCTAAGCTAAGGTACAATCTCCTTTACGTCTCACGACTTCTTGATGATGGCTATGAGACTCGTTTTAAGAAGAATGCTTGTCGTGTTCTTGATTCTTTTGGTGAGCTCGTTTTTGGGATTTCTAGAGTTGGTAGAATTTTTGGAGCTGATTTTTCTGAATCGCTTGCCGGATCTCTTAAGTGTTTGATTGCATCTTCTTCTGATATCTGGCTTTGGCACCGACGGTTGGGGCACATTGGTTTTGATCATCGACACGAGTTAGCGGCCTTGATCTCATGAGAGGTTTGCCTAAACTCAAAGCATCAAGGATGTTTGTATGTCGCCTACTGTAGGCATAGCAAGCAAGTTGCCGCCTCACACCCGTCATTGACTATGGTTATGGTGACCGACGGAGACAGTTGCTTCATATGGATCTTTGTTGGTCTGCTAGGGTTCGATCGGTCGGTGGCAATTGGTACATTCTTGTCATAGTCGATGATTTTTGAGATACTCTTGGGTGTTCTTTCTTTCTTGAAGGATGAGGCTTTTGATCATTATCATGACCTTGTTCTTCGTTTGGCTTCTGAACTTCTGGTGCCTTGAGAGCGATCCACGGTGACAATGGCACGAGTTCAAGAATGCTTCTTTGCCTCTTTTGTGCCGAAGCAGTATTGAGCATCGTTCTCTTCTCCACACGTCCCTCAACAAAATAGCGTTGTGGAAAGGAAGAACAGGACTCTAGTTGAGATGGCTAGAACGATCTTTGGATGAGTATAGCACACCGAGGAGGTTTTGGGCGAAGCTATTGCTCTGACTTGCCATATTTCAAATCGTGTCTTTTTGAGACCGTCTTTGGGCAAGACTTCATATGAGCTTCGTTTTGGTAGAAAACCCTCATCTCTCACTTTCGAGTCTTTGGATCGAAGTGTTTTATTCTCAAGACAGAAACCTAGATAAATTTGAATCAAGGACTTGTGATGGCTTATTTCGGGTTATCCTGCTCATTCGAGGGTTTTCGGGTTTTAATGTTGAAACTAACATTGTCCAGAGACATACAATGTCACTTTTGATGAGACTAGCCACAGAGCTAGATCCGATGTTTCTGTGACTTCTGGTGTGAGAGAGCATTTTTGTTGAAGAAGATGAGGATGAACTTGATATTGCTCCTCCACCTGTTGCTGATGTCCCTGTCCAAGCTGTCCAAGCTCCTGAACCCGTGACGACTGCTTCACCTCCAATTGAGGCTCCTGCTGCATCTTCGTCGTCAGCAGTACCTGCGGAGGTCGAGGAGACGCTATCTCCCCCAGGCGCTCCTTTGCACATTCAGAAGCAACACCCTCCGGATCAGATGATTGGTAATCTTCATGAGCGAGTCACTCGCTCCAGGTATCATGATCCGAGTCTTTTCTCTCACTCTGCATTTGTAGCTTCTTTTGAACCCAAAGATATATCACATGCTTTATCTGATGCTAGTTGGGTCAATGCCATGCATGAGGAGTTAGAGAACTTTGAAAGAAATAAAGTTTGGAACCTTGTAGAACCTCCTAGTGGACATAATGTTATAGGAACCCGTTGGGTGTTCAAAATAAACAAAATGAGGATGGTTACGTGGTTAGAAACAAGGCTAGATTGGTAGCTCGGGGTTTTAGCAAAGTTGAGGGTTAGATTTTGATGAGACGTTCGCTCCTGTTGCCAGATTAGAAGCCATTCGTATCTTGCTTGCATTTGCTGCATCTAAAGGTTTTAGGTTGCATCAAATGGATGTTAAGAGTACTTTTCTGAATGGTTTTATAGAGGAAGAAGTGTATGTTAGGCAACCCCCTGGTTTTGAGAATCCCAAGCACCCTGATCATGTTTTTAAGCTATCCAAAGCCTTGTATGGTCTTAAACAAGCTCCTAGAGCCTGGTATGATAGACTTAAGACCTTCTTGCTTAAGAATGATTTTGAAATAGGAAAAGTTGATAAGACTCTTTTCATTCTTAGGCATGGCAATGACTTCTGCTTGTTCAGATATATGTTGATGATATTATCTTTGGTGGTTCCTCTAATGCTCTTGTTTCCGCTTTTTACGAGACCATGTCGAGGAATTTGAGATGAGCATGATGGGTGAACTCAATTACTTTACTGGGCTACAAATCAAGCAATGCAAGGAAGGGATCTTCATCCATCAAACGAAGTACACCAAGGATTTGCTCAAGCGTTTTGATATGGGTGATTGCAAGTCGATCGCCACTCCCATGGCGATTTCGCGCTGGATCCAGATGAGGAAGGAGAAGCCGTGGATCAACGCGAGTACCGCAAGATGATTGGCTCTCCTCTGTACTGACGGCCTCAAGACCGGACATCCACTTGATGCGCCTCTGCATGAGGTTTCAGGCCACCGAGGACTTCACATCGCCAAGCCGTTAAGCGCATTTTCGGTATTTACACTCTACCCTTTAGTATGGCATTTGGTATTCTTGTTCTTCTTATTTGTCCATTCGGGGTTTTGATTCTGATTTTATGGTCAGAGGCTAGATAGGAAGAGCACTTCGGCACATGTCATTTCTTAGGCACTTCTCTTGTCTCTTGGTCTTCTAGGAAGTAGTCTTCGTTGCACAATCCTTCTTTCAAGTTTGAATATGTAGGCTGCGCTAGTTGTTTGTAGTCGATTTTGTGGATGGTCTCCACTCTTAAGGATTTTGGGTTAACCTTTGCTAGTGTTCCTCTTTTCTCGTGATAACACTTCGCTATTAACATTGCTAAAAACCGGTCAGGCAAGATTCTAGGACCAAACACATAGACATTCGCTATCACTTCCTTAGAGATCACGCCGAGAAGGGTGATATTGTGCTGCATTTTGTGGAGTCCGAGGCTCAGTTAGCCGATATCCTCACCAAGCCTTTAGACCCAACAAGGTTTGCCACCTTGAGGAGCGAGTTAGCTAGGGGTAATTTATCCCTATGCGTTGGTTTGAGGGGAGTTCGATCTTTTCGATCTTTCCTTGTTCATTTGATCTTTTATTTGATCTTCTTTTTGATCTTTTTGATCTTGTTAGGCTTTTTAGGCTTTTTGAGTTTTTCTTGCATCTCATTGTATCATATTGCATTCATATGAAAAATCCAAAAAGATGCATTGTAATATAAGCTTTTTGCTTATCTTTTAAAATTGATGAAGCTTTGCTTATTACCCTTTGGAGCTTTAGTGTTTCAATTCTTGCTCAATGCCATGTCTAGTTCTTTGACTTGCTAGAATTATCATGCTTTCACATGTGTAGCTAAGTCTTTGTTGTATGAGCTAGAACTTGAAAAACAACTTGAACTAAGAAATTTGCAATTTGTGAATTGTTTAGCCGATTCATTAATTAGTGCTCCTTTTATGACATTGGCCCTGTCAAAATTGCTTTGTTAGCTCTTGAATCTAGCTTTGATCATTACTTGAGCTTCTTGTGTTCTTGAGAATCTAAAACTGCTCTTGTGCAAAATAAAAAATGATCTCTTTTAAAGTAAAAGAACCTGATCTCACCAATTCTTTCTCATGAGACTGCTTGCCATTGCACTAGGCATGAACTCAGGGGGAGTTTTGGATGACCTAGACCACTCTCTTAAGCTTTTGTTGCTTGGGATGGTCGTAGTGAGGCTTGAGATCTAGCACAATGCTAAAAATGCAAATTGTCAAATTGGTCGAAGCTTAGGATGAGTTTGTGGATGGCTCCTAGTCCAGGATCTTGTCATTAAGTTAGACCATTAGTCAACTTCAATATTCATTGCAAATGAAAAACAGTTGAAAAATGGGCGTTTGAGAAATTTGAGCAAAATGATTCAATTCAGGACCTATTTGTCTCTTAATGTGGTCATTGTTAGCTTTTGGATCTCACGTTGACATTTTGACATGGCCAGTATCATTTTAGGATCACTGTTGATGAACTTGTTAGATTTGAAGCTTTGCTTAAAATGCTAAAATTCATTGCTTTATATTGAGCCTTCTTGCTTAGCTTTGTTATATATGTCTTATCATGATCTTGCTAGCATTGTTAGGCTTGATATGTTGTTTGTGCAACTTTAGAAATGCTAACTTGTTCTTTTGGGTAATCTCCAAAGCTTCTTGTATTCAAAAATTGAAAAATACAAAAAATTTGAAGCCACTCCATTGCATTTCATGCATGCTCCATCTTATGCTTTTTTCTCATTCTCGCATTTGTCATCTCGGACGAGAGGAAGGCGTGATTCCTTGATGACTCCATTGTCAAAGGGAGAAGATATTGTAAAAATGTTAAAAAGGGAGAAGTTGTTTGGAGAGAAGATGTTTGAAAAGGGGAGCTACTTGGAGAAAAATTGAAAATCGAGGATCTTAGTGAGGGGAGTTTCTTATTTGCATTCTTATGGTTTTATTGTCTTTTCTGAACTTGAATTGCAATTCTTGATCCTCACAATGATCAAAGGTCACATCGAACAATTGTTCTTTCATATGGACCTGAAGTGAGTTTTTGACTCCTTTCTGGAATTTGAAGCTTTCGTGCTTTCTTTTGCCGTATCTCACTTGCTGATACTATTCTAAAGCCAGCTTGGTCATTTCCTTTGTTTTTCTTGCATTTGGACCAAGTTGTGCCTTTGAGCGAAAAACAGCGTGTTTTTACTTTTCAAACCTCTAAATTTGCATTTGTGGAAAATTGCCAATGTGTTCATCAAGGGGAGATTGTGGATATCATGGGGATATGCCTGAGATCTTAGGATGATGTTACAATTGGCAATGTCGTTTACGGTTTGTCGAAACACGCGTTTTCGGCAAAGGTTGCAAGGTCGACAGTCAGGTCTGGCCGACCTTGAAATGTCGGTGGTCGACCTATTGGCGGTCCGACCGCCTTGTCTTGCGATCAGACCAAGCTAAGCGTCTCGACCGCCATTTTGGTGATCGACCGCAAAGAGTTTCATTTTGGGTTTTGGTTAATTCCCAAGGCGGTCGACCGCCAAAGCAGCGGATCGACCGGTTTTGACTTGAAATTTTGGAAAGTTGGGTCATCTTGGTAAAATGATCATTGGTTAGGTCAAGTTCATTGGTTTCATGGCATATGTGTTGCATGATGCATGTTTTGACTAACGTGGGTCAAGTTGTAAAGAACTTGTTCCGGATTCGTTTGCTTGTCTATTGTTGTGCAAAGTTGCTTGGTGGTCAACGACGGTCAAACAAGGATGATCGGGACTAGGCTTGGAGAGCCGAGGTCCGAACGATCGGCGATGTTGGGTGAGGTCAATGAACTCAAGTGTGGTGCGAGAATGGACAAAGGTGACCGAGCAGGCGGTTCGAGTCTTGACGGGTTTGATCAAGCGGCGTGGGGGTCGGTGCAAGTGCCATGGTGGTTGATTGGGAGCCGGATGGGAGAGACTTGCCGATATGAAGAGAGTCATTTGGATCAATCTACACGTGGCGAAGCTGGAGGTGCTTCACGAAGATGGGACTCGGTCTTTGCAAAAGATCGAGAAGGGTATTTTGGTAATTTTACCAAATACCGCCTTGGTGACCTTTTGCCAACTCACGGCGCAAAGATGGTGCAAGGTGAAGCGGATTAGGTCAAGAGATGAAGACGGCGCTTTAAAACGCGTGCGTATGTGTCCCGTTTGTTTTGGGCCTTAACGGGAGCCCATTAGGGTTACTCTTCTAGAAGGTCTAAGCCTCCACTATAAATAGGAGAGGGTGCTGGCCAGCACCTCTCAACCCTTTCATTACTTGAAAACCCTAGTTTTGCTTTTGTGCTTAGGGAGTTGATAGTTGGAGGTTAGGGTTCTAAAGAGTTGGATTTGATTTCGTGCTCATGTATTGAGTCTTTGTCCTCCATTGATGGAGTGGCTGTAAACCAATATCATATCAAATCAATCCAAAGAAAGTTCTCTCAAAGATGAGTCTATTTGCTTTCTTTTCTCTATTTGATGATTTGAGGTCTTTTGTTGATCCACGAGTTTTTGATTGCTTTACTGTCTTGATCTAACTTGCTATGACATGTGGGAACCTATCTAGGATCATCTAGATCATCAATCACCCACGAGCAAGTCCTTAGATCATATTTCGTGTTTTGCTCGGTTTTGAACCAATCTGCGTTCTCTTTGAAAAAGGTCTAAACTTTGACGTGGATCTACTCGATCGTCACTTGGAATAGGTCCCAGATATCCTTAGGGAGGTGTGTTCCAAGTTTGGTTGAGTTTGATTGGATATATCAAAAGTTAGATTGATTTTCGTTTTGGTTTCAGATCTGAAACAGTGCCTCTGGACAGGACCGGTCAGACCGCTGATCATACACCGGTCAGACCGCCCGCTATTTGCCGGTCAGACCGCTCTTTGAACGTCGGTCAGACCGCACCCCGGGCTGACCGCTCATAAGCCACCGGCCTGACCGCCAGTTGAGTTTTGGTCTTGTTTTGTGTTTTGCTTTGGGGATCTTGGATCGGATTCAATACTAATCTTCCGCTGTTCTGATATTTTGATCTTCATAGCTTCCATAGCTATTGGAGTGACATTTGTGTTGAATCCATCTTTTGTGAAAAAGTGAGCGTGCTCCTATTCACCCCCCTCTAGTCGCCTTTTCGGTCCAACACATAGAATGCCTGTAAAGAATGCTTGTGAGTACTAGGTGGCCTGTTAAGGAAAACAACATCACTTAGGCTCTAGATATCATCCGTCATTACCTGTTTCCAGTAGAAGGACCATTCATAATTCGAGAGCAAATCTAAGGGTATTACCTGACCAGGTAATCTCTCCCGTCCAGTTAACCAGTGAGGAATATCCTTGTGAACATTCTCTCTCTCTTAAGATTATCTACTTTGGTCTGAAGAATTTCCTTCATTCCACTTATTAGTGCATATACTTCGTCTGAAGTATTTCCTTCATCAGCTCCAGATGAGTATGAATTGGTCTCATCTGAAATAATACGTTTTCCAAAGTACCGTTAGATGCCTTTACTTTAATTCAAAGTATTTCTTTCTGTTTGTATGTATTTGGATTTATTGGATTTCATTTGGTTGTTTTCAGTCGCTCTTGGATTTAAATGTAATCTGCATAGATATAATCTGAAGCTATGATGGGGCAGCAGTCCAAGACAGAACAAGAACAAGACCAGGATTATCATGATATTAGGCTTTATCAGAATGTTGAGTAAGGCGATTATCAACATATTAAGCTGTATCAGAACATCGAGCAAGGCAAGTCAATACTTTGATCATATTGCACCTACTGTTTGCAATTATATTGTTTTAACTTATGAAATTGCATTGCTATGTTTTATACAAATATATTGGTCTAGCTCATAGTTAATGCCTTAATAATAATTGTGTATAAACTTTCAATCCTTGAATTTGGACACTATCCATTGTCACCCTAGAATTAATGGTTAACATACTAGTTTATAAGTCCGTATCTAAGTAACATGCTTAGCCTTGCTTAGATACATTGTCTTGTGGGCATTAATTTGCCCGAAACCTCATTAAAAATATTTGAAAATGAATTTGGGTAGTCGAGGCCGGAAGCCTGGCTGGTATGTTGGATTAAAGGTTATTTTGAAAACAAAAGGAAAACCTGAAAAACAGATTTCGACTCAGGTGGCTGGAAAGAGTGGCTGGTGCCGGGTGCACGAGAGAAATTTGGAATGTGGATGTACCACCTGAGTCAATTAAGGACCAAATCTGGTAACGACCTCTCATGTAAATGTAATACCCCAAATGTTTCTAAGGAAGAAAGTAAACAAAAGAGAAAGTAAAGAGTTAGAAAGGGGGTTTTCTGCGAATTTCCGCTAACCTGGGCCTCAGGCCTTGACCCAGAAGGCCCACTGGTGGCCAACCAAATGTGGAGGGGGCACCCCCTCTCCTCCCCACAACCCTAGCCGCCCTCCAAGCTGCCCCTCCCCCTCCTATGCGTCTCCCACCTCCTCCCTTGAGCTGCCACCCCCTTCTCTCCTCTAGGCCGCCACCTCCCCTCCTGGCCAGCAAGATCCAGTGCCGCCCCTCCATTGGTGGTGCCTCTCCTCGCTGCTGTCCAAGCCCGCGGAAGAAAGGAGAGGCCGTGGTGGTGCTCGTCAAGGGTGAAAGGAAGGGGATGGGGAAGGAGGAATTTTTCGTAGGGGATCTTCAGTGAAACCCAATGGAATTTCGTGAGTAAAATCTTATTCCCCATCGGATTTAGGAGTTGTTTCATATGAGATTCGTCGTCATTAGATATTCTGTAACTGCTGTTCTAGATTGGTTGATTAGGCTGTTGACGCGTGGTTTTGGGTTAGATCCGAGCAGATTCAGGGATTAGTATCTCCTGGAGATAGATGGGAAATTTCGTTATCTTACCAGAAAGTGCTAATTCATAATTTTTGGATAAACGGTTAATTAGTTATCAATTTCGCAAGTCAGGGTGCTAAATCAGTCTCAGGATTTGTGCAGCGAATATAGATCTACAAATTGGATATGGGAGACGGCCGAATTGGGTCAGTTGGTCTCCTTGAGAGTTTTAGGTATTTTCATTGTGATTCTATAAAGTTAAATTTCATGATTTTTGGATTTCTAGATCAAAAGTTATGAATTTTAGAAGCTCAGGCTGTAATCTGCATCTCTATTGTGGACAGAAGAGTTTTACTTGACTATTTGCAACATTTGTTGCACAATGAAAATGTTTGAGATAATTTTATTGAGATACCTGGTTTTCTGTAGTTTCCAGAAAGTATTAGAACAATGTGTTTGGTTGAGCCAAACAAAAGTTATGAAATTCACAAGTTAGTAGTACCGAAGATGGCAGATCGGTCTTCGGGATTAAAAACAAAGACTTAGATGAACTAGTTTGATCTTTCGGTCACTTGAGAAGTTGTAGCTAGGCTTGTGTAGGTTCTAGGAAAATTGGATTCATGGCTTTTGGAGTTTTGACTCAAAATTTAAGAATTTGTCCTTAACAGCTGTTCGTTTGGACAGATTTGAGAATTTGAGAGAGTTTTGATTAATTGTTGGGATTGCGATTAGGGACGGTTGTTCTCTTTCTGTTTCATTGTATTGCTGTATACTTTTGGTTGGTGTACTTAGTATATTATTTTACGGCTGCCAGGTGGTGGTGAACCCCGGGGCTAGAGCTTTCTATCGTTGACTTCCGAATCACGGTTGAGGCAAGTACAATTAATTTGTCTTGTTTGTTGTTTGTTCCACTTGATTGATGAATATGAAATAGATAATTTCGGTATTCCTTGTTTCCCTTCATAGTTGATATACCATGGTTCTTCAATAATAAGACTACGTTCCTTACATTCATTCATTCATTCATGGTTCATGATTCACCCACGGGAGTGGGATGTAAAGACCCATCAATTCCAGTATAGGTACGTAAGACCCACCATTCCAATGTGGACAGTTTGGGACACCCGTATGAAATGTTCTTCATACGGGACTTGGATCCCCGCATTTTGTTAAATGCGGGCTTAAGTGAACACCAACGGGTGTGTCACCAGCTATACCAGTATATGCATATGTGTAATCCCTTCATTTCATTCAATTCATTCATTCCATTTATTCAAATATTCGTTCTGTGATTTATCCATATTCTTCAATGATGTTGTCATGATCATGTATGTTGTATGTCCCATTTATTTTTTGTACTTGCTGAGTCTCGAACTCATTCTTGCGTTGTTTGTTTTTTTAGGTGATCATTGATGTTGGCTCTATTGGGAGGGAATAGACACGCACTACTCATTCACTTCACCTTAATTAAGTCCAAGATTACGATTTAGTTCTATTTTTCATTCGTTAATGATGAACTGTAATAATTAAATTTAGATGTGGTTGATAACCCTCTCTATGTTATGGTTGATTAAGTATTGCTTGTGATCTTCGATCACCCATCGTTATACTTGCTTGAATTCAGAATATTTTCATGTCATGGTTCTATTAAATAGTGATCTCTTTATGTCATTGGATGATATTATTCAAATTCTTCCGCATTATGGTTGTGTGTTAGATGATTTAGGTGACATCTTGGCTTCCGAATAGCCAGGTGTTACAGTAAAACAGTGCAACCACAAGTCTTAACACTTAAGACCTGGCTAACTAATTTGCCCGCCACCTCGCAATTTCATCAGTGGTGGATGTGTGGAGTGTACAAAGGGCAAGGGAGTCACCGATCTGCACGGCGCCAATGGGAGACCTCCCAGGGGCACGGCCTAAGGAGGTGAAACCTAGCGGCTTGAAAGTGCGAAAAGGTGGGACATTGTAAAGGCCTTGTGATAATCAACATTAGCCACACACCTACGGAAGTGTGTCGGGTCAGTATAAGTTGATTATCTCTTGTGGGTAAAGTGTACAAACTCTGCAGAGTAAGAAAACTATCTTGATAGCCGTGCTTACGGTCAAGAGCGATACTAAGAAATTGCTTCATATAGCTTTCCTTTTTTATAAAAACAATTTGTGGATGGAATGGAAAAAGGTGGGGCGGGACCCTAGGGATTTGAAATGGCCTGGTCGGCGACCAGTGGTAATTGCGGGATAGCCTGAGCATTGAGTCGAAGGAGCCACTCAATGGTATAGGAGATGAAATCTCCACTAGCACTTTACAACAAAAACTCAGTTTATAAAATCTGTATTGGTTAAAAATGCTAAGTCTCAGGATTTGCTATTTATTTAATCTATTTCAATAAATGGTCTTGTGCAAAATAAAAAAGCCATGAGCCTTTCCTTTGTTTAGCCTTGCATCTATAATAATTGCATTGTGTATTGGCTCACGAGTACGGTTGTGTACTCATGCTCGCTATTTACATTCTTTTAGTTAGTAAGCACAAAAAGAAGACTATAGGGACAAATATGAGCATTGGACAAGATTGAAGATCAAGAAGACCAAGAACTAGGTCGCGAGCGCACAGTCAAATGCCGATGGGCATATGTGAGGGTTCCATGCGTTCTACTCTGAATCTGCTTCCACTGCTGTTCTCTGAAAAGTATTTGGTATGTTCGGCCATTCTGCAAGTCAAAAGTCGTAAAGTTTATTTACGTTTTGTTTAATATTATGCAATAGCTTTACATTTTCGTGATATGTGTTTGAACCAACAATGTAACTGTGTGTGCCAGCTACTGATCCAGGAAATGACACAAATATACACAGTAGATCCCAAGTTCAAAATTTGGGGTCTGATGATAGATTAGCCTACCATAGCTTCAATGCTAGTCTCTAGTGGATATATAATTATAGATAGGATGTAGACATGGGAGTTGGGTCATGCCGTGTCAGCTTGACATGGGCCCGGTGGGCCATGGACTAGGACTGTGTCGTTCTGGCACGGCCCGAGTTGTCTCTAGTGAGCCCAAGCATAGCCCACTGGCATGCCATGCCGGCCTAGGCCCGATCGATTATAGATAGGGCAGCCGCTATCGTTGTGGGATGAGGAACTACGGGGTTGCGCCTTGTCTAGCATCGACACCGTCAACCCGTCACCAAGGATGGCCTCCGGGTCCATGGCCACCCAAGAGTCTGGTCCGAAGAGGCTGAGACCCCGACCGGAATTCGGGAAGAAGTCATTGCCCATGGGGCCGAGGACCACGACGCGAGCGTGGTGGGCGCCAGCCACTTAGTTGCACCAAGGACACCACACAACCATGGGCAGGTCCTCTCTAGTCGACTAGTACACCTCTGTCTCCCCTTTCTCCACAAGGACCACGACGACGTTGGCCATAAGGCAAAGCATGGCACGCCACATTGTTGCGGTGCCGCATCAAGGCACCCTGTCGCATGCCACCTTCTGCTGCGGTAGGGCGTGTGCCCTGCTGCGTGCCGTGCTTGTTTGTGCCATGTCTGCTTTGGGCCGACTGGCCTGTTTCATGCTGTGCTGGCCCAAGCATAGCTAGGTAGACACGTCGGTAGGCCCAGCCTGGCCGTGTCGCCCGTGTCATGTCATGACATGATATGGGCTGGGTAATGATATACGCCGCTGCAGCCCACATGGACCAAGGGCCAGTGCAGCCCACTAGAAGACGAAATTGCTGACATCATCGACCTAAAAAGTGATTCAAATTTTAAAATTTTATAACTTTCAAACCGAGTAAGATCTTTCAAACAAGACCCACTTGCATATATTTCGTCGTCATTTTATTGGAAATTATGCCAAATGTTCCACTTATAGTTATCTTTTGTTCCATTAATATTCTCAACGTTTGATTTGTTCCCGTAATAGTTTTGATTTGTTCTACAAGCATGTTTTGATTTTTGTACGAACTACTACTGAAACATTAGAAATTAAAGTGTGTAACATTTCATTTTTAACTACTTTAACATCGGACTCCAAACTGGTTTATTTCCCCTAATCAATTCCGAACAAATACATCATCCATAAAATAATGGAGAATTCAAAATTAATGCGTGAAATATTTCATTTCTAAAGTCAAGAGTCGTTTGATTTGTTCCACTAAATTTTATTGTCTGTTCCTTACATTTGTTATCATCACTAATCCGAATATATGTAATATTGATTTTATGTCATAGAATTCATAGTTCAAACGGATTCGCAAAATGGATATCCATTTAATAAAATATGTTCTTTTGAATTTTTTGAAACGAGAAAAGAGCAAAAGAAATAGATAATTCAGCTGCACAGGCCCACCGGTGGCAGGCCTACTACGCAGAGCCTGCATGGCAGCTAGCACAACCCTTGGACCATGCCATGCTTCTCGCATGAGGCCGACACTAAAAAGCCTAGCCTATGTTATGTCCCAGCTCTAGGTTTGGTACATGTGGTGCCATATGGTTAGGAGCGACTATATGCCGCATGGGCATAGCGCCGCCTAGGTGGGCTGGGGTGGCTGGGGTGCTTTTTTTCTTTCTTTCTTTTTATGTGTTTCAAAATTTTAAAAGTACGTATAGTTTGAACCGAGTCTCCGTTTCGCGATCTGTTTGAATCATCATGTGTTTTTATAACAAATTCTACAAAATAAGACCCATATTACATATATTTCAGTTCAATACTGATAATTGTTGGGGGAAGGGTCCCTACGTTCCTCCTCGGGTCGACGGCCATGTCAGTCCAACCAACGTCAACAAAGCGCTAGTAGCGAAGCATGGTGGTTACGCGGGACAACGACACGAAATGTGACCTTGATTTCGTAATCAAGCTCCTCTACACAGCTGGCTAGCGTAAAGGCCCTCCACGTAGCTTGCAAGCGTAATGTCAACCGGTGGGCTTGACATAGGTGGCCCCACTTGACTGGAAAGGACATAATACCCCTAGGGTTGGCCTAGAATTAGGGTCATTTATGTAACTTCACCTTCCCCCCTCCTATCCTATAAATTGGACACCATTGTAACATGGAGGGAGGAGGTAACTGGTACATCATTTCACACTTGAGCAATATAATTGAAGGCAGATCCTTGGTTCGCTTACGGTTCATTCCCCACTTACGCATTCCCAAAGGTCGACATAACCGACCGGGGATGCCTACAAATCTACTGTCTAGGCGTGTATCTACGACAGTTAGTGCCGACTGTGTGGACTGTGTAAGAAGCCATGTTGCCTAAGAGAAAGAAAATGACATAGCCAACGTGCTTGGGGAGGGCGTCGTCATGTAACAGTCCAAAAATTTTGCGCATTTGAAATTGTTTAAAAATATGGAATTTTTTAAACTTTTTAATGTGCTTTGTTGATATTTGAGTTTTGGGGACAAAGTTGAGTTGGCCAACATCAAAGAAGAGGAGATACCAACAAGAGAGAAGAGGACATTGAGTATGTATAACATCATACACGCGTAGGTACATGCACTCATTCATATGAATAGAAACATGTGCGTACAAAGGCAGAGGGGCAAAGAGCTCGTTGTAGAGATGTTGCAGCCGTAGGGAATAGGCTTAGGGTCACTAGAGAGAGTGTGACACGTGTCCCCAACTGGTATCGGCGACAGTTGTATGTGCATGTGTGTTGATGTCGCAATGGTTAGCATTAAGCAATAATTAGGGAGAAATGGAAGATAACTATGTGGTAAAATATTGCATTGAAAGGGGTAGTAGCTGAGAGGGATCAATCTAGATTTGTATTTACAATTGGAGGTTGAAGCAAAAAAGTTGTAATGGCGAGAAAAGAGAAGATACACGGTTTGGTTGGGCAGCCAACATATGAGAGAAGATAAGTTCAAGGTAGGTCGACCATGGTGCATCGATGTATGCGTGAGCAAGGTACTATAATACCATGTAAACTAATAACATAATTTGCCACACACATAATCAACGTATTACTTAAGATTAAATAGAGGTACATGTGCATGCATACAATTTGAAAAAAGTAACTAATAGAGTAAGAATAGGGACATGCGGCTACATGATCTATGCATGATGGAGAGTTGTTAGTTCCTAAAAACCCCCAACAACTTATTATGCTCAATGATTTTCTTCCATCAAAGATCATACTTCAATTACGTTCCACATGTTGTAGGCATACATGTATATTGATGTAACAAGACTCCAAAGTTTGTGGTGATTGATCATATGGGGGCGTCTCAGGGTAGGGGTGCATGGACAAGGGCATGTCTAGGCTAGGGGCAACCGGTGGAGCCATGTGTCGGCGGCAGATGAAATCTGGGCTAGGGGCGAGTGGTGGTGGCCATGTGGTGGGAAGAGGATGGTCTGGGCACTAGATATGCAGTGGAGGTTGAATCCGGGCGCCAGATGCGCAGTGTCGGCACGTCCATGGTGCCATTTTTAGCAATACGACACAAGAAGAGCTACTTTTGTAAAAAAAAAAAATGGCTCCAAAAGTGACACATTTAGGGGAAAAACTCGTCCTAGCGCTAGTTTCAAGTCAATCTGTCTTTGGTTTATACTTTGCTAACTCGTTGTTGTCTACATTTCAAATAGATTACAGACCGCCACGAGGTTGTCGACCGCCATAATTTTTGGTTGAATTTTGGGTTGGGCCAAAAGTAGAGGGTGTAGGCAAGAAAGGGATTTTTCTACACTTGGTCTCATAATTTTTGACCTTCGAGTCAAAAGTTCTATTTGTTTTAAATTTCTAGAGAGGTTTCGGATTTTCAATGAGAAAATATAGCTAACTCCCTGTGCTGGCGGTCAGACCAACCAAGCTTGGCGGTCAGACCGACCATGGGTAGCGGTCTGATTAATTTTATCCTGTTCACTGGTCGACAAGGCTGCGATGTTCGTAGGTTAGGTCAAATTCATGGTTTTTCATGCATATGTGTTGCGTGATGTATGTTTTGACTAACATGAGTCAAATTGAGAAGAACTTGTCCCCGGAATCAATTTCTTTGTCTAGTGTTGTACATGAGGCTTAGAGGTTAATGACAGTCAACAGCGAGGATGATCAGGATTAGGCTTGGAGAGCTGAGGTCCAGAACGATCGCGGATGCTGGGTGAAATTAGTAGACTCAAGCATGCAACACAATGGACAAGGATGATCGAACGGAAATTCGGTAGCGATGGGTTGCATCAAGCGGCGCTGGAGTCGAGGCAAGTGCCATGGTGATTTTGGTAGAAAATGGATGGAGAGACTTGTCGACATGAAGAGAGTCGTTGATCAATCTACACATGGTGAAACATATGATTGCTTCATGAAGATTGGATTCGGTCTTCCGAGAAGGACCGAGAAGGGGTATTTTTCAAACTTCACCAAAATACCGCCTTAGTGACCTTTGGCTAAACCATGGTGCAAGGTGAGGCAGTTTAGGTTAAGTGAAGATAAAGATCACGAAGAAACGGATTTGGAAGCCTGGTTTATCATCCGCTTTGAGAAGCGTATGTGAGTGTAGATCCTTTTGTGTGTGGGCTTAATGGGTGCTTGTTAGGGTCTTCTCTCTAAACTTAGCTTCTACTATAAAAAGGAATGTCCAGATGTAGAGTTCTCAAGTCCTTCCTAGAGGGGGAAAAAACCCAGATTTGTGATTCGGGGATTTTAGAGTAATTGAGGCTAGGACTTTTGAGAGATGGATTGATTGTGTGCTCAAGTGTTGAGCTTTTGTCCTCCATGCTAGAGTGGCTGTGAACCAACATCTATCTAAAATCAATCCAAGCAAGATTTCTTCAAGATCAGTCTCTTGTTGTTGCCTTCTCTTTGGTAACTTTTGGGATTTTGGTGATCATTTGGTTTTCCTTTGGTTTCTTGCTACAATTTGTTTGTCATGATATGTGGGAATACATCTAAGAACATCTTGATCATCATCTACCCACAAGCAAGTTTTTTGGATCAAAATTTGAATCTATTCTTGAGCCCTTTCGCCCTCATCTAAGAAATTGGTGGAATCTTGGTCTCAATCTTCCCGATCGTCAATTGGAATATATTCATAACCTTCTTGTTGAGCTATGGTTGAAATTTGATGGAATTTGGATCACCGGATCAAAAGTTAAGTCGATTTGTGATGTTGATCATGTGCTGATTTCACTGTTCATCGTGCTGGAGGTCATACCAGTGTTGTGAAAAACGGAATACGGTCGTCTGACGGTTAAGGTACCGTCAAGTGATTAATTGGAATATGGACGATTAATCAGAATTATGCGGGCAATTTGGCGTTCCACTTATATACATATGTATGTGATGATAATATTAGCCCTAAAGGTATTTAAACACATAATATTGCCAGAATTACTAAACATATATATTACTAGTTTGGAGTAGAGAATTGCTAAGTCGTAGGTGATCGCGTAGCTCTTGCAAACTGCCCAAAAAAATATATCTTACTATTTCGTTAAAGCTTCAAACAGTTTGTTCATCTAAGTTGTGTATATTAGGTAATAGATCAATCGCACCCATGACGCGAAGCACATACATGGTTATTCCCGTGATCTAGTCCTTTTGAACTTCTTTTCCGATTTTGATTCATGTAGCTTAAATTTTTGTATGTAGAATAAAAAAAGGCTATAGTAACGTTAAAAAATCTAAAAATATAAAATGTACTTTTCCGTGAAAATGGTGTAAACATTTTCTAAATTGCTAAGTCTGCAAGTCCGCTTCAAAGTTGATTGGAATTATAAATGAGAGAGTTACGGGTTAGAATTTTCAGATGAAAGATCAGTGAACTGGTAGATTGGAAAGAAAGACAAAGTGCATGATGGAATTTTCAGATCATGTAGATGTAGAAAGCTGTGTAACTAGTAGTACAGATGCCGACTATGCAGACAGAGGAACAATGAGACAAAAAGGAATATATTATTGCACCGGCGGGATGCCAAAAAGTTACTGGATATGTATGGGCCATAGCATGTGAATTAATAGGATTTGACGAACGATTAAACGGTAAACGACTGATTAGTTCGTGTAATCAGCCGAGTAAATGTTCAAAGCCGTTAACTCGCCTCCGCATATGCTAACCGTGACGCTCTAGCTGCCATCACCGAATTAGCGGCCGATAAGTCGGCCGTTAAGAGTGTTTTTTACTACATTGGGTCATACCGCCCCTAATGAGAGGTTCGACCACCAGACTATCGGTTAGACTGTGCATTCTGAGAAGTCTGACCGCCTAATTCACTTGATTTGAGTTTTCGGTGTTTTTGGTTGTGCGGAGGAGGTGGGGCGGCACGACAATGGAGCCAATGGGGAGGACATAGGCGGCGTGGGTAAGGGGAGAGATGGCTAGGGAGGATCTTGTGGCATGGGAGAGGAGGAGAAGATGACCGTCGATGTGGGAGTAGGGGGGAGGGAGGGAGGGAGGAAAGGAGGCGGTGGTGCCAGGGAAGGGAGGGAGGCATGACGCGTGGATAAAGGCACTAAGAGGAGGCACATGCAGAGACGGAGGTGAAAGGAGGAGCCCACAAGAAGGAGGCGGTGCAGGTGGGGTGGGGAGGCGGACCGCACTAGGGGTTGGATTGTAAACAAAATGGACGAGTTAAGTAGTCAAAGAATTTGGACGTTCTCGAAGGATTTGGTTGCTATTTTGTCTCATAGGGAATAGACGGATCCAACGACTAATATACATTAGGAGTAAGATCGATTTAACGAAAATAAGAGAATGATGTGGCATGATATTTTTGCTGAAAATCCCTACAACTATAATATATAGAATGTGTAATATATCTACTATATACGTGGTATTTCATTGAAGATTTTGGGTGTTGAATGAACATGCATGAACCATGGCGCTGACCGCCATCCTCGCACACCTCGATGGGGCCGGCCTTGCTTCGGCGACCACCATGAGTGGTGGCGGCAATCCTCGAGCCCTCGCCGACGTCGGAGTGTTGGATTGATCGAGTTTGTTCGGTTATAGCGGCGCAATGCGAGGACAACGAGGAAACGCGTCGAGGAAGAAATAGGAAGGGCGAAGAATGACCACTAACATGTTGGTCCCACATCTTGATGACTACAATAGAGGGAGGGCCTGGTGCATCAATTGTGCCCGTAAAACTATGAAAGAAAGAGGAAATGGCTACGAGATACAAGCTACCAACTGATGTATCTTAAAGCTAAAATAATATAGATGAACAATATTTAGGAACCTTTAGAAACGCGGGCTTTTTTTTCTTCTGATTCTGAAATTCCTGATTTAGAAACGGATGCTTAGAAGTATAATCGCAACTATTTAAGAACTCATTTTGTAACATCCCGTTTTTCGGATGGTTAAATAGTATTTACCGTTCGGTTTTCGTTCTTCGCCGTAATTCAAATTATCAAGTAATTGCGAAAACTTTCTTTCCTTTTCGGTTTGTGTTTCAAATGTAATGTCCGTAACATTTGAAATTCAAATTCGCGAGTTGGAGTTTCCCTCGCTTTTGTTCCCCAGGCCATTTTGAGTTGGGCCTCCCTTCTCTTTCGGGCTCAGCCCATCTCCCCTTTGGGCCAGGCCCATCTCCTCCGGCCCACCCGGCCCATCTTTTTCCTCTTTTGGCCCAGCCCTTGCTGGCCTTTCTTTCCCCTCTCTTTTTCTTTTGGCCCGAGCCGCGCCTAGGGCCATCTTCTTCTTTCTCCCTTCCTGGCGCCGCCGCCTTCCGCCGCCTTTCTCATCTTGCGCCACGCCACGACACGACATCGCCGCCACCGCCTACGAGATCCTGTGTCGCGCGCGCAGCCTCAAGACCCGCTCCCTCGCCCCGTCTTGTCGTTGCTCAGCGCACATCGCCACCATCCGCCACTCCCGGCCAGGTTGCATGTGCCAGCAGAAGACACACGCGCCGCCCATGACAACAAGGATGCTTGAGCCGCCCTCGTCCTCACTGCGCCTCCTCTGCTCCCTCGCCCTGTCTCCCCCTCGTGCAAGCTGCACACGCCACTCGCCGCTGACCGGGACGCCGCTTCAAGGACCTCCCGTTGCCCCCCCCCTTGCTCCCACGGCCTATAAAGCCCCCTCAGCACCCCCTTAAGCTCCTCACGTCGCCCCCGAGCTTCGGTAAGTCCACCAAGCAAAAGCCGCCCTTTTTCGTTTTTCGTCCGCCGCCACCTCCACCGCCGTCTCGCCGTTCCGGCCATCCTCCAGCGCCGCCGACCCCATCACCGTGAGCCCCCAGTCACCAGGAGTCTTCCTGCCCCCCCCAAACCCCCTCGGGGATTAGCCCCTATAGCCGTCGCAATCGCCATTCTTCCTCGCCTCTGGCCGCCGCCTACAAGCCCCCTCCGGCCTCCCCGCCAAGCCCATTGGCTTCGCCTCGTCAAGGACTACGCCGTGCTCACGTTCCCCAGCTCAATCCGCCACCGGAGCGCCTGCCACCATCACCGAGCCGCCGCCGCCTTAGCTCCACCATTGCCGGCCACCGCCTCCTCGCGCCGCCACCCGCCACCGGCACCACCTCCCGCTAGCTCCCCATCCTCGATCTCGCCTTGCGCCGCCACGCCTAGCCTCAGCCCGATGCGATGCCTGCCTTGTGCCTGCCCGCCATGCGCCGGCGTGTTCTGTTTCGACCACCTCTGTTCCTCATCATTAGCCTTAATGACGGTGTTTAAATCCTAATCAATGATTAGCCAGTTTAAATATGTCTTAACACCCCCTTTTTCTCACTAACATGTGGGCCCGTTTGCGCAGTAAACCACCAACACCCCTTGCCATCCAGGCGGTGGGCCCTCGGCGCCCTTGTTCCGTGGACCGGCGCCTCTGCAGCTTGGACTCGGTCCACACTGTGCTGTGGACCATTTCCTCTCTTGTTCAATTCAATTAATCTTCGTAACTTCATTTCTCCTCCGTTATAACTCCAAAATTTATGAAATAAATTTCTAAAAATTTGTTAAATCAAGATCTTGCTAATGGCATAGGTCTTGTTCAATTTGGAGTTTGTTTGTGTATTCTTGTGTATTTATTTGCTCTCTTTGCCGTTGTGCCTTTTTCCGGTATTTTCGCCCAATTAGGATTTGAAGACGCTGGAGATCCCCACGTTGATCAAGACCAAGAGTACCAAGATCCCCTTGCCTTTAACCAAGGCGAGTCAATACTTTGAACATATTGAGCCTACATGTTATGCAAATTATATTCATTTAAAATACTAAAATTGCATGCTTTAATTCTTTAATCAAATGTATGTTAAAGCTTAAGGTAGTTAAACACCCATTTGATGATTAATTAATTAATATGTCATCCCTTGATATTTGATTCCGTTATTCCATGTCACCCTAGTAATCTATATGGTAATACTAGATATAGGTTGTACTTAAGCGACAGGCTAGTCTTGCTTAAGTACCGGGGTATTAAATACCCCAATCATCATCTCTTCAAATGTAAAAATGGTTTTGGGCAGTCATTGCGGGAAATGACTAAGGTAAATGTGATAATTTGGTTTTCCTTCTCAAGGACTCTAATAACTTGCTTTCCCTATCTGGGCGGATGGTATGATGGATGATGTGATGGTGGGCTCTAATGTAGCCCAAGGGATACTAGTATGTTGGTAGGTGCTAATGTAGCCCAAAGGAATACTAGTATGTGGAATGAACCGCCCAGATAACCCTAAGGACTTAATCTTGTCATGACCTCCTGTGTAAAACAAGTGCAACCACAAGTCTGTAAAGTACAACCTGGCTAAATAATTTGTATCCCTCAGTGCGAGTTGCACCAGGTCGATGTCCTGCGATGCCGTGAGCCTTTGTGGCGAGGGGTGTCGGGGCGCACGACGTAAGTCGTTAAGAGGGCGCAAGAGGGGGTCTAGGTAAGGGTTAATGGATCTAAACGGACGTAACCCTTCGAAGACAAAACCTTAGCGGGTGTAACTAATACTGTTGGAAGCATTGTAAAGGCCTTGTGGTGATCTCCCCTTGATTCGCATGTCTAAGGAAACGTGTGTATATATCAAGACGATTATCTCTTGTGGGTAAAGTGTACAATCTCTGCAGAGTATTAAACTGTTTAAACAGCCGTGCCTATGGTCAAAGGCCGACATGGGAACTTAACTTGACTTAGTTCTATTTTAAACTTTGAGGGTGGTATGGAAAATGGTGGAAGAGCTCACCTAGCCCTGTGTTGGATTTTACTTGAGTCTTCGAGCTCAGTGATGGTAGTAATTGGAGGCAGCTCCAATAACAAAAATGCATAAGGTAGAGTTTCCACCGGAGGGGACCTCTACTGAAATAAATATTGCACATTTACTCTCCTTAATAAAATGCAATTTGTTAAAATGCTAAGTGATAGGAATTTATGATGATGATAGTTGAAAATGTTGCTTTAGCAAATAAAAGAACCCGAGCCATCCTTGTTAAGCCTTGCATGTATATTATTGCATTGTGTGTTGGCTCGCGAGCACGGAAATTGTGCTCATTCTCGCTCTCCCCCCCCCCCCCAACAACCCTCAGAAGCAGGAAATCCGGAGGATTACAACTACTACGAGGATCCCGAAGTTGGAGGCCTTGGAGATGAATGAAACGTAGTCTAATCTTTAGTTGTTCTAGTCTCGCCCCAATCTAGTTGACTTTGTTGGTGCTTGCGTGCATCCAATATTCTCCAAGTCCTTGGTTAATATCGACGACACGGGTTTTCGATAAACACTGTGGAGAGATGCGCTCTACTCCTTTTTGCTTCATTGTCGCCCGCTTTTGTAATGTAATCTTTGGCCTTGTTCGGCCCCTTTGTAAAACCCGACCGACGCGGTCTATGTAAACTCAAGTGTTAATTAATGAATGGTATGGTTTAGTCTACGACTTGTATAATTTGAATCGTGATGTATCGTGAGTGCTATCTCTCGATCCAGGAATAGCATAGTGTTTTCACAAAGGATTTGGATTTTCAAATCCAGGTCCGACACATTTGGAGGGTGTAGGCTTAACTGTTTTCAGCCCAAAGCTGCTTGAAGCTCAAACCATACCAAATAGACTGCTTCTGAAGCAGCTTCCTAAGCAAACTTACCCTGTCTAACATCTACCAAGAAACTTGGTTTGGTGTCAGGCAGACTGTTGCCTGGATGAAAATCAACAGAGATGGTCCGAAACTTGTAATGCAACTCAGAATCAAGGAAAGTTCATATGGAATGTCATAGCAATTCCTATCTCATTGACAGTAACACAACCAATCTGTTCTTGTAAAAAGGTAATAATGGGATCTACCTCCTAGATCCCCATAAATGAATACTCAATAAAACAGTAGTTTACATACTGTTACAACTACTATACCTTTAACGAAGATATGAACCATCTCAAAAAGAAAAAGAAAAAAAGAAAAAGAAAAAGTTATGATCTACTCGCTATAGCGATCACAAGCTGCCTCCTGATCCTCATGTGTTCAACAAAGTACCAAATCTGTATAATTTAGCATGTTTTGACAAAATAATGGTGCGTTATAACTTATAAGCATGACTGCAACTGCATGACCATACGTCCATACCATCAGCATACACTGAAGGCCTTTGGACTCAGCTGTCCATATTCCGACTTAAATATAACAGAAATCGTACTTCAGTGTACCACCACTTATCCTACAATGAAAACTGTTGGAAGACCAGTGCGCGTATCATCTCCGAACACACTTACAGGGAAACATTCCAACATAAAAAATGTGGAATTTCTTCCTTCTCCATATTCTGCATTCCCTACGAGAGGATTCTTTGATGGCATGCAGTTCCTTCATGATATCCCCGGTTGACATTCTGCTCGATGGCATTTCCTGAGAGCAAGACATTCCCAGCCTAAGTAGCGAAATCAGGCAATCAATCTTCCTCTTGCTGGAAGAATCATCCACGGTCCGAAGCTCGTTTTCAAGCCGTGCGTCGACAACGTCCATCATGCTATGACGCAGAGCCTGCTCAACGTAATCACGAAGGCTCAATCCTTGTCTGAATATACTATCAGTGGGCTTCTTCCCGGTTACAGTTTCTAAAACAAGAATTCCATAACTGTAAATGTCTCCCTTTGTTGATACCATGTTTCCAGAACCATACTCTGTCACATTCGACATTTCGAAGAAAAAAATTAGACTTCGTATAACACGTATAGTTAATATTATAGACAACCAAATGTTCCATAATGTCAAACTAATTTCTTCTGCTCATCTTAATGATTTATTCCACAGAAACTAAGGACGATAATTGCAAACAAGTACAAACAAAGAAGAGAAAACATATTAGGCTAACCTGGGGCGGCATAACCAATTGTCCCTCTAAATCCCATCGAGCTTGTTGACTGCCGGAAAGATGAGCTTCCATCAACAAGAATCCCTGCAAGTCCGAAGTCTCCAACATGTGCAACCATCTTAGCATCCAAGAGCACATTGCTTGACTTAAGATCACAATGTACAACAGGTGTGGGCCCATGGCTGTGAAGATAGTCCAACGCACAAGCCACATCAAGTAGTATGGTCACTCTTTGATGCAGATTCAAGTGCTTCTGCAGTGCTTGGTCATATGTGTTAGGATGTAGCCAACCTTCTAGACTACCATTAGGCATGAAGTCATACAGAATTGCTTTGAAGTCATTCCTCTGGTATCACTGCTTGAGCAAATTGTAATTATTTTGACAAGATTCCGTGCAAGATATTTCGTACTGCTTCAGATTCGCAGTGAAACTCTTGAGTGCCCCAGGAGTTTGAAGCTTTAGTACCTTCACAGCAACAAGAAGTGTACTTTCACCTGCTTGACCATCTAACTCTCCTTTGTACACGATCCCAAATGATCCAGAACCCAGCAAATTGGTTGTCGAGAAACCATCTGTTGCTTTTACCAGCTGCGAATAAGAGATCATTGGGTGGCCTTGTATGGATGTTGTAGATGGGACTTTTGTTTTACTTTTCTTGTGCCAGGTTAGAAGCATGTAGAGTGATGAAAGGATGACCAGTGTTGCAACGAGGGAAATAACAATAGGTACCACCAGAAATTTATGTTTTTTGTTTGGTGTACATGGAGGCAGATGTAGATTAGGTATGCCGCCACAAAGTTTGGCATTGCCTTGGATTGAGATTTCAGAAACATTTGCGAAAACACCAACGGTTGGCACTTCTCCAACAAAGCTATTGAATGAAAGGTTCAGAGAATGGAGCATAGTAATGTTCCCAAAGAACTTGGGTATCTGGCCTGACAAATTGTTGCTTGAGAGGTCAAGAATTTCTAGACCTTTTAACTGACCCAAGAGTGATGGAATATTACCTTTCAAGAAATTATTTTGCAGATAGAGATTCCGTAGAAGTTGACATTGACCAAGGGTGCTGGGGATTTCTCCTGATAATTTGTTCGATTCTGCACGGAATTCTACAAGATTTTTGAGATTCCCTATTTCTTGTGGTATTGATCTCTCTAAATTATTATATGATACATAAAACAATATTGAGAGTGTTTGGATGCTGAATAATCTGCTGGGTATTGGACCAGTAAAGTTGTTAGTCGAAAGATCTAGTGCCGATAACTTTGTCAGGTTTGCTAGTGTGCTTGGTATCCTACCACTGAACGTGTTCATGCTGAGCCCCAAATAATTCAGTTCAGTAAGATTTCCTATGGTCAATGGGATCGACCCACATATGTTGTTTTGATCTACATAGAGACGGACCAAGTTTCTAAGCTTTCCCAAGGAAGAGGGAAGGGCTCCTGTGAAAGAGTTGTCAGAGAGATCGAGATGTTGTAAGCTAATGAGATTACCAATATCTTTAGGAATGCTTCCCGTGATTGTGTTGGATTCAAGGTGAAGAAGAGTCGGTAGCGAAGTTGAAAGATTGGAAAGTGATTCAGGAAGAGCTCACCCAAACTTATTATGATCCAATGCCAAAAGTTGCAACTGGGAGCAATTTGTTAATGCGGTTATGAATTCAAAATCTTTTGGTTCTTTAGCTTCAAACAAATTGCTGCCGAGCTGTAGCCAACTGAGATTTCTTAACCTTCCAATCTCTGGGGGAACAATGCCACTGAAAGAGTTATTACCGAATTCAATTAATGACATATGGGAAGCATTAGCTAGTGAGACTGGGAAATAGCCATGAAACTGGTTGTCGTTCATGAGTATCTTGTGGAGATGGGGAAGGGCACTGAAAGCATTTGGAGGTATCATACCACTTAGCATGTTATACCGGACAGAAAACACTGTTAGAGAGGAAATGTTCCAAATAGAAGTGGGGATTACTCCACTTAAATTGTTAGAGCCTAAGGCAAGCACCGATAATCTGGACAATAGACCCAGAGATGAAGGGATAGCTCCAGACAGTTTATTGTCAGGGAGAACAAGTTCCTGGAGGTTGGTGAGATTGCCCAGAGCAGGTGGAATCTCACCAGATAGTCTATTCTCAAACAAAGACAGGACATGGAGCGATGGCAACTCTGCCAGCGATCGAGGGATCTCTCCCCACAAATCATTTCTCTGAAGGTACAGAAAGGCAAGATTTTTAAGCTGGCGCCAATTGCGGACCCGGATTTCGAGAATCCAAATCCTCTGTGAAAATCTTGTCTTATTCCCTGGATCAAGAGATAGCACTCACAGTACATTCTTGAATCAACCATACAAGTCGTGAAAGCGAAACAAATATATTACAACACAGTGGTAATATAGACCTCGTCGGGTCGAAGTTTTACAAAAGGGCCGTACAAGGCCAACTAGATTACATTACAAAAGAACGACAATAACTACTGGCGAAGCAAAAGGGAAGTAGGGCTCATCTCACACGGACAAACGACGGGCTGTCACAGGTCTGACGGATATTAACCAAGGACCGCCAATATCGGTTGTATGCTGGGTACCAGCCGAGTCCACTTAGGCTAGGCGAGATCTAAACTACAGAACTATTCTACTCCTCGTCATATCCTTGTCCATCATCTTCTGGTCCATCGTAGTAGGCATAGTCTCCTTCATCTTCATTATCTGGAGGGTTGGGGAGAGGAGCGAGAATGAGCACTACTACCGTGCTCGCGAGCCAACACACAATGCAATAGTATACATGCAAGGTTTAACAAGGATGGCTCGGTTCTTTTATTTGCGAAAGCAAGTTTTGCAATATTATAATTACAAACCCTATGACCTAGCATTTTAACAAATATGCAAATTTGATAAAGAGAGTAATGTGCAATAATTATTTTAGTAGAGGTTCCATCCGGCGGAACTCTACCAATGCATCCTTTCAATTGGAGCTGCCTCCAAAGACCACACCCACTGAGCTCGACGACTCAGGCAAAACCAAAACAGGGCTAGGTGAGCCCTTCCACCATTTTCCAAACCACCCACGAAGCTTTTGAAATAGAACTAACTCAAGTTATGATCCCCATGTCCGCCTTTTGACCGTAGGGCACTACTGCTTAAGCATTTAGACTCGCAGAGGTTGCACACTTTACCCACAAGAGATAGTCATACCGTTACCCCACATGATTCCGTAGTCATGTAGTTGGGCGGCAAATCACAAGAACTTTTCTAGATATCTCACCCCTTCTGTCATTCCACCCATACGGGGTTACGCCCATATGTTGTGCAGGATGTTTACCACAACGACTAGTGCAGCTGGCCCCGGCCACAACGACAAGCGCAGCTGATAACTTCACCCTTTTGGGTGTCTCTTCCAAGCCGGAGTATCTCCGCACTTGTACGTTCTTCGTCCCCCTCCAGTGAGATGACTTTCAAGGTTCAATAACTTTACTAAGCCAAGTTGCACTTTGCAGACTTGTGGTTGTACTTGTTTAACACGGGAGGTCGTGACAAGATTAAGTCCTTAGGGGTTATTTGGGCGGTTCATTCCACAAACCAACCATCCATGTGCTCCCCGAGCACCCACCGCCTCACCATCCGCCTAGATAGAACTAGCAATTGGGGTTTTTGAGGAGTAAACCAAACTATTTTCATACCTTTTAGCCAATGGACCACCAATGACTACCCAAAGCATTTTTATGCTGAAGACATGATGATTTGGGGTATTTAATACCCCGGTACTTGAGCAAGGCTAGCATGTCGCTCAAGTACACCCCTATAACTAGTATTACCATATAATTACTAGGGTGACAAGGGTTAAAGGATTCAAGTTATCAAGGATGGCATAATAATTATTTAAACATCAAGTGGGCATTTAACTGCCTTAAGCTTTAACATACATTTGATTAAGAAGTAAAGCATGCAATTTGCTAATTTAAAAGAATATAATTTATATAAAATGTAGGAGCAATATGATCAAAGTGTTGACTCGCCTTGGTTAGAGGCAAGGTGATCGTGATAATCTTGGTCTTAATCAACTTGAGGGTCTCCGGCGTCTTCAAATCCTAAACGGGCGAATTACCGGAAAAAGGCACAACAGCAAAAAGAGCAAGTAAATACACAAGAAAACTCAAATGAACTCCAAATTAATCAAGTCCTATGCCATTAGCAAGATCTTGATTTAACAAAATTTTAGAAATTTATTTCACAATTTTTGGAGTTATAACGGAGGACATATGAATTAACGAAGATTGAATGGAATTAAAAAAAAAGAATAAATCCACAGCACAGTGCATGGACCCGGTCCACATGCATAGGCGAGGTGTTCATGAACAAGATGGCGCCATGAGCCTTTGTCGATGAGGGGAGGAAAACTAGGGTTTATTGTGCACGGGCCCACATGGCGATCCACGGGGGTTTAGGACATCATTAAGGCGTTAATGACCGTCATTAAGGCTTTTAGGACGTCATTAAGGCCTAATGATGAGGGAACGCGATCTTTGTTAGCACGAGCCACGCTTCGAACACGCCTTGCTGCTGAGTGGCGTAACCGGGCAGGCGGCGACTGGTCTTGGCGCAAGGGCAAGGCGAGCGGGATGGGGAGCTGGCGAGGATGCGGAGGTGATGATGGGGTGGCGGCGCCGGGAGGGTGAACGACGGCGGCGGCGGGTGCTGGCGAGCGGTGGAGGCGGCACGGCCATGGCGATGAGGTGGTTCCGGGGTGGTTCGGCCGGGAGGTGAAGCAGGTAGCCCTCGCCGAGGCAGCCACGAGCTAAGCGGGAGGTCTGGGATGGCTGTAGGTGGCGGCGGGTGCGGGCGAAGGTGGCGGCCGGAGGCGGGGAAGAACGGCAAATACGGCGGCTATGGGGGCTAATCGCCGAGGGGGTCTTGGGGGAAAGACTCCTGGGGGCTAGGGGATCTCGGTGACGGGGGTGGCGGCGCCGGAGGATGGCCGGAGGGGCTAAATGACGGTGAGGGTGGCGGCGGCCGAGATGGAGACGAGGTGGTTTCTTACCAAAACGAGGAGGGGTCGGCGTGGGGAGCTCCAGGGGGAGGAAGGGAGGCTTTATAGGGGGCCAAGGCGAGAGAGAGCAATGGGATGGAGCTTGGGTCATGGGCGAGGACAGCAGTCGTCTTTGCATCCCGAGGCGGTGGCATGGGCGCTGCGTCTTGGGGTGGTTGAGGCACGGCGAGGACGCTGCGGTGCTCGGTGACCTGGAGCAGTAGCGTCTTATGCTTGTGTGCTGCTCAGTCAAAAGCGAGGACGGGCGGTGACACTGCGGTGACGACGCGGGCTTGCACGGAGGGCTCCGGGGTCAAGGCGAGAGGACGCAGAGCGGGTGACCCGGGCACGTGACCTTGACGACCTGCTGACGAGGGCGCGCGCTTGGTCCACGAGCTCGAGGACGACGAGGACGGTGAGCGTCAGCGGCTGCGCAAAGAGGCTCCGAAGTCACCGCAGAGGACACGGGCGGGTGCGGCACAGAGGGCAGGCGGGATGGGGGCGGCAAGGGAGCCGGTGGCACTACAATGGGCGAGGAGTGCCGGCTGCCGCTTCTTCTTCACAAGACTGGCGGAGCAGCAGGTCGGTTGGCTTGGTATGCAGGGAGCGGGGGTTGGCGATGGCTGCTGCTTCAAGGCTTGGCGGAGAAAACTGCGCTCATTCTTTGCCTCTCTTCTTTCAGTTGACTGTGGGGAGAAAGGGAAGGAGAGGATGACCAGACGGTGGCAAGAGAGAGGGCCAATGAGAGGGAAAGAAAGGGAAGCGGTTTGCTGGCTTGGGCAGAACCCGAGAGGGCCGGGCCCAGAGGAGGAATGGGTGAGCCCGAGAAAGGAGGCGAGGTCCAACTCAACTTGGCCCGAGGATTCAAAAGGGAGGAGAAGAACTCCAAACCGCGAATTTGAATTTCAAATGCTACGGACATTACATTTGAAACACAATCCGACAAGGAAGGAAGGTTTTCGCAAATAGCTAATAGTTGAATTACGGCGAAGAACGAAACCGAATTAGTATTCACTATTTATCCGTCTGAAAACGGATGTTACAGATCCTACCCACCTTAAACGGAATCTCGACCCCGAGATTCGGGCTGCTCCGAGAACAGGGACGGGTAGTCTTGCTTTAGTTGATCTTCGCGTTCCCAGGTGGCTTCCTTGGCGGTGTGGTGACTCCACTGGACCTTGCAAAGGCGGAAGACTTGGCGTCTTGTTCGCTTCTCGATGACGTCGAGGATCTTGATCGGATGCTCTGGATAGGACAGATCTTGCTGAAGGGCAATGGCTTCAAGCAAGCGTCGCTCTTGGTACTCGAGACACTTCTTGAGCTGGGAGACGTGAAACACGTTGTGAACTTCTAACAAGTTTTCTGGTAGCTCTAGCTGATACGCAATTTCTCCACACTTGGCGGTGATGGGGAACGGGCCTATGTATCTTGGGGCAAGCTTGCCTTTTACTTTGAATCTCCGAGTTTCGCGAAGCGGCGATACCTTGAGGTATACAGCATCTCCAACTTCAAAAGTTAACTTTCTTCGACGGTTGTCGGCATAACTCTTTTGTCTTGACTGAGCTGCTTGAAGACGATCTCTGATTAGTCGAACCTTCTCTTGACTTGCACGAGAGTATCGGCGCCCAAGATATAACCTTCACCGATTTCGACCAATGCGAGAGGGTTCGCATTTTCTTCCATAAAGTGCTTGAACGGGACATTTTCAGACTTGATCGATAGCTATTATTGTATGCAAACTCAAGATACGGTAGACATTTTCTGATCTCATGTAAATTCTAAAGCACAAGCTCGAAGCATGTCTTCTAGAATTTGATTTGTCCTTTCTGTTTGACCATCGGTCTGCGGATGGTAATCTGTGCTGAAATCAAGATGGGTTTCAAGGGCGTCATGCAAACTAGCCCAGAAATGCGAGGTGAATTGAGATCCTCGATCAGAGACTATCCTCTTGGGTACTCCGTGTAAACACACAACACGAGCCATATATAACTCGGCTAACTTGTCTCCCTTGTAAGTTGTCTTTACTGGGATGAAATGGGCTACTTTGGTCAATCTATCAACTATAACCCATACTGAGTCACATCCGGACTTGGTTCGGGGTAGACCGGTAATAAAATCCATTCCAATCTCTTCCCATTTCCACTGAGGGATTTGCAGGGGTTGAAGCAATCCTGCTGGCTTCTGATGTTCGACTTTGATTCGCTGACATACATCACAACAGGCTACATACTCGGCAATATCTCTTTTCATGCGTGGCCACCAATACAAAACCTTCATGTCTTGATACATCTTGGTGTTGCATGGGTGCAGGGTATATGCTGAGTTGTGGGCTTCTTTCAGAATCAAATCCTTAAGTTCCTTCTGGTGGGGAACAAAGAGACGTTTCCCATACCATAGGATTCCTTGTTGATCTTCGATCATCTTGGGGGCTTTTCCTTTTGCCATGAGATGTTTAAATCTCTGGACTCCAGAGTGTCCTTGTTGAGCGGTCTTAATCTGCTCTATTAAAGTTGGACGTGCTTCCGTGGCATCTGCAGTGCCTTGTTCTATCAAACACAGGTTGAGAGGTTCAAATTCCTTGTAGAGCTCAGGCTGATGTTCTTGAATCATAACATTGTTGCAGTATGACTTGCGGCTTAATGCATCGGCAACTACATTAGCCTTTCCGGGATGATAATGAACATCCAAGTTGTAATCCTTTATTAACTCTAACCATCTTCTTTGTCGGAGGTTGAGATCTGATTGGGTGAAGATGTACTTGAGACTCTTGTGGTCCGTATAGATATCACAATGATTTCCAATCAAGTAGTGCCACCAAATTTTGAGGGCGTGCACTACTGCTGCTAATTCCAAGTCATGGGTCGGATAGTTGTCTTCATGAGGACGGAGCTGTCTAGATGCGTAAGCTACAACTTTTCCTCCTTGCATAAGCACGCAACCAAGGCCTTGGCGCGATGCATCACAGTAGACCTCAAAGTCTTGATGAATGTCCGGCAGGATCAATACTGGTGCAGAAGTTAACTTCTTCTTCAATTCTTGGAAACTTTTCTCACAGGCCTCTGTCCATTCATACTTCTTTTCTTTCTTGAGCAGATGGGTCATTGGCTTGGAAAGCTTCGAAAATCCTTCTATGAAGCGTCTGTAGTATCCGGCTAAACCGAGAAAGCTACGGACTTCTGTCACAGATGTGGGTTGTTTCCAATCCATCACGGCTTCCACTTTGGATGGATCAACCGCTATTCCTCCTGCGGATACAATATGTCCGAGGAAACTGATTTCTTGAAGCCAAAATTCACATTTACTGTACTTGGCATAGAGCTCATGCTCTTTAAGCTTTTCTAGGACCATTTGCAGATGTTTAGCATGCTCTTCATTGGTCTTGGAATAGATCAAGATGTCGTCTATAAACACGACTACAAACTTGTCCAGGTATTCCATAAATACCTTGTTCATCAGATTCATGAAGTAGGCTGGGGCATTAGTTAAGCCAAACGACATGACTGTGAACTCATACAAGCCATACCGAGTGGTAAAGGCTGTCTTAGGGATGTCCTCATTCCTTATCTTGAGTTGGTGGTATCCGGACCTTAGATCTATCTTGGAGAAAACTGAAGCTCTGCCAGCTGATCGACGCAATTGTCGTCAATGCGAGGCAAGGATACTTGTTCTTGATGGTCACTTCATTGAGTGCTCTGTAATCCACACACAATCTGGCGAAACCATCTTTCTTCTTCACAAAGAGAACTGGCGAACCCCAGGGAGAAGAACTAGGTCTAATGAATCCGTTTCTTGCAAATCTTCAAGTTGTGTCTTCAACTCTTCAAGTTCGTCAGCGGCCATTCTGTATGGTCTCTTAGCAATTGGGGCTGTCCCTGGCTTCAAATTGATTACAAACTCGATATCTCTATCAGGTGGCATGCCTGGCAATTCTTCTGGAAAGACGTCGGGGTAAGCTTGAACTACAGGTATTGTCTCTAGGGACAATTCTCCAAGGTGGTGGATTGTTCGATCCAAAGGAGTTGAACGATCCACACTAATCTTTATTGTGGTTTCAGGATCCTTGGCAAGTACCACTTTTCTGTTGGTGCAATCTATTAATCCATGATAAGCGGCCAACCAATCCATCCCTAGGATGATATCCAGTGTTTGAGATTCTAGCACAAGAAGGGTGGCTAGGAATCCAGAATCTTCCAAAGCATTTTCTACTCTGGGACTAACTAAGGTAGCATATAGGGGTCCCCCAGGTGAACTAAGTACCACGGGTTTCTTTAGCTTATAGGTCGGCAACTTAAGCCTTTCAACAAACTTTCTTGAAACAAAGGAGTGTGAAGCTCCAGAATCAAACAAAACTTGTGCGGATACTGAATTAACAGAGAACGTACCCATCAGTACTCCTGTGGCATCTTGTTCCTCCTCAGCGGTGACATGATTCACCTAGCCACGGCTTGTCGGGGTAGACCTTGAGGCTTGGGAAGTCTGGTGGCTCTTGCTTGGAGCTGAGGTTCGACCTTGAATTGGGGCGGCTCCTGGGTTGAATTTTGGAGCAGGGTTGCTGCGATGAGGGCACTGATTGGCAAAGTGTCCTTTTTCTCCGCAAGCAAAGCAGTGGAGATTAGGCTCTTCGGGTTGGTGTGGCGGAGTTGTCTAGCGGGGCGGAGAGTGCGGAAACCACTTCCTTGGGACTTTGGGGCTGGAGCTGAACTTCTCTGGGGCGTTGCAGCAGATGATCTGAAGGAGGAACTGCCCTGGAAGGTTGACTTCTGGGGGTAGTTTCCTTGGGGCTTTTGGAAGGGTATCTTCCTCTTGCGGCTAGCTTCTGCTGTCTTATTCTCATTTTCTAACAGTAGAGCTTTGTTGATTAACTGATGGAAATTGGCGTAGTCATGGAGGATGAGCTTTCCACGCATGTCACCACGCATGCCTTCCACAAAGCGGTCTATCTTCTCTTCCTCATCTACTACGTCATTGGGGGCGTAGCGGGCAAGTTGGGTAAACTTGGTAACATACTCGTTGATAGTCATATGACCTTGCTTGAGAGCCCTGAATTCATTCTTCTTCAATCTCATGGTACCTGCTGGTACAAAGTTGGTGCGAAAGGCGGTTTTGAATTCCGTCCAGGGAATTGGCTGCCATCTTGGTTCACCTTCCTCAAAGCGTATTCGCAACTTCTTCTACAACGATCAAGTGCGGGGGGGTTTGGTTCTCGATCGTAGATGCTCTGACCTCGATCATCGCTTCCTCTTCTTCTTCTTCTTCGGACTCTGGACTTTCATTACTTCTGGCGGCAAGGTAATTCTCCCACCATGCGGCTGCAACACCTTTTAGTTGGTGGGTGGCAAAGTCCACCATGTCTTTGTTGGAGCAGCGGGCGAGTCGAAGCTTCTTTTCGGTGTCCCTGAGCCAGTCTTCGGCTTCCAGAGGTTCGTCAGCTGCAGCAAATGTGAGAGGTCTCGTCCTTAGGAAGTCAGCGAGCTTGGAATTGCGGCGGCGAATCTATCTCACTGATTGTTGAGTAAGGCTTGGAGAATCTGAGTTTGCTGAAGCATCACGTCTGCCATTGTTGAGTGAGCCGGTGGTGGGGGAGGTAGATCTTGTCCTTGTCCATGACCATGGCCATGACCACAGCCTCTTCCTCGGCCAGTTGCAAAGGCTCCCTGGCGGCGGCGGCTCTTCTTGGCGGCATCCTGAAGAAAGGCGGAGGCTTAGAACTAGGGAGGACTAAAGAGAGGTATATATGAGGGTTCACTAGCCCTCTAAGGCACACACAAAAGAACTTTAAACCAAGCAAGAAGATCAAATACAATACAAAGCCTAGAATGGCTGCATTATATTAAGGGGGTTAAGTGTTACATGACTCTCGAACAAAGCTTATATGCTAAGCTAAGTCATGACATAGGATACAAACACATCGTCTACAAAGGGAGAAACAAAAGTGCTTGCAACCCAAAAGACTGCCTAGCAAGCGCTTGCTAGCTATCCTGAACTATCCTAACTACTCCATCGAGGCAGGAGGCGGGAGCGGCTCGACTAAAGCTTGACAAATGGGAGCGACTCTAGCTGATGTGCGGTGGCAGGTGGGCTGCGTCACGCTGAACCTTTGGAAGGTCGTCGGCGGCGGCAATTTGAGCGTCGCCTGCGCTCTTCTTGTGATGATCGATGATCGGGTCCTGAGGCGAAGAGGTCCATCAGCGTCCGACCTTTGGAGGGACACGGTGGAGGAAGGCGGGCTTGGGTGAAAGTAGCACTCGCAAGGGCGGCGGTGAGACATGGCACCTCTGCAAGTGCGGCGTCTCTCTCTGCGGTGACAATGTCTCTCTCCCATATGGCAGCATAGAGGGCTTCATCACTCCTGTTCAGGTTGGCGTGGAGGGTGTCGGAGTGGGCGTCGCTGCCGGTGAGAAGCGTCCGAAGCTGGCGGATCTCGTCGGCTTGAGAGTGGATCTTGAGGATCATCGCTGGGTCATTGCACTGGTGGGTCAGGCGAGGTTCGTTGTCTATGGCGTCAAAGGCCTCCGGGAAGCGCTCTCCGTCGGGGAGGTACGGAAAGAAGCAGAATGGTGACCCGCGCAGGAGGTTCTCGTGTGTCCAACACAAGCGGGTGATGGCGACACGGGCTGCGTCCTGGATGGCATCGAGGCTGCTGCGGCGAGGGGCTTCGGCATGGAAGGTATGAGCCACGAACTTCGCCGATCCTAGCATAGAGGAAAACCTCCATGTCCCGGGACTCGTGAGCCATGACCTTCGTCATCCGGCCTCTGTAGAGTGGAGGTGGGTGAAACCAAGATATAGCATCGGTGGCGAAGGACTTAGTGAAACATTGTCATGCTCTCCATGAGAACAATGGTCCCATGGGCTGCGGTTGGAGAAAAAGCCATCTACAAATTTTTGAAAGCAGGGAGAAAAGATTAGTAACACTTAATGAGATTAGAGATAAGTATGGAACTAGGAATGACGAGTAGAAGCAGTAAATACTCTATATTTTTGGCAAAGCTTTTCTTAAATTTTTAGAAATAAGATCCAAGTCCTTAAGGCAATCGACCAATCTAACTAGGGGTCCTACAGTCGTATGCTCTGATACCAGCTCTGTCGGACCCGGATTCTGAGAATCCAAATCCTCTGTGAAAACTCTGTGATATTCCTGGATCGAAGAGATAGCACTCACAGGTACATTCTGAATCAACCATACAAGTCGTGAAAGCAGAAACAAATATATTACAACACAGGGTAACATAGACCTCATCGGTCGAGTTTTACAAAAAGGGCCGTACAAGGCCAACTAGATTACATTACAAAAGAACGACAATAACTACAGCGGAAGCAAAAGGGGAAGTAGGGCTCATCTCAGACAGGCAAGCAACTGGGGTGTCCTGTGTACGATGGATATTAACCAAGGACTGGCCAATATCGATTGTACACGGGTACCAGCGAGTCCACTTAGACTGGGCGAGACCTAAACTACAGAACTATTCTACTCCTCGTCATATCCTTGTCCATCATCTTCTGGTCTATTGTAGTATGCGTAGTCTCCTTCATCTTCATGATCTGGAGGGTTGGGGAGAGGAGCGAGAATAAGCACTACTACCGTGCTCGCAAGCCAACACACAATGCAATAGTATACATGAAAGGTTTAACAAGGATGGCTCGGTTCTTTTATTTACGAAAGCAAGTTTTGCAATATTATAATTACAAACCCTATGACTTAGCATTTTAACAAATCTGCAAATTTGATAAAGAGAGTAATGTGCAATAATTATTTTAGTAGAGGTTCCATCCGTGAACTCTAACAATGCATCCTTTCCATTGGAGCTGCCTCCAAAGACCACACCCACTGAGCTCGACGACTTAGGCAAAACCAAAACGGGGCTAGGTGAGCCCTTCCACCATTTTCCAAACCACCCACGAAGCTTTTGAAATAGAACTAACTCAAGTTATGATCCCCGTGTCCGCCTTTGACCGTGGCGCAATACATTTTAAACAGTTTAGACTCTGCAGAGGTTGCACACTTTACCCACAAGAGATAGTCATACCCGTTACCCCACATGATTCCGTAGTCATGTAGTTGGGCGACCGTCACAGTAACTTTTCTAGATATCTCACCCCTTCTGTCATTCCACCCATACGGGGTTACGCCCATATGTTGTGCGGGATGTTTACCACAACGACTAAGCTTGGTGGCCAAACCTAGCAACGACTAGCACATTTGGTAACTTCACCCTTTGGGTGTCCTTCAAGCTGGAGTATCTCGCAGACTTGTCGTTCTTCGTCCCCCTCCAGTGAGATGACTTTCAAGGTTCAATAACTTTACTAAGCCAAGTTGCACTTTGCAAGACTTGTGGTTGTACTTGTTTAACACGGAGGTCGTGACAAGATTAAGTCTTTAGGGGTTATCTGGGTGGTTCATTCCACAAACCAACCATCCATGTGCTCCCCGAGCACCCACCGCCTCACCATCCGCCCAGATAGAACTAGCAATTGGGGTTTTTGAGGAGTAAACCAAATTATTTTCACACCTTTTAGCCAATGGACCACCAATGACTACCCAAAGCATTTTTATGTTGAAGACATGATGATTTGGGGTATTTAATACCCCGGTACTTGAGCAAGGCTAGCATGTCGCTCAAGTACACCCCTATAACTAGTATTACCATATAATTACTAGGGTGACAAGGGTTAAAGGATTCAAGTTATCAAGGATGGCATAATAATTATTTAAACATCAAGTGGGCATTTAACTATCTTAAGCTTTAACATACATTTGATTAAGAAGTAAAGCATGCAATTTGCTTATTTAAAAGAATATAATTTATATAAAATGTAGGGGCAATATGATCAAAGTGTTGACTCGCCTTGGTTAGAGGCAAGGTGATCGTGATAATCTTGGTCTTGATCAACTTGAGGGTCTCCGGCGTCTTGAAATCCTAAGCGGTGAATTAGGGAAAAAAGGCACTTGACAAAAAGAGCAAGTAAATACACAAGAAAACTCAAATGAACTCCAAATTAATCAAGTCCTATGCCATTAGCAAGATCTTGATTTAAAAAAAAATTTAGAAATTTATTTCACAATTTTTGGAGTTATAATGGAGGAGATATGAATAACTGAAGATTGAATGGAATTAAAAGGAATAAATCCACAAGCCTGAGTGCATGGACCCGGTCCCATGCATGCAGGCGAGGCCGGTCCACGAGGGCAGTGGCGTCGTGAGCCCACTGCTCGGTGAGGGGAGGAAAACTAGGGGTTTCTGCGCACGAGGCCCACATGGCGATCCACTGAGGGGTTAGGACATCATTAAGGCGTTAATGACCGTCATTAAGGCTTTTAGGACATTATTAAGGCCTAATGATGAGGGCCTGATCTTTGTCGGCACTGAGCCACTCTCGAACTGCAGTCTGCCTTGAGTGGTCTTGACTTGCGGTGGCCGGCTGACTGGTGCAATGTGACGGCAAAGCGAGGCGAGGATGGAGAGTGGCGAGGCGGAGGTGATGATGGGGTGGCGGTGGGAGGGTGAAACAGCGGCGGTGTCTTGGAAGGGCGAGTAGCCTGCACCATGGCAGTGAGTGGTTCAAGGGGTGGTTGGGCCGGGGAGGTGAGCACCAGGTAGCCCTCGTCGAGGCAAAAGTGATGAGCTAGGCGGGGAGGTCGGGGATGGCTGTAGAGTGGGCGGGTCGAGCGAAGGTTCTGGCCGGAGGCGAGGAAGAACGGCAAATCTGGCTATGGGGGCTAATCGCCGAGGGTCTTGGGAAAAGACTCACTGGGGCTAGGGGCTCTCGGTGACGTGGGGTGGCGGCACCGGAGGATGGCCGGAGGGGCTAAACGACGGTGGGGGTGGCGGCGGCCGAGATGGAGGCACGGGTGGTTTCTTACCAAAAGCGAGGAGGGTCGGCATGGGGAGCTCGGGGGAGGAAGGAGGCTTTATAGGGGCCAAAGGCGAGAGCAATGGGATGGAGCTGGGTCATGGGCAGGGCAGCAGGCGCGTCTTTGCGTCTGAGGCGGTGGCATGGGCGCTGAGTCTTGGCCGAGTTGAGGCGTGGCGAGCTTATTTATGGCTTCAGTAAGCGCAGCCTTGTCGGTCAAAAGCGAGGAAGGCGGTGGCGCTGCGGTGACAACTTGAGCTTACGGAGGGCTCCATGATCAAAGCGAAGGAGCGGAGCGGTGACCGAAGCGTGACCTTGACGACCTGCGGCGAGGCGCGTGCTTGGTCCATGAGCTCGAGGGCAGCGAGGACAGCGGCGTCGGCGGCTGCCGCGGAGGCTCGAAGTCGCCCGCGAAGGACACGGCGCAAGCGCAACCTGAGAAGGCGGCGGGATAGAAGCGGCGAGGCGGTGGCGCTTCTGGCGGGGTAGAAGAGCTATCACCGCTTTGCTCTGTTATAAGCGGGAAGCGGGTCGGTGGCGCGGCGGCGTAGGGAAGCGAGGGTTGGCGACCAGTGCTGCTTCTTCTTTGGCGTCCTGAGAGAAAGCAACCTTTGCTCAGCTACTGCTTCTTCTTCTTTCGGTTGACCGAGGGAAAGCGGGGAAGGAGAGGATGACCCGCACGGGCTAGAGAGGGAAAGAAAGGGGAAGCGGGCTGGGCTGGCTTGGGCCGAGCCTGGAGAGGAGCTTGGCCCGGAGGGAGGAATGGGCTAAGCGAGAAAGGAGGCGAGTCAACTCAACTTGGCGAGGGATTCAAAAGGAGGAGAAGAACTCCAAACGCGAATTTGAATTTCAAATGCTACGGACATTACATTTGAAACACAATCCGACGAGGAAGGAAGGTTTTCGCAAATAGGCGATAGTTGAATTCTGACGAAGAGTGAAACCGAATCGATATTCACTATTTATTACTACACTAAGGCAAATAGAGACATTTTACGACAATAAATAAGGAACTAAGAAGTGAGCCGAGGCTCATTCGGCTAGTGGCGGCGTTGTCCCCCTAGCCGATGAGTGCGCTTGAGCCAGGGGCTCAGCAGTGATATCTCACCTGGGATTATTGTGAGGATTGAGTTGGGGCTCAAGATAGAGGACTGTGCAGGGGCACAGTGGCACAGGGAAGTTTGAGCGCTACTCCAATGGACGTCTCGTGAGTAGGGTGCTTCTTCTTCTTTAATATGGACCGGATAGAGGAAAATCCCGAACATAAAAAAAAAAAGAACTAGCAGGGTGGCCTTTTGGATCGAAATAATTTCATACGATTTTTGTAAGAATTCAATTCCAATAGAATTTGATATTATCATACTATTTGGAATGCAAGAATGAGACCATAAATTTTGTAGGATTACCGTATATATAATTTAATTCCACAGAAAAATACAATATAACCTACTTTTTTTTCATTCGTTCGCGTGGGACCAAGGCAACGCAAGAGACTTGTTTACATTTGTTTTTACAATTTCTTACCATAATTTTCCTATGTTTTTCCTACATCCCATCAAACAATTATTCCCGCAATTTTGCTATGTTTTCCAATTCCTGTTTTGCACTTGTGTTCCTATCTTATTTCATTACTTTTCATATTACACTATTTCAGTTATCTAAACTTTTAACATAGCCGCTTTAGAGTTTTGTTTACATATATTTTAGTTACTTAGGTATTTTAAGCATTGTAAACTTATAACATAGCCACAACAGTTTCCAATCCGTGGCATTCTTTGCTCCTGGACACACAATAGCATGGGAACAAAAGTGACTACAGGAGAGCACTTGTCTATATTGAAGGATTTAGATATAGATGAAAACTTCACTATTCATATTGTTTCCCCGAGGAAGTTAATCTAGGCGCATATTTATATACTCGTTTCAAAATTAGGAAGTTGTCACTTGTCGATCCTTTGGTCATCTAGCCGCAAGTCTTGATCGATGTTCCTTTGATATGGAACTATGGATGCATCCAGAACCACCATCTTCATCAAAATTTGGTAGTTGTCACTTGTCGATTCTTGGTCATCTAGCCTTGATCTTGATCGATGTTCCTTTCGTATGGAAAATTCTGTTGGACGAAAAGCGACTAGAGGGGGTGAATAGGACACGCTCACTTTTTCACAAAGGATGGATTCAACAGAATTTCACTCCAATAGCTATGAGAGCTATGAAGATCAATATACCCGATCTGGTGGAAGACTAGTATTGAATCCAAACTACAATCCCCAAGGCAAAACAACAAAACAGGATAAAATCGTGAGGCGGTCGACTGGCGTGGGGCAAGATGCTCGACATTTGGCGATCTGACGGCGAATGACAAGCGGATCGACCGGCAAAAACCTTGGCGGTCGGCGGCGTTGATTGAGCGATCTCGGACGGTCTGTCGAGGCACTCTGTTTCAAATCTGAAACCAAAGCGAAAATCGATCTAACTTTTGATATATCGATCAAACTCGACCAAACTTGGAACACACCTCCCTAATGATATCTGGGACCTATTCAAGTGACGATCGAGTAGATCCACGTCAAAGTTTAGACCTTTTTCAGATTGAGCAGAATTGGTTCAAAAGCAAGGCAAAACACGAAATATGATATAATGACTTGCTCGTGGGTGATTGATGATCTAGATGATCCTAGATAGGTTCCCACATGTCATAGCAAGTAAGATCACGGCAAGAAACAAAACAAAAACTCGCGGATCAAAGAAAGACTCAAAATCATCAAATAGAGAGAAAGAAAGCAAATAGACTCATCTTTGAGAGAACTTTCTTCGGATTGATTTGATATGGTATTGGTTTACAACCACTCCATCAATGGAGGACAAAGACTCAATACATGAGCACGAAATCAAATCCAACTCTCTAGAACCCTAACCTCCAACTATCAACTCCCTAAGCACAAAAGCAAAACTAGGGTTTTACAAGTAATGAAAGGGTTGAGAGGTGCTGGCCAGCACCCTCTCCTATTTATAGTGGAGGCTTAGACCTTCTAGAAGAGTAACCCTAATGGGCTCCCGCTAAGGCCCAAAACAAACGGGACACATACGCACGCGTTTTAAAGCGCCGTCTTCATCTCTTGACCTAATCCGCTTCACCTTGCACCATCTTTGCGCCGTGAGTTGGCAAAAGGTCACCAAGACGGTATTTGGTAAATTACCAAAATACCCCTTCTCGATCTTTTGCAAAGACCGAGTCCCATCTTCGTGAAGCACCTCCATGCCATTACGTGTAGGTTGATCCGGCGACTCTCTTCATGTCAAGCAAGTCTCTCCCATCCGGCTCCCCCGAACCACTATGGCACTTGCACCAAACCCCACGTCGCTTGATCAAACCCGTCGCATCAAAGCGCCCGTTCGGTCACCTTTGTCCATTCTCGCACCACACTTGAGTTCATTGACCTCACCCGGCATAAATCGATCGTTACGGACCTCGGCTCTCCAAGCCTAGTCCGATCATCCTTCTTTGTTGACCGTCGTTGACCACCAAGCAACCTACACAACAATAGACAAGCAAACGAATCCGGGAACAAGTTCTTCACAACTTGACCCACGTTAGTCAAAACATGCATCATGCAACACATATGCCATGAAACCCATGAACTTGACCTAACCAATGATCATTTTACCAAGATGACCCAACTTTCCAAAATTTCAAGTCAAAACCGGTCGAGATCGCCGCTTTGGCGGTCGGCCGCCTTTGGGAATTAACCAAAACCCAAAATGAAACACCTATAGGTCGACGCCAAAATGGCGGTCGATCACCAAGACAAAGGTCGTCGAGTCACAACCGGCTCGACCGCCCGATAAAACGGTCGGGCCGCCGACTGTCGACATCACTGCAACCTTTGCCGAAAAGCAGCGTGTTTTCGACAAACCAGTAAGCGACATTGCCAATTGTAACATCATCCTAAGATCTGAGGCATATCCCCATGATATCCACAATCTCCCCTTGATGAACACATTGGCAATTTTTCCTAAATGCAATTTAGAGGTTTGAAAAGTAAAAACACGTCGTTTTCGCTCAAAGGCACAACTTGGTCCAAATGCAAGAAAAAGCAAAAGAAATGACCAAGCTGGCTTTACAATAGTATCGACAAGTGAGATCTGACAAAAGAAAGCACAGAAAGCTTCAAATTCCAGAAAGGAGTCAAAAACTCACTTAAGGTCCATATGAAAGAACAATTGTTCGATATGACCTTTGATCATTGTGAGGATCAAGAATTGCAATTCAAGTTCAGAAAAGACAATAAAACCATAAGAATGCAAATAAGAAACTCCCCCTCACTAAGATCCTCAGATTTTCAATTTTTCTCCAAGTAGCTCCCCCTTTTTCAAACATCTTCTCCCCAAACAACTTCTCCCCTTTTTAACATTTTTACAATATCTTCTCCCCCTTTGACAATGGAGTCATCAAGGAATCACGCCTTCCTCTCGTCCAGAGATGACAAATGCAGAATGAGAAAAAAAGCATAAGATGGAGCATGCATGAAATGCAATGGAGTGGCTTCAAATTTTTTGTATTTTTCAATTTTTGAATACAAGAAGCTTTGGAGATTACCCAAAAGAACAAGTTAGCATTTCTAAAGTTGCACAAACAACATATCAAGCCTAACAATGCTAGCAAGATCATGATAAGACATATATAACAAAGCTAAGCAAGAAGGCTCAATATAAAGCAATGAATTTTAGCATTTTAAGCAAAGCTTCAAATCTAACAAGTTCATCAACAGTGATCCTAAAATGATACTAGCCATGTCAAAATGTCAACGTGAGATCCAAAAGCTAACAATGACCACATTAAGAGACAAATAGGTCCTGAATTGAATCATTTTGCTCAAATTTCTCAAACGCCCATTTTTCAACTGTTTTTCATTTGCAATGAATATTGAAGTTGACTAATGGTCTAACTTAGTGACAAGATCCTGGACTAGGAGCCATCCACAAACTCATCCTAAGCTTCGACCAATTTGACAATTTGCATTTTTAGCATTGTGCTAGATCTCAAGCCTTACTACGACCATCCCAAGCAACAAAAGCTTAAGAAAGTGGTCTAGGTCATCCAAAACTCCCCCTGAGTTCATGCCTAGTGCAATGGCAAGCAGTCTCATGAGAAAGAATTGGTGAGATCAGTTCTTTCGCACAAAAGATATCATTTTTTTTATTTTGCACAAGAGCAGTTTTAGATTCTCAAGAACACAAGAAGCTCAAGTAATGATCAAAGCTAGATTCAAGAGCTAACAAAGCAATTTTGCGGGGCCAATGTCATAAAAGGAGCACTAATTGCTGGTGGCTAAACAATTCACAAATTGCAAATTTCTTAGTTCAAGTTGTTTTTCAAGTTCTAGCTCATACAACAAAGACTTAGCTACACATGTGAAAGCATGATAATTCTAGCAAGTCAAAGAACTAGACATGGCATTGAGCAAGAATTGAAACACTAAAGCTCCAAAGGGTAATAAGCAAAGCTTCATCAATTTTAAAAGATAAGCAAAAAGCTTATATTACAATGCATCTTTTTGGATTTTTCATATGAATGCAATATGATACAATGAGATGCAAGAAAAGCTCAAAAAGCCTAAAAAGCCTAACAAGATCAAAAAGATCAAAAAGAAGATCAAATAAAAGATCAAATGAACAAGGAAAGATCAGAAAAGATCCAACTCCCCCTCAAACCAACCCATAGGGATAAATTACCCCTAACTCACTCCTCAAGGTGGCAAACCTTGTTGGGTCTAAAGGCTTGGTGAGGATATCGGCTAAGCGAGCCTCGGACTCCACAAAATGCGACACAATATCACCCTTCTCAACGTGATCTCTAAGGAAGTGATAGCGAATGTCTATGTGTTTGGTCCTAGAATGTTGACCGGTTTTTAGCAATGTTAATAGCGAAGTGTTGTCACGAAAAGAGGAACACTAGCAAAGGTTAACCCAAAATCCTTAAGAGTGGAGACCATCCACAAAATCGACTCTGACAACTAGCAAAGACTACATATTAACTTCAATGATGGATTATGCAATGCAAGACCGCTTCCTAGAAGACCAAGAGACAAGAGAAGTGCCTAGAAATGACATGTGCGAAGTGCTCTTCCTATCTAGCCTCTGACATAAAATCGAATCTGAAAACCCCGAATGGACAAATGAAGAAGAACAAGAATACCAAATGCCATCTTGAAGGGTAGAGTGTAAATACGAAAATGCGCTTAACGGCTTGGCGATGTGAAGTCCTCGGTGGCCTGAAACCTCGCGCAGAGGACCCATGAAGTGGATGTCGGTCTTGAGGCCGTCAGTGAGGAGGAGCCAATCATCTTTGCGGTACTCGCGTTGATCCACGGCTTCTCCTTCCTCATCGGATCCAAAGCGATCGAAGTCGCCATGGGAGTGGCGATAAACTTGCAATCACCCATATCAAAAGCGCTTGAGCAAATCCTTGGTGTGCTTCGTTTGATGGATGAAGATCCCTTCCTTGCATTGCTTGATTTGTAGCCAGTAAAGTAATTGAGTTCTCCCATCATGCTCATCTCAAATTCACGGACATGGTCTCGTAAAAAGCGGAAACAAGAGCATTAGAGGAACCACCAAAGATAATATCATCAACATATATCTGAACAAGCAGGAAGTCATTGCCATGCCTAAGAATGAAAAGAGTCTTATCAACTTTTCCCATTTCAAAATCATTCTTAAGCAAGAAGGTCTTAAGTCTATCATACCAGGCTCTAGGGGCTTGTTTAAGACCATACAAGGCTTTGGATAGCTTAAAAACATGATCAGGGTGCTTGGGATTCTCAAAACCAGGGGGTTGCCTAACATACACTTCCTCCTCTATAAAACCATTCAGAAAAGCACTCTTAACATCCATTTGATGCAACCTAAAACCTTTAGATGCAGCAAATGCAAGCAAGATGCGAATGGCTTCTAATCTAGCAACAGGAGCGAAGGTCTCATCAAAATCTAACCCCTCAACTTTGGCTAAAACCACGAGCTACCAATCTAGCCTTGTTTCTAACCACAGAACCATCCTCATTTTGTTTATTTTTGAACACCCAACGGGTTCCTATAACATTATGTCCACTAGGAGGTTCTACAAGGTTCCAAACTTTATTTCTTTCAAAATTCTCTAACTCCTCATGCATGGCATTGACCCAACTAGCATCGAGATAAAGCATGTGATATATCTTTGGGTTCAAAAGAAGCTACAAATGCAGAGTGAGAGAAAAGACTCGGATCATGATACAGAGCGAGTGACTCGCTCATGAAGATTACCAATCATCGATCCAGGAGGTGTTGCTTCAGAATGTGCAAAGGCGCTGGGGAGATAGCGTCTCCTCGACCTCATGATATCGCCGCGGCAGCGAAGATGCAGCAGGAGCCTCAATTGGAGGTGAAGCGATCGTCCAGGTTCGGGGAGCTTGGGCGGCTTGGGCAGGACATCGACAGCGGTGGAGGAGCAATATCAAGTTCATCCTCATCTTCTTCAACAAAAATGCTCTCTGTCACTGTAAGTCACCTAAAACATCGGATCTAGCTCGGGGCTAGTCTCATCAAAAGTGACATTGCATGTCTCTGGACAATGTTAGTTTCAACATTAAAAACCGAAAACCCCTCGAATGGCGGGATAACCCGAAATAAACCATCACAAGTCCTTGATTCAAATTTATCTAGGTTTCTGTCTTGAGAATAAAACACTTCGATCCAAAGACTCGAAAGTGAGAGAGCAGAGGGTTTTCTACCAAAGCGAAGCTCATATGAAGTCTTGCCCAAAGGCGGTCTCAAAAAGACACGATTTGAAATATGGCAAAATTTGTAGCAATAGCTTCGCCCAAAACCTCCTCGGTGTGCTATACTCATCGACATCGTTCTAGCCATCTCAACTAGAGTCTGTTCTTCCTTTCCACAGCGCCATTTTGTTGAGGGGCGTGTGGAGAAAGAAGCGATGCTCAATCTGCGCTTCGGCACAAAAAGAGGCAAAGAAGCATTCTTGAACTCGTGCCATTGTCCTTGCGGATCGCTCTCAAGGCACCGGGAAGTTGAAGCCAAGCGAAGAACAAGGTCATGATAATGATCAAAAGCCTCATCCTTGAAGAAAGAAAGAACACCCAAGAGTATCTCAAAAATCATCGACTATGACAAGAATGTACCAATTGCCACCGATCGCCCGAACCCTAGCGGGACCAACAGTATCCATATGAAGCAACCATCGTCCGTCCGTCGGTCATAACCATAGTCAATGACGGGTGTGGCGACAACTTGCTTGCCATGCCTACTGGCGCTTATACTGACATCCTTGACGACTTTGAGTTTAGGCAAACCTCTCATGAGATCAAGGCCGCTAACTTTCGTGTCGGATGATCAAAACCAATGTGCCCCAACCGTCGGTGCAAAACCGGATATCAGAAGAAGATGCAATCAAACACTTAAGAGATCCGGCAAGCAATTCAGAAAAATCAGCTCCAAAAATTCTACCAACTCTAGAAATCCCAAAAACGAGCTCACCAAAAGAATCAAGCACACGACAAGCATTCTTCTTAAAACGAGTCTCATAGCCATCATCAAGAAGCTGTGAGACAGAAAGGAGATTGTACCTTAGCTTAGACACAAAAGCGGCGTCCTTGAGAATGAACTTGTCGTTCACCCTAATCATTCCAGTTCCTTCAATGCGCCTTGTGTATCATCTCCAAAGGTGATGAAGGCATCACCGTTGATCGCGTGAAGGAGGTGAACCATCTTGAGTCTCCGGTCATGTGGCGTGAACACGGTCGACGAACCATGTGTTCTTCCCCTTCGCGCCAATCACGAAAATCAAGGAACAAAAAGCGATGTGTCTCAATCTTGGGGTTAGTTAAAAGCGACTTGGGAACCCGATCTTGAGACACTCGTCTCTGAGTAGTATGCAGATGTGCTATCCTTGACTTTATTAGCAGTTCTATTATGAGCAATGGTAACCAGAACATGAGATGCATCCTATCTAGGAACATGGTGATGAGCATGTGCAACAAATCCTAGACTGGGGTTTTTCTTTTGTACGTGACCATGTCTCATAAAAGCTCTAGATTGATTAGATGACATTCTAGCAATATTTTTCTTAGCGTTCTTCAACCTCACGCCAACAGAACTCAACTAAATGTCCACTCTTCTTGCAATAGGTGCAATGGTATTTTGTACCCTTGGGAGAAGCACCTTTGCCTTAAAAGAAGGTTGGACAAACCCGGTGATTAAAAGCAGCTTTTTGCGAGTTGGGTTTTAAATTCAACTAAGCCATTTTCCAAGACTGAATGACATTAGACTTGGACATGTCTGGCGAGTTGTATCCTAAACCTTGCTTCTTAAAAGGAGTTTTAGATTTATCTAGAATCATGTTTAACTGTTTTTCACCATTAGAGAATCTTTCTAAAGTTTCCTTGAGATAGACATTCTCTTTTCAATATTAACACATGATTCACAAGTCTTGCCCTTAATGGCTCTAGCATGTTTCTCCTTAAGATGAGCAACTTCAAGCTTATAGGCAGACAAGAAGCACAAGATGTAGAATCAATTGTGTCCTTAAGCAGCAAATTTAGCTCTAATCGCTTCTAGAATATCCTTAACTTCATGTTAGCGTTCTAAGCAGAAAGAGCAAAAGCTAGATTTCACATTACCAGAAGCATCCAAATTGCTAGACTCTAAACATTTTTCACATGGAGCAGATTTAACATCAATTAGCTCAGTTCTAGCATTTTCAAGTTGATGCAAGGCAATATCATGAGCAGATTGCAGTTTAGACATTTCGGGGTGCAAAGCATGGCAGGATGAACATTCATCAACATCTAGACTGTTAGCATTCACAATCTCTAATGTCAAATTCTCGACTTGTGATTCTAGATCTTTGTTCCTAGCCATGGTGAACTTTAAAGCTTTATCTTGACTAAGCAATTGCTCATACATGTTATCGCATCTAGCAGAAAGAACATCATAGGAGAGAGGTACCTCATCGTCAGTCATTGGCGTCGGCAAGTAAACCATGAAGCACATGCCAGTGAAATCCTTGGCCTTTCCCTTCTTGTCTTGAGACATCTCCTCCTCCTTGTCCTCCTCACTCCCGGAGTCCACATCGCTCATGGATTGATCTCCAAAAGCGGCAAGGACTCGGTGAGCAGCCTTCATGAGCTTGGCAGCATCATACTTGGACTTGCCCCCTTGAGGCTTCTTCCAGGTAGGTTTCTCAATCTTGTGGTTGCCCTTACCTTTCAGCTTGGGGCAGTTGGCCCGGATGTGATATAGCTCTCCACACTCATAGCATGTCACAGGGCCACCTCTCTTTACATTTTCGACATTGTTATATGCCGTGTGACTTTCTTGGCTAAAAGAGCTAAATCAGCCTCAGGAAGACTCTCAAACTCTTCTTCTTGAATAGCAGATAAACACGCAAGAGAAAAATCAGAAGAAGACTCAGAAGAACCATCAAGAGTCCCTTTGAAAGGATCAGCCACTAAAGCCATGTTATCCTTCTTAGGATTACCGCTCTCTTGATCTCATGAGTCTTTAGCTTGCTATAAAGCAGCTCCAAAGTAAGATTAGAGATCGGCGTTCTCTCTATGGCGATTGCCTTCATCTCCCACTCCTTGGTGTTGATTGCACCCAAGAGGTGGGTGGCATTCTCAGATTGAGAGTACTCAATGTCAACAAACTTTCATCGATTGATCACCTTGTTAAAGCGAGTAAAGGCGTCATCGATGCTCTCACGGGGCGCATCTCAAATTTGTTGTACTCTCGCTTGTAGACATTCAGCCGACTTGCTTGATCCGGGACGATCCCTCATGGTAAGTTTCGAGGGTGTGCCAAATCTCATGTCTTGATGCAAGATTACAAATCCTATCGTACTCTTGCCTACCAAGCCCGGCATATAGAAGGTTCTTTGCCTTGTTGTTGTTAGCCAAGAGAAATTTTTGAAGCCGTAATAGCAACCGGGCAAAAGCAGAGGATCGAACAACCTCCCATATAGCTTGTCCCGCTCTCAAGGAAGACTCGCATGCGATTCTTCCAATAGGCATAGTCGAGCCCATCAAAGACATGCGCTTGGTGAGTACTTATCCATCATGCCAGGATTGTTGTGACGGTTAAGATCAAGATTGAACTAGCAAGGCTCGATACCACTTGTTGGACGAAAGGCGACTAGAGGGGTGAATAGGAGCACGCTCACTTTTCACAAAGGATGGATTCACACGAATTTCACTCCAATAGCTATGAGAGCTATGAAGATCAATATACCAAGATTACAACGGAAGACTAGTATTGAATCAAACTACAATCCCCAAAGCAAAACAAACAAAAGCAGGATAAAATCTCGTGGCGGTCGACCCAGGCATAGAACAAGCAGTCGGCCGTGGTGATCTGACCGCGAATGACAAGCGGTCGGCCGTAAAAAGCATGGCGGTCTGACCGGCGTTGATTGAGCGGTCTAACCGGTCCTATCGGAAACCTTTGTTTGAGATCTGAAACCAAAACGAAAATCGATCTAACTTTTCATATATCCGATCAAACTCGACCAAACTTGGAACACACCTCCCTAATGATATCTGGGACCTATTCCAAGTGACGATCGAGTAGATCCACGTCAAAGTTTAGACCTTTTTCAGATTGAACGCAGATTGGTTCAAAACCGAGCAAAACACGAAATATGATATAATGACTTGCTCGTGGGTGATTGATGATCTAGATGATCCTAGATAGGTTCCCACATGTCATAGCAATTAAGATCACGGCAAGAAACAAAACAAAAACTCGCGGATCAAAGAAAGACTCAAAATCATCAAATAGAGAGAAAGAAAGCAAATAGACTCATCTTTGAGAGAACTTTCTTTGGATTGATTTGATATGGTATTGGTTTGACCACTCCATCAATGGAGGACAAAGACTCAATACATGAGCACGAAATCAAATCCAACTCTCTAGAACCCTAACCTCCAACTATCAACTCCCTAAGCACAAAAGCAAAACTAGGGTTTACAAGTAATGAAAGGGTTGAGAGGTCTGGCCAACACCCTCTCCTATTTATAGTGGAGGCTTAGACCTTCTAGAAGAGTAACCTAATGGGCTCCGTTAAGGCCCAAAACAAAGCGGGACACATACGCCAGCGTTTTAAAGCGCCGTCTTCATCTCTTGACCTAATCCGCTTCACCTTGCACCATCTTTGCGTCGTGAGTTGGCAAAAGGTCACCAAAGGCGTATTTGGTAAAATTACCAAAATAGCCCTTCTCGATCTTTTTGCAAAGACCGAGTCCCATCTTCGTGAAGCACCTCCATGCTTCGCCACGCGTGTAGGTTGATCCAATGATTCTCTTCATGTCGGCAAGTCTCTCCCATCCGGCTCCCACAGAACCACCATGGCACTTGCAGACCCCACGTCGCTTGATCAAACCCGTCGCTACCGAACTGCCTGTTCGGTCACCTTTATCCATTCTCGCACCACACTTGAGTTCATTGACCTCACTGACATCGTCGATCGTTACGGACCTCGGCTCTCCAAGCCTAGTCCGATCATCCTTGCCATTGACCGTCGTTGACCACCAAGTAAACTGCACAACAATAGACAAACAAGCGAATCAGGGAACAAGTTCTTCACAACTTGACCCACGTTAGTCAAAACATGTATCATGCAACACATATGCCATGAAACCCATGAACTTGACCTAACCAATGATCATTTTACCAAGATGACCCAACTTTCCAAAATTTCAAGTCAAAACCGGTCCGACGCCCGCTTTGGCGGTCGACCGCCTTTGGGAATTAACCAAAACCCAAATGAAACACTGCTTGGATCGGCGCCAAAATGGCGGTCAGACCGCAAATTGACTCTGGCCAGACCCAAGGCCGGTCAGACCGCTCGACTGGCAAAGACCTTGCAACCTTTGCCGAAAAGCAGCGTGTTTCGACAAACCGTAGCTTGACATTGCCAATTGTAACATCATCCTAAGATCTCAGGCATATCCCCATGATATCCACAAATTCATTCCTTCCTTTCACAAAGTATTTGGTCCGTTTAATCTCCAGATGGGATTAATTCTAACGTTTCAGTCTTTCAGACCCTCATGGTTAGATCGTCAACTTGAATGATTGCCATCAATCAATTATTGATTGAATTGGAGAGCACTAGGAAGTTGAGATTTGTTAACCTTCCAACCTCACGGAGAGCAGTGCCCTTGAAAAAGTTGTCGATCGGAGTGGGATCTGACCATGAAGCAGTGGTAGTCAATGGTTATGTCTTGCAGATGGTGAAGAGCATCAAATGCATTTGGAAGAAGTCCATACGGCACTCTAAAGTGTGGCCGCTCAACCGCCGGACCTAAAAAACCGGACATTTAACTTCCTCACGTTGTAAAACCAGTGCACTTAAACCCCCTGTGGCTGTTTTGCTTGATGGTTTTGCTAACGTGGCACTGGTTTCGCCACATGGGCGGCTGAGCTGGCGTGGTTTCACCACATGGTTGATTTCTTGCGAAAACCCCTGCACTCGCTACGTTTTTTTTTCAAATCTCGCCCTCTCTCTGTGGCCTTCTCGGTTCTCTCTCGCTCTCGCTAGGGCTCGTGGCGCAGCCCGCTTGCGTCGCCCGTGCCGACACCGCCAAGCCTCCTTGCTCCTTGAGTTCGCCTTGCCCTTTGCTATCTCGTCTTGACCTCGGTATATGTGAATATCATGGGGATGGTAGCAAGGGTTTGTCAGAAACCGTTTTGACAAACTTCATATCTTTGTCGAGTTATAGGCGGTCGGATCGGCAGAGCGGACGATCGAGACAAACCCTAGCCGGCGGTTTCACCACCACCATTGGCGGTTAGCGGCCTTTGGATAGGCCAAAGGGTGGCGGTCGAGGCCAGACCATGGGCGTGATCGACCACCAAATCTTCGGTGGAATTTTGGATTGGGCCAAAAATAGAGGCGTGGCAAAGAGGGATTGATCAAGACTTGGTCTCATAATTTTTTGAGCTTTGAGCCAAAATTTTTATTCATTTCAAATTTTCAAAGAGGTTTTGAACTTCTAGGAGGAAATCTGGCTAAGTCCTGTCTTGGTCGACTAGTCCATTACGGGTCATACATCTGCCATGGGTAGTTGTCTAACCGTTTTTATCCTGTTCGTTGGCCAGTAAGGCGGTGATGTTCATAGGTTAGGTTAATTTTATGGTTTTCAGTGTATATGTGTTGCATGATACATGTTTTCACTAATGTGAGTCAAGTTACGAAAAACTTATGCCCGAAATCGATTTTTTCGTCTATTGTTGTGCAGGAGGCTTGGAGGTCAACGACGGTCAACGGCAAGGATGATCGGGACTAGGCTTAGAGAGCTAAGGTCCAGAACGATCGATAATACTGGGAGAAGTCAGTGGACTCAAGCGTGGCGCAAAATGGACAATGATGACCGAACGGGAAGTTCGATGCGATGGGTTGCATCAAGCGGCGCGGGATCGGTACAAGTGCCATAGTGGTTTCGGTGGGAGCCGGATGAGAGAGACTTGCTGACATGAAGAGAGTCGTTGATCAACCTACACGTGACGAAGTATGAGATGAGATTGCTTCATAAAGATTAAACTCGATCTTCGAAGAAGGATCGAGAGGGGTATTTTGGTAACTTCACCAAAAACCGCATTGATGACCTTTGGCTAAACCACGGCACAAGGAGAAGCAGTTTAAGTGTAACAGCCCAAAAATCCATAAAGACCAAAATATGGGATTTAAAAAAAAAAAACTTTTTGTGTGATAACTAATGTCGTCCTTCCTGATTACATTCTCGAGTCGTATTTGGGTTGCATCATATTTTTCTTACTGGCGTAAGTGGTACAAAGATCAGAGAACTCTAAGATAAGGAAATGCCAGTATCAAGTAAAACAACTCTAAAACTGTAACAGCCCAAATATTCATAAATGTAAAAATATGGGATTTTTAAAACTTTCCGTGTGATAACTACTGTTGAACCTCTTGAATGCATTGTCGAGCTTCCATGCTGGTTGCATCGTATTCCTCTTGCTAGTATGCATGACACCAAGACCAGAGATCTCTAAGGTATTAGAATACCAACACAATGAAAACCAATCTAGAGACTCCTAGTCTTTTTCCTAACCATAGTACACTGTTCCCCTGACTGGCCGATGGTCAAGCCCAGTGCATCCAGACCTCTGGCTGTAGACTGGGGCAGTTGGGACTCTCTCTTTTTCCGGGCGCCAAGTGCAACCAGGAGTGCACACTAGTAGAGGCTATCAATCGGCCATTAATGACCATCACTACACCTACACTACGTTGCCACTCCATCAACAGCACCAGCCACGACTCATTGTCAGGCTGTGTCAAAGTGCCCATATGTATGTAGCTGCTCCAGCCCCTCATTGCTTTTTCTTCGCCATTCTAGTGCTAACTCCATTCCCTTCCTTCCCCCAAGTGAATTCGAGCTCTAGTCAGGCTCAAGCGCCACCCCGTCACAACCTTTGCCGTCGACACCATCGGATACTACAAGACCTCCTTGAAGGACCCATTTACCGCCCATGGCGCTACTTGAAGATTGAAGACCACCCTTTTCCTCAAGCCGCTCCTCTGAGGTCGCGAGCTTCTCTCATTGTCTTGGTCCACCGACAGCGGCTCAACTCCGGCTAGCCCATTCCCCAGCTCCAACTGGTGAGTTCTTAGTAACCAGATGCCCTTCCTAGTTCAAGCCACTATGTTCTTTCTTGGATGTTTCTCTGGTTCTTCCTTTGGTTGTTCCACTAGTTCAATCGATTGCGACAATACAGTCGAATCTTCGGTTCTTTTAGCCACCGTTGTGTAATCGATCACTTCTCTTGATCGACTACACACGGTTATTACTCCCACGACCTCCCTCCTTGCACAGACCTCCCATTTCACAAAGACCACCCTCATAATCGCGACCTCTCATTTTACAAAGACCACCCTTATGATCAAGACCACCCATCTAGCCACGCCCTCCCCTCTTGTGAACTATCCGATCAGATTGGACGGCCCGATTGAAATGAGAGGTTCGAATGGTCCGAATGTTAATATCATTTTGGACCACCCGATCAAAGTCGGACGGCTCCACTTCGCCGCGCCTTACCTCCTTGACCTTAGGACCTCTTTCTCAAGATCAACCTCTTGGTCTTTTGCAAAGACCACCCTCTTGGCCTTTCTGCATAGACCACCCTCTAGGTCACGACCTCCCTTTTTGCAAAGACCACCCTCCTGGTCGTAACACCTCCACGACCTCCCCTAGTCGTAACGCTCTCACGACCTCCCCTGGTCGTAAAGCTCTCACGACCTCCCTTGGCTACAGTGATTCCAAGACCTCCCCTAGCTACAACTATTCCAGGACCTCCCCTAGCTACAGTGATTCCAGGACCTCCCCAAGTCACAGTAGTTTCTACGACCACCACAGATCTAACGACCACTAAGTTTTCAACTGTGCTGGTCTAATATTTCTAATTTACGATTTGGCATTATTTGGAATTCATTGCATATTGAAAACGATTTGGGTTTGAATATATGCTTATTTGCCCTTCCGGTTGTTTTGCGATTATAGAAGCCGAGGCGACTGAAGAACCGTTCGTTGATCAGGATCTCGATTAGCAGCACTCTGAGCAAGGCGAGTCAACACTTTGATCATATTGAGCCTATCTTTTGCAAATTATGTTGCTTTAAATTATGAAATTGCATTGCTAAGTTTTAACAAACTATGTTGGTCTAGCTCATAGTTAACGCCTTAACAAATAATTGGGTATAAACTTCCCATCCTTGAATTTGGACATAATCCTTTGTCACCTTAGACTTAATGGATTACATACTAGCTAATAGGTCTGTGTCTAAGTGTCATGCTTAGCCTTGCTTTGATATAATGTCACTCGGGCATTACACTGCCCGACCACAATCCTTAAAAACTCTTTGAAAAGTGATTTGTGGCAGTCAAGGCTGGGAGCCTGGCTAGTATGTTGGACTAAAAACATATTTTCCAAACAAAGAAAACCTGAAAATTGTTTTTGACTCGGGTGGCTGGAAAGGGTGGCTGGTCCTGGGGGCACGAGAGAAGGTTAGTATGTGGATGTACCACCCGGGTCAGTTAAGGACCGAATCTTGGAATGACCTCTCATGCAAAAACAGTGCAACCACAAGTCTATAATGGGTACGACCTGGCTGACTAATTTGTTCGTCTCGGCGTGGCTTCACCACTGGCTGGTGTGTGGCGTGGGTAAGGGTAAGGGAGCCACAGGAAAACCATACGACGCAAGAGGGAGCCTCCTGGGAGCGTGGCTTCGGGCGGTGAAACCTTAGCGGGTGGAGTTACGTCGAGGCTGAGCATTGTAAAGGCCTTGTGGTAATCTCCCCTTGATTCACACATCTAAGGAAGCGCGTGTATATATCAAGATGACTACCTCTTGTGGGTAAAGTGTGTGAACTCTGCAGAGTAAGAAAACTGTCATGATAGCCGTGCTCACAGTCAAGAGCGGTGCTGAGAACTTGCTTGATATAGTTTTCATTTTTACCAAAACCATTTGTGCTAAAAAGGGAAGGCTGGGGTGTGACCCTAGGGATTTGAAAGGCACAGTCGGGACGATGGAAATGTCTGAGTGGGGACCCGATGATAAATCTGGGATAGCTTTGAGCATTGGGTGGATGGAGCCACTCAATGGTATAGGAGGTGGGACCTCCACTAGTACTTTACAAAATGAAAACTCATTTGTGAAAAACAGATTTGTTAAAATGTTAAGTCTCAGGATTCTCGACTACTTGTCTATTTCAAACTCAGCTTTGTGCAAATAAAAGAACTCTAAGACCTCCTTTGACTAGCCCTGCATCTATATGATTTGCATTATGTGTTGGCTCGCGAGTATGGTTGTGTACTCAGGCTCATCCAATATATTCTTTTCAGACCCAAGCGATCAAGACCCCTACGACTACTACTACCATTCAGAGGTTGCACGAAGATGATGAAGCTTAGGCGGGACCCCGATCGCTTATTCGTAAGGCGAGTGAATGGATCCACCACAACTTGTTTTGCTTCCGCACTTGCCTTCTATTCTGTACTCTTGACTTTTGTAAAACTCTTGCCTAACTAGCGCTTTTGTAAACGGTTGGCCGCACGGCCAGATATTTATGTAATATATTATGGGCTTACACTGTTCATATCAAGTACTACACATATTGAGTAAGATTCACGATCAGTTTGTGCCTAACCGCTAAATAGATGTCTTACGACCGTCCCTTGATGTTCAAGAACCGCTACTAGGTGACTTAGGACAACCCTTAGCCGGTCTAGGACCTCCACATGACCTCCTCTCCGGATGTCCTCAGGACCTCCCTCGGCCTCCTCAGGACCTCCTCTCAGGACCTCCCTTGACTCCTCAAGACATCCGATACACTTTTGTCATATTCTCAGGACCTCCTAAAGACCTCCTCCACCGGACCTCCTTAGGACCTCCTCAGGAAATGGCATCATGTTTCCCTAGTCTATATTTCCTTTTACACTGCTAAGAAAAAAAATGCTAGAAGGATTTTTTTTTATGGTACCTGCTTTGTTGTGAGCCATCCATTTATTACTACACAAAGGCAAATTGAGACATTTTACTAGACAATAAATAAGGAACTAGCACGGTGGACTGCACAATTGCGTGGCTAGAAATTATAAAAATATAGGACCCTTTTGGATTGAAAGAATTCCATACGATTTTTTGTAAGAATTCAATTCCAATAGAATTTGATATTATCATACTATTTGGAGCATAAGAATGAGACCATAAATTTTGTAGGATTACTAGTAGATATAATTTAATTCCTGAGAAAAAATACAATATAACCTAACTTTTTTCATTCGTTCACGCGGGACCAAGGCAACACAAGAGACTTGTTTACATTTGTTTTACAATTTCTTACCAAAATTTTCCTATGTTTTTCCTACATCCCATCCAAACAATTATTCCCATAATTTTGCTATGTTTTCCGATCCCTGTTTTGCACTTGTGTTCCTATCTTATTTCATTACTTTTCTGTTACACTATTTCAGGTATCAAAACTTTTAATGTAGCAGCTTTAGAGTTTTGTTTACAAATATTTTAGTTACTTAGGTATTTTAAACATTGTAAACTTACATTAGCGAAGACACAAGAGCATCTGAATGTAAGAAGAAGAACAACAATGAGAAGCGAACAAGGAGAGCACTTGTATATACTGAAGGATTTAGATATAGATGAAAACTTCACTATTCATATTGTTTCCCCCCAGGAAGTTCATCTAGAGCGCATATTTATATACTCGTTTCAAAATTAGGAAGTTGTCACTTGTCAGTCACTAGTCATCTAGCCGCCAGTCTTCGGTTGATGTTCCTTTGATAAGGAACTATGGACGCATCCAAGAACCACCATCTTCATCTAGCTCCTAGCGCTTATTAATTGCATATTGGCAAGTGGGAGGACAGATAGTGCGAATCAGCCAACCACCACTTGCAAAGGATGCCACGTTTGTTTCTGAAATCAGCACTCAGCAGTACACTTTTTGAATGATGGAATTCCTTCCTTCCTTTCACAAAGTATTTGGTCCGTTTCATGGTTAGATCGTCAACTTGAATGATTGCCATCGATCAATTATTGATCGAATTGGAGAGCACTAGAAAGTCGAGATTTGTTAACCTTCCAACCTCTGGAGGAACGGTGCCACTGAAAAGTTATCAGTCAGTCCGGGATATGGCCATGAAACAGGTTGTGGTCAATGGTTATGTCTTGCAGATGGTGAAGAGCATCAAATGCATTCGGAAGAAGTCCATACGACACTCTAAAGTATTACTGTGTGACCGCTTAACCGCCTGATCTAAAAAAGCGGACCTTTAACTCCCTCACATTGTAAAACCGGTGCACTTAAACCCCCCGTGATTGTTTTGCTTGGTGGTTTTGCTACGTGGCACTGGTTTCGCCACATGGGTGACTGAGCTGGCGCGGTTTCGCCACATGGTTGATTTCTTGCAAAAACCCCTTGCCCTCGCTAAGGTTTTTTTTTTTTGCAAACCCCGCCCTCTCTCTGTTGCCTTCTTGGTTCTCTCTATCGCTCTCGCTAGGCTCGCGGCCACGCTCGCTTGCAAGTGCCGCGTCAGGCCGACACTGCCAAGCCTCCTTGCTCCTTGAGTTCGCCTTGCCCTTTGCTATCTCGTGCTGTGTGAGCACCCGGATTTATTAGGCTCATAATACTTAGTCATCCAATTGACCCTAGTATTATCAACCAAATAAACCCGGTCTCGAGAGATGTATACTTCCCAGAATGCAGTATACATACCTCACAACAAAAGAATGTATCAATTCCATACAACACATAGTACATAAGCAACAAACCGAAGTTAATATTAATATGGAATAGCTATTACAAAAGAGGGCCCTTAGGCCAAATAGCAACAATACTAAAAGATAACAATGAAGCAAAAAGTGCCATAAAGATGGCTATAACACAAAGCCAATCGGTGTGCCTTAACCCTAGGCATCGACGGGACCGCCAAGCTAGTCGTCGAAGAAACTGCAACACGTAGCACAGAAGTAAGGCTCTTGGAGCTCACCTCCTTCCTCTGCAACAAGGTTGTTAAGCAAAGCAAATGAGTACAATAACTTGTTTATTGTACTGCAAAACCGACGTGTGAGATAACAGAACTATAATTTAGCTACATGCAAGCTTTATTTAAGTGGATGAGGCCTTGGACTCATTTTAGCATAAAGCAAGTTTCATTTGCAATAACATAATAGATTGAAGGCAATTTGACAAAGCATTTTTAATTGTTGAAATAACAACGAGATAATAACATAATAACAACAACAAGAACATCCTCGAAGTGACTAACCCAAGTCACCACAACAATAGCATGAACATCCATTCATACCAACCCATCAAGTTTTAATTAAATGGTTGAGTCTAGTTCTTGAACGACCTTACCAAGCATGTCCATAACCTAGGGACGAGGCTATTGAATAGTTTTAACCTGAGGGTGTACCAATGTACCCACGCATGCATCGCCTTTCCTTTAGGCACACTACCTTTGGTATGCTTGCAAACGGCTAAGTCCTCTGAGACATTTCCAATGGACAATGCTAATTCAGTCGCACAACCCACGGGAGAAGGAGACATCACACAACCTACCGGAAGCTAATGCTCCTCCCACATCACACACACATTTTATTTTAAAAACACACCAACCGAGCGACCCCAATTAACACCGCCCAAAGTACTTAGTCAAGAGGGGTTCCATATGCCCCTCGTGTGGTTAGCACGCAAAAGCGCTTGGCTTAGTGACCCAAGTAACTCGGTCCTTAATGACTCAGGCATACCACCACATTCCAAAAACCTCACCATCCATCCAATATGCCCAAGTCTAAATCAATCTTTTATTTTCAGTTTTAGATTTTACAAATTAATCAAAGTACAAGTCTTTGGACATGTAGGAGTAATAATTAGTTTTGAGTGATCAAGACCATCGACTAAGTCGATGATCGCCCATTACTACCGATAACTAAGCATGGCTAAGCAATATTAACGTGAACTACTAAGTGGTGAGAGCTCATCCAACGAACTCCAACCACAGCAAATAACCTAGGCTCGTTGGTAGTAGAGGATGAACAACTCCTACAGATTATGCAACTATAGGATTGCTAGCGATATTTGAACACAAAGTAGCATGCATACATATAAGTGAAACAAAGTATTAAGCTTTAAAGTAATGGGACACTTATGGGAAATGATCAAACTACTTGCCTTGCTGTTGCTGGTCAAATTGTTGCTGAGGATCGCTCACGGAATCAATACATTCGTCAACACCTAATCGAAAAGACGAAAAGAAGCGATAAGAACGACGAAGCGACAAAGACAGCACAGACAAACAATTTCCAAATACTCTGAATTTTCTACAGCAGCAAGAGGGTGACTTTTAGGAATTTAGCAATAAGAACCAATGGATTTGGATTCTCAATGCAAAAGTTATGAGCAAAACATTTCTGCTCAAACCCTAAAAATACCAAACCGCACTATTCACTAATTTAATTATGAGGCAACATTTTCTAGAAAAGTGGTGATGCTGAGATTTTACTGTAAACCAGCACCTCATGAGATGAATAACACAATTGAGTTCATCTCATTTGGAGCTATTATGCACTTTCTATAACTTTTCAAAAACAAGAACTTGAACAAAATTATAATGCACAAGTCCTCATTTTTATAATGAACAACTCGCTCAAAACTAATTTTCACAAAGTGAGTTCATTAACAGAGGAAACCAACAAAGTTGGATTCACTAAAAATAATCTGCAGAGGATTAGTTATGTATTTTACAAGTTAAACATTATTTGAGTGTATATTTAAAGTTAGTTTTAAAACCTAATGGCAAAAGCGTGCTCACGGAGCTGAACTCAACTTACAATCATTTTTTAGATTAAAGTCAAGTCCAAGACAGAGCTAACACAATTTGAATGACCTCAAATGGATTTAAAATGAAAAAGATATGGAATTCTAAAGTTTATACCTTATTTAGGTTTATAATTAAGAGTTCTTGGAATTCCTAAAACCCACAAGGGTCGGGAGGACATGAGCCACAGATCTCAGATCTAACGGCTCAAGACCTCCTAGAGAACAACGATACACAAGACTTGAGGTCCAGAGGTCCCGGACCTCCTAAGCAACTTACATGTGCGGTGAGGGAGGTCGTGGCCGTAGATGGAGAATCCAACGGGCCACAGCGATGGGGAGGTCCGGGACGGACCGGATCAACGAGGGAGGTCATAAGCGGCTCGGATCAGCGGGAGGTCCAAGCGGAGGTCTGCGATCGCGAACCTCAGGGGAGGTCTCGGCGGCCGCGATCGCAAGGGAGGTCTGGGCGTGCGGATCTCCTCGGAGGAGGTCATGGATGTCCTGGACCTAGCGCCCTTGCGCTCGCCACGCATATCTGTGCGGCGAACATGGAGTTATTCGCGGGACACAAGGAGGTCCGCTACATGATCTTAAATGCGCGACAAGGGGCGGATTTAGGGCATTTAAGACTAACCCCATGATTACAATGATTGAGGCATTAAAAACGGTAAATCTTTGTCCCAAAACCGACAATGGCACACTCGGGACGTCCGGCAAAATCTCAGGACGTCCCACGGCTTGTCGCCGGCGATGAGGGCTTCACCGGAGCCCACCAAGGACACCAAAGTGTGCGCAATAGTGTTGCGCACACACTGGGACCACCCTCGACGGCGGCGACGGCTTTGAACGCCGGTGAGCCGGAGAGGACAAAGGTTGATACGCACGGCCGAAAATGCAACAAAGATGTAAAGCTCCGCAGCGGTTCATCCAGCATGTGCCCAAGCATCTAGGGATTACTTGAGGCTTACCTGGATGTCCCGAGGTGTTGAGGAGGTCGAGGAAGTGATGATCGGAGTTGGGGAAGACAAGGAAGCTCCATTGCCCAAAGCTCCCACTTGCTGATCCACTTTGGCCACCTCTGAAAAATGCCCAAACAATTCGAGTTAGGGTTAACTTCCAAGAGGTTTTGGGAGCACAAAGTGAGCAAGGGTTGAAAAGGGAGCCACTGGAACTTCTTGTGCCACTGAGGAGCTCCAAGGTGCTCCAATGGCGGCCAAGAGCTATGGTTGCTAAACGCTCGCAAGCACAGAGATGCAAGCAAGGCGGCAATGGTGTGTAAAAGAAGACAAAGGGGAGCTCGAGCGGGCTTTATACCAATGGCACAGAGGTCGTGCACCATGGGTTAAGCTCATGGTGAGCTTAGCCCATGGGAAGGTCCATGGGAGGTCCCGAGCTTGGACACGATTGATGGGAGGTAGGTTGAGACAGGCGTGGCCTAGGTGCGTAAAGGGTTGACATGCATTTAATGCTTGCGAGGCGAGCTGTTGGAAGTGACAGGCTCGACTTTGCCCATTGCCACGCCCGCACGCTACCAAGGTAGGAGAAGAACGAGGAGGTCATTTTGACTGCTGGATAAGACCACGGGAGGTCCTAACCATCGGATGACATTTTTGAACCAAGTTAGAGCTTTAAGTGACCGGGAGGAGGTCCCACCACACGATTTGGAAAAAGGAGGTCGTGGCCTCCGATCTCCATAAAGCGAACGCCACGAGAGGAAAAAGGGTTAGAGGTCCTAGCCTTTGGCGCATAGCACAAAGGAGGTCCCGGCTTCGTGAACGCATGCAGCGGGGAGGTCATGGCCTTTAGATTTAGATCTAAGGGCTTACGACCTCACGTCTTGCCGGGAGGTCCGCGCACGAGGTAAGGAGGAGGTCGTGACCGTGGATTTTAAATCCAACGGTGCACAACATGAGATGGGGGAGGTCTTTGCGCTGATAAAGAGGGGAGGTCATGGCCTTAGATTTTTGATCCAAAGGCCAAGACCTCGATGAGGGGGAGGTCTCATGGGTTGATCATGGAGGAGGTCTCTGGCGCTCAATGTTGACCCGAGGAGGTCCACGAGGTCAAGAGGACCTCGAAGGGGAGGTCTGGGCGCGAAGACTTGAAGGAGGTCATGGTCGCATGGATTTGATCCAATCCTGCTATGACCTCAGTGGAGCGAGGAGGACCAGGTCGTTAGGTGAGGAGGAGGTCGTGGCGGTTGGATGTAAATCCAATCTGCCACGACTCAACAAGGTGGGAAAGGAGGTCGGTGAGGTGCGCCGGCTAAGGGAGGTCGAGGGTTGGGCTTGACCAGGTTTGAATGCAACAAATTTCAAGGAATAGTGTAAGCTTTTAAATTTAGTTTTTAAATTAAACTTAGCAGGAATTATTTGAGATAGCAAATGAACTCCAAAGTTCATGAAATTTTAACTGGAGCTTGCTGACATGAGATTAACCTTGCATAAAATTTCCAGAGGTTATTATGCAATGCATTTTCTCAAGAAATTCATGAAGGTTGTTCAAGGAATTGGTTTACCTCAAAATTTATCAAACAAGTTTTACAACTTGTGATATTTTTCAGAGGGGTCCCACATCAGCTTTAGGACCCAGAAAAATGCTTTCCAAATGTTTGGCACAAGATTTAAGATAATTGGAAAATGAGCTTGACTTTTGGTCAACAAGAGCTTTGTGTTTTTGGATTACACAACTCTTGGACGAGAACTACATGAGAGTTTAGGGGTTTTCAAGATGTGAGAAAAAGTTTTAATTTCTACACATTTAATTACATTTGAAACAAACACCTATTAAGGTATTTGGGATGTTACATGCTGACCTCGGTATCTATGGATATCATGGAGATATGCCCATGATCTTAGGAGGATGATACAATTGGCAATGGTAGTAAGGGTTTGTCGAAACACCAGTTTTCAGCAAAATTCAGATATTGTCAGGTCATAGACGGTGAGACCGGCCAGGGCAATGGTCAGACCAGCCTAGCGGGCGGTTTGATCTGCCACCATCAAGTAAGTTAGACCGACCTTCAGGCAAAGCCAAAGTCGGTGGTCGAGAACCACCATGGGCGACGCACCGACCAGCCAAATCTTCCGTGAAATTTTGGATTGGGCCAAAAATAGAGGGTGTAGGCAAGAGAGGGGATTCTTCTACACTTGGTCTCATAATTTTTGGAGCTTCGAGCCAAAAGTTCTTTTCGTTTTAAATTTTCAAAGAGGTTTTGGATTTTCAGGGAGTAAATCTAGCTAAGTCCCTACGTCTGGCGTCGGGATTCTGGCCAGTGGTGGCTATCCTCAATCGCTTTTTATCTCGCTCATTGGCAGGTGAGAAGGCGATGTTCATAGGTTAGGTCGATTTCATGGTTTTCAGTACATATGTGTTGCATGATGCATGTTTTCACTAACGTGAGTCAAGTTACGAAGAACTTGTGCCTGGAATCGATTTCTTGGACTATTATTGTGCAAAAGGCTTAGAGGCCAACGACGGTCAATGTAACATCCCAAATTTTTATTTTTGGTTTAAAAATAAAATTTAATTATTTTCCTTGTGTTTTCTAAATTTTTTGGATTTAAAAAATTCCCTATTTATTTTAAAAGCAAAATAATTTATTTGCAAAATTAAGTACCAATGCTAAATTAGAAATATTTTATTTAAGTCTAAAATATCTCAGAAAATTTCTATGAATTTTCTCATAATGTTTGGGCTTTATTTGCTAATTTCTAAAGGCTTAAGTAATTTGTTTCAATTTCTTGAAATTCTAAAAATCAGAAAATCTCTTTTTCCTTTCTCTATCCTCGCTGACATGTGGACCCCACTTGTTAGTCTCTTTCTCTCTCTTCTCGTCGACAAGCAGGGCCTGCCTGTCAGCCAAGCTTCTCTCTCCCGCTCTCTTCCTTTCTCCTTTGCCCGGCCTAGAGCCCTTTGAAGCTCTCCTCCTCCTTCTTCCACAACGACGCTCAGTGCACCATGCACGTCATGGCGAACCAGCTCCCACATGCCATGCAGCATCATCCCTCTGCGCCCGTGCTAGTGCTTCACGCTCCCGTGCGCCACGCCGCTAGTGCCTGTGGCTGCCTGCTTCCCATTCTCATGGCGCTTACGCCTTGCCTGGCCTTGGCCCATGCCAAGACTCCATGCCACGCCGCCGCCATGCCGCCTCCTCTCATCTGCTCCATACGCCTACAAAAAGCCGCCACCACTCTCCTTCCCCTTTCTCTTTTTCTACTTGGGGCAGCCACCTTCCCATTTTTCTTCTTCAACAAGGCACATTGCCTCAACGCCAAACCATCACTCCGGTGAAGCTCTCGCCGCCCTAGCCACGTCATCTTGCGCCCCTCCTCCTCTTCCTATTCCCCCCATTTCCCTCTTCCCTCTCCCTCTACATCTTTTGCCTTTCGCATTGAAGCCCTGGCTAGAGCTTCTTCCTCTAGTGATTTCACCACCGCCGAAGGTCGTCCGTCTCCACCCCTTGCTCCGCCTTGTCGTGTTCTACCCTATGCCTCCTCTATTTTTGCCGGACACCCACCGGAGAGCCTGCGCCACCTTCGACCGCTGCCGCAGCCATTTGTTCTCCTCACCTCCGGCCATCTCTTTGCACTTCATCGCCGAGACCGTGAGCACTAGGTTTGCCTCATATCTCTCTCCCTTTTAGTGCCTCACCGAGCCCTCGCTGGTGGGCGTAGAAGTACCGTATTGCGAAGCTCCACAACCCACGCTGCTTAGCTTCTCCTCGACGTGGTAGCCCACGTCACCTCCACCTAGCGCCACCTCAGCCCTTGGCCAGCGTGGCGCCTATGTCTTGACTTACATGGCGGCCGCCACTAGTCCCACGCATGGGCCCACCCATGAACCTAGGTATTTTCGTTGACTTGGTCCATGGACCAAGAGGCCCACATGTCAGTGGCTTAATCCACTTTTCAGTTGAGAAATAATTTTGGCCGAAATAAAAAAAAGCTTTGCTAACGTCAGCATGACCCAATAAATTGATTTTCCTTTAGAAAATCAATTCCACAAATTCTGAAATTTCCTAATTCATCATTTCATGTGATTTTTGAACTTCCCAACGTCCGTTCTCCCTCATACGAACTCCAATTTCATCGATTCTTGTTTCTAAATTCATTATCTACCTCTCAGAACCAAAATTATTTAATTTGGAGTGTATTTGAATTTTATTTGATTATTGTTTGAATTTGGTTTATTTTCACATGTAGATTTCGATGACTCCAGGGAAACTGATCTTTTTGAAGAGTTAGATCCTCAAGCATATGAGCAAGGCAAGTTACATCCTTTGATCATATTTGAATTATAATATTATAAATTATTTAAATTATGTTTTAAACTATTATCGCATGCTTATTTGTATTTAGTTATTTTAATTCTGCTTTTAAATTGTAGTTATTTCTAATACCTTTGTGGATATCATGGGGATATGCCCATGATCTTAGGATGATGAAACAATTGGCAATGTGGCTTTTGGTTTGAAGTTTCACGCGTTTTCGACATAGTTTGGATCTGTCGAAATGCTATGGTCCGACCAGGCTTTTATCCGATTGTTGATTTAAGTGGTGATCGATTTTGGGATAGGTCATATCCTTGTTGATAATGCATATGTGTTGCATATTGCATGTTTTAGCTAACGTGGGTCAAGTTGTGAAGAACTTGTTCCTGATTCGTGTTTGCATGTCTATTCTTTGTTGGTGGCTTCTGCAGTGTCAACGACGGTCCATGGCGAGGATGATCGGGACTAAGCTTGGAAGAGCCGAGGTCCGGAACCATCATGGATGCGCGGTGAGATCGAAGGACTCAAAGTGGCGCAGAATGGATATGGATGACCGAAGGCGGTCGGTGCGGCTGGTTGGATCAAGCTACGGAGTTGTTACAAGTGCTCAAAATGGCGCCGGTGGGATCCGGACGGAGAGACTTGAGCGACATGGAGCCGTTGATCAACCACACGTGGCGGAAGCGGCGATTGCTTCAACAGATGGACTCGGTCTTTTGAAAAGATCGAGAAGGGTATTTGGTAATTTTACCAAATACCATCTTAGTGACCTTTTTGACTAAGCATGGCTGGCAGGTCAAGATGCGTGAAGTGGTTTAGATCAATCGACGATGAAGACGGCGCTTTGAGATATCGTCGTATGTGTTAAGATTGATGTTAGATCTTAACAAGTTCTGGCTCATTGGCTAAATTTCAATTCTAAAAGTGTCTTAGGGTTAAGAGCTGGCATATAAAAGGAATAGGAGTGGAATATTCTGGGGGGCTTTTGGAGCATGTGGCGGCGCCCCCAAAAACTTGTGCGATAGTCAAGAAAAAATGGTTGAGGCGATGGCCTCTCTGCCCTGGGAGAAACCAGAGGCTTTGGCGCTGAGAGAGCCCTTGGTGGCTGTGCCTGTAAGAAAAATCTGTTGCACCCGTTGAAACCGGGTCTTGATGACGGTGCCTTTGTTTTTCCTGTAAAATTTCTTTAGCTCCTGGCAGCGGCCGGTCTCTTACCGTTTCTTTGCAGTCTTGAATAGTTTATTGCTGTCTCAGTTTCCTTGTGAATCTTGCTCTGTGGCGGCACCTGTTCCATCCCGAAAAAATCGGATCTGGGAGCCCTGTGTTGAGCGTTGTTGAGTCGCTGGAGGGTTGTCCCTGAAGAAATAGTAGATCGGCAGCATTTTTTGCTTTCTGCGTCCTGTTACTCGGTAGATCTGGCGGCGGCTGTTTTCGGTTTGATTTGGTTTTTATTGCTTGTGTTCAGCTTCCCTGTGAATCGATATTTGTGGCGGCAGCTTGTCTTCCCGCTCGTTTAAGGATCTGGTGATTCGCTGTTTTGTTTATTTACCTTGCTGCTGTTTTCTTGTGCTTGATGCTGTGACCGATTCCGGGAAAACGGCGGCCTGCATCCCCCGGGCAAAAACGAAAAAGACTGAGGGTGCGGCGGCCTCAGGCGCTGTGGAGAGCTGCCGAGAGAAAATCTGTGTGTGTGTAAGTTTTTTATCTCTGTGCTTCTCCCAGAGAAAGATCTGCGCGTGCTGTGCATTTTGGCGTTTTGGATTTATTGATCGCCGGTTTTTTGTTTAATGCGTGTAAGAGTAGCAGTCTAGCATACCCTGTTGCTGTGGCCGTGAGTAAAGCAAAATTCTGTGGGGCGCCCTGCCGGCTCGAGCCTGTGCATGCGTGTGTCCCTGGCGGCGCCCTGTCCATCCCTGAAAAATTCTTGAGTGCTGTGCGGTTTTGATGTTTGAACTGCTTTGATCGGCTTTGTGTGAATCCGTAACTGCTGGAAAGTCCCATGGCGGTGGCCTCTGGCCGAGCAGAAAATGGGTGCCCTGCACTGCTTTTTGGCGCTGTGTGTGTCGGCAGCGGCGGCCAGCAGTGCCTGTGAATTCATTTCTTGGTGGCGGCTGCTCTGAAACCTTGTATCTCTGGGCGGTCGGCTTGCAGTGAAGGTTCCCTGTGTTGATCCGTTTTTGCCTCATGCGTGTGTATTTTGCAGCGGCTTGGAGCTTCTTCTGTAGACATAATTTTCAAGGCTTTGCAGTTTCTTGCTTGTCCCTTATTTTTGTGTGAACCCGAATTTTCTGCTTTGACTGGTGGTTCTGTAGACCGCCGTTTCGCTTCTGGTTTGCAAGAGGTCTAGTACTAGTGCAGTGCCAACTTTGCTGCGTACACTGTTGGTTTTGATATTGCATTGATTTGAGTCTGGTAGCTCACTGCTTTAACATTTATTATTGGGCTGCCTTCAAGGATGCAGCTGACGAATTGATCTCGTGGCAGCTGCTCCTTATGCTTGTCCCATCTTGTTGTTTTGGCCAACAGTTTACTGTTTTATGATTTGTTTATTTAGCTGTCATGTTGATGTGCTTGATACAGCCTTGAGTTGATTAGGCCTTTGCTTCGGGGTTTGATCGGATTCAACAGGTTATCCACTGTCTTACAGATCTGATCTTCATGTAGCTTTTATAGCTTTATTGTAAGTGAAAAGAAGTGTTGAGTTCGATTGAGAGTGAAAAATGTAGAAAGCGCCTATTCACCCCCTCTAGTCACCTTTCCGTCCTACAACCTTTGTATAGCCAAAATTTGTTATTGAATTAGTCATTCTTTGATACCATAGTTAAAATCTAGTTAGTACATTAGTATGACTAGAACATGTTAGAAAATTATGCTTAGCGATGCTTAGACTTGAAATATTTGATTTAGGGAATTTACAACCAAAATATCAAATGTTGTCTAAAAATGTATCCATGACATTGGTTTGTTAAGGGAGTTTACAAATGCTTTGAAAACTGAAATAAAATTAAAAACTGGTTTAGACTTGGGCGAAATGGATGTTTGGATGGTGCAAGTTTATGCACGGGATCGATTCATTTCTATGATCAAGCCCAGGGGTTTTTATGGAAAGTCGCTCAAGTTAGTTAAGGACCAGTCTTCAAGCCGCATCTTGCAAAGCTTCATCGTACTACAACATATCCTGAGTGGGCAGGTCTAGGCTAAATAATTTGCAACATTCCATTGTAGTTGTGCCATGTTGATGCGTGGGTGTTAAAATGACCTAGTTTTTATATATTCCCACATAGCGCAAGAGGGAGCTTAAATCCGGCGGATGGTTCAATCCAAAGGAAGTGAAACCTTAACAGGTATGACTACTATGGGATGGCGCGTTGTAAAGGTCTTGTGATAGTTGCTTAGTCGCACGTCTTCGGAAGCGTGTCTTGGTCGACATATTAAGAAAATTATCTCTTGTGGGTAAAGTTGTACAACCTCTGCAGAGTGTAAAACTATTAGAATAGCCGTGTCCACGGTCATGGACATGCTAAGCAAAGCCACTCGAAGTTAGACTTTGGTTTTATTTTCAAAAGATTCTATCAAATAATTTTGTATAGTTTATCCAATTGGGAAATTGGGTGGTTAGCCATGTGATAGGAGGGTATCCTTCGCCAGAAATATACGGAGGTTATCCTACTATAAAACTTGAGAATTTGCAAAAA
>JAYEVD010000531.1:0-261966 GCA_036346405.1 Phyllostachys edulis
TCGCGAAACTCAGGGCACCGACCACATCAGGCGAGTCTTGATGTTGCATCTTATCCTGTGAAATCTGTTTGAGAATTGTTGTTGCTGCTGCTCACGAGAAGCTCCGCTTAGTCTGGGGAAAACAGTTAACTTTCAATCGTTTCCCTCTGTTGTTGTTTGTTACTTTTAATGTGCAAGCACTGCTACGTTGAAATTGTTTTTTAAGGAAACGACGAGAGTGTCGTTATTGCATTAAAGGGAGTGAAAGTTTACAAAACGGAAGGGTACCCTCCAGAAAAAGAAAAGAAAGGAAGAGAGAGAGGAGAAAGACACACACACGAACTATTTACAAAGGATTTCTCCTAAGCTAAGTTATAGCCTAATGTGAGTATCCTCTCTATCTCGCAAATAAGTCTGTAGCTTGATTGATCTACTCGGTCTATGTCCGGACTCTTCTTTGATGACCGCCATCAACCCCATTGGCGTCTGTCTAAGATGCTTGGAAAATCTGGCTTATTTCTTTCTTTCTAGATTCTGCCACAAAGTGAGAATTAACAATGAGCCTTGTCCTTGCTTGCAGGTGTGTTATTTTCGGAGCGGAAAATGGTGGTCCACCAATCCACCATTTTCACCGAAAAGTCCACTGGGTTGGGTTTAAATTATCACGTTGCACCTATGTGGCCACTACGTTGAAATTGTGCAACCTTAGGCTTTAGCTGTACCATAACTTCTTTTGTCCAATTGAACTGCGTCTGCGTAATATCGGAGATAGGTGGTGTTTTGGACCCTCTGTTATTCTGTATTAACTATTAAGCATACTATCAAGAACAGTGAAAGTTTGTGAAAGATGTGACGATTGATTCAGGTAGTAGAATTTACATGTAGAATGTAGTTTATCTGAATATTGAAAAGACAAAGTTCTCATAGATTAACGTACTGAATTGGGCATGCTATGCGTAGGAACTAAGCTAGTAAAAATAAGTGAATAATGGCTCTTGCAAACTAAATTTAGAGCGTGAATTCAAGTATTCTGAATCTAAATTAAATGGTTTCGTTATTGGTTCTACTAAGTCCTTTGTTAACTACATGTGTACAGGTTGTATGATGGACAGAAGGAGACTGCTGTTGATTCCTGCAATTAGTATCACTGTATCAGCATGGGCTCCTTTCAGTACACTTTCGAGAAGGAGCGGCACAAGCGGAATTTGCTGATAGTGAGTCTTTCATCAATATCCCACCCTTCGAAAATAGACAGGTTCTTCTAACTAAATTACAATGCATATTCTCAAACCTATTAGGCTATTACTATTAGACTCTAGTCTTTGTAAAATTATAGATATCATTGCTGCTTGCCTGACATAAAGTTGCATGTAGACCTAACAATTAATAAACTTGAACGAAGGTCAGTGTGAAATGTTGTGCGCGAGACCTTCCTTTTCTTTTTCTTTTTTGCAACATCTGAGTGTTCTTATTTGAGCAAAGTTACTAAACTGTTAACTAAGCTTTTCTGTCATTCGCATCTTATTTGCAGCTCTGATTGCCATGTTTTGTTAATTTAAGCTCAACATTAATAACTGTCGTAGCAGGGCACCAAGGGGTGCTCCGCACCCATGGGTTGTCAGGAATACCGGTGTGCCGTCGGGGATGCTGTACATATGTAGATCAAGTCCATATGATGTATTTAGACAAATATAACTAAATACCCTCTCTCTCCCTAACACATTGTGGGGGCAAGAAGGTAAATATCCTTTTTTGCCCCCTATAAATAAAGCCCTAAGGGCATGTACAAAGGGGACCGCCCTCATTTCTCTCATTCACACACTCAATGTAATATCCATACACCTCGTGTCTTTGGTATTCTCCCTTCGATTCTCCCATGACAAAAAGGGTACTCCATTGGCGTCGTCAGTGGACCGAACAAGAAGCTATGCATGAGAAGAGCCGAAGACACCTCCACACCGCCGGCCACTTTCGGCTTGAGCGTTACTCGTCAAGCTCACGCCTCCGAGCCAGCCACTTCCCAGCGCCTTCTATGAGAGGAATTGGGCGAAGACCAACTTTCACCCCAAGCATTACTCTGCAAGCCCACTTCACCCGAGGAATCGGCCAAAGACCCAACCCCATCCCTCATAAAGCATGGAGCACCTCCCGAGCCCCATCTGTAGCGTTGCCACCCTCCGACCTCGGCCTGCCATCCGCAAGGCCTCCACTTCAACACCGCCTCGGCGCCATCGGTGCCGCCGAGCCGTCCGCAAGGCCACCACTCCGGAGCCCCTTGGCGCCACCCACCAGAGGTCATGCCTCGATGGGCGGCCTCGCGATCGATTCGCCCTATGCGATTTTGCATCGACACGCCGCACCTTGAAGCCATGCCTCGGCGGAGCAGCCTCTGCGTCGACTTCATAAAGATTACTCGACAAGGCCTTTGCCTCATAGGCTATGCCTCGACGTGGCCCTGGCCGACTTCCCTTTCATAGCCAGACTGACGCGCCCACCTTTGTAGGCTATGCCTCAAAGAGGGCGGCCTGCGTTGACTTCGCCCTCACGCGATTCGCTTTGACGCCTCGCGCACTCAGAGGTCATGCCTCGGCGTGGCATGCACATGACGATTTCGGCCAAAGACGGCCCTCTCACCATCGCCCACCTCAAGGCCATGCCCTCGGCAGAGCCGCCGACGACATCATCGCCTTGAGAGCCACACCTCGATGGGACGGCCTCGTCGACTTTTTCGGGTATCCCGACTCCCGAGGCCGGGCGGCAGAGGAGGCCCGCTTCGCCCATCGATCACGGGATCTATCCTCGTGACCTCGAACCATCTGCATAAGAAAGTTGTCTCTGCAGGGCACCAAGGGGTGCCCCGCACCTTTGGGTCGTCAGAATACTGGTGAGCTGTCGGGGATATCTGTACATATATAGATTAAGTCCATATGGTGTATTTAGACAAATGTATCTAAATACCCCATCTCTCTTAACACATTGTGGAGGGCAAGAAGGTAAATGTCCCTTCTTGCCCCCCTATAAATAAAGCCCCAAGGGCATATACAAATGGGACTGCCCTCATGTCTCTCATTCACACACTCAATGCAATATCCATACACCTCACACTCTTCTCCTCTTTGGTTCTCCCATGACAAAACGGTACTCCACTCAACTGCCGTCTTTTTTCTTGCTACGACAATAACTAATGCTGTCATGCTCTTCTATCTATAACAGCTACTAGCATGCTTGGCATGCTTCCCATCTTCTGTGGCATTCAGAGTAGTCTATGTTTGTAAACTAGCAATCACATTGTGGAAGAGAGCCCGGTGTTAAACTAAAATGAACTGACCTCGAACCAGCCATGACTTCTTGTTGGCACATTTTCGTAGAAATGATTCAGCTGGTCTCTGTGTATAAAAAAAAATGGAAAGATTCGCTCAGTAACATTGCAAACATGCATACATTGGGAAATAATATCACGTCTAATGTGAGGCCACTTGGGGCCACTTGTCAATGAGTAGCGGTGTCATTTCCCAGCTTCTAAACTATCGCAGTGTTACTGACCAATTTGCCCCCCAGAAAAATATTTGAAGCTTTAAAGCAACTGAGCGACTGCTATAGAGAGCTAACAGCCTAACTGCTACTAACTGAAGCTTGTTTTGGACCTATCTAGTGTTCTTTTCAAAAAGCATAGAAGCACTGTTAACAAAAAAATAGCAACCTTATCTTACTCCTTGATATTCCAATTTTAGTGCCTGCACTTCGTAGGAAGGATTATGGAAAGACCAAAATGCGGTATCCAGATTACACTGAAACAGAATCAAGTCTCCAGTACAAGGTGTCTATACTGCCATCCAGTGATTTCTACGCGTTGCTCTTATGATCAAACTTGTTAAGTTCATGGTTGTGATGATAAATTACAGGACTTGCGGGTTGGTGATGGCCCGTCCCCAAAGAAAGGGGATGCAGTAGTGGTGAGTTACAAGCATCACATTTGAAGTGCACCTGTAGCCAATTTTGTATACTTGCGTGCGTATTGTACTGTTTTTTTCCTTCTATAATCTTTACTGTCGTTTGTTGAGTTGTGCCCACCCTGATGTAGATTTGGATTTGTTTTTTTGAAAGAAAACCGGCAGGAGGGTTGCCTGTTTATATTAATAGAGAAGAGTTGAGAACAAGGCGACAAGATACAGTTAGACAAAAGAGACCTTAATTACAGGGGATTAAAAAGCTCCAAGCTCTTGGCCCCCGCGAGAGACCAAGATCTACCCTCCTCCTTAATCTTCGCTATGATTTGCTGTGGTGTAGTGGCTTTGTTGTTGAAAATTCTAGTATTTCTTTCCTTCCAGAGTTCCCACATGATTAGGATTAGGGTCATGCTTGTGGCCTTCGTAGGGGATCCTTTCCTCTCCGCAACGTTGGACCACCAATCCAGGATGCTCGTACAAGGGGACTAGGTGGATAGTCAGAACTCTCATATCCTGCACCATCGCCATTTGCTTCCAGATTCTTGAGGAGAAGCGACATTGGGCAAAAAGATGGAGGGCCGATTCCGGAGTGTGTCTGCAAAGGGGGCAGAAATGCTGGTTTGGCCACCCTCGTGCTTCCAGTCTATCTGCGGTCCAGAGGATGTTTTGAATTGCTAGCCAAGCGAAGAATTTGCACTTTGGGGAGCCGTGGGATTTCCAAATTAGGGATTGGAAGTTAGTCCTCATAGATCCCAGGAAAAGCATAGCGTAGGCAGACTTGGAGGAGTAGACACCGTCCGGGGTTAATTTCCAATCAATCTCGTCCGGGGAGCCAAGATCCAGGTGTATTCGGTTAATTTTGGACCATAGTACCACGAACTGATGGATATGGTCGACTGAGAGCCCCCCCTGAGTGTTGATGTCATGCACCCAACGTCCATTTTGAAGGCCGAAAGCCACTGCTCTGCTTCCTTTTGGAAAATTCAAAATCTTAGGGCTAGATCTTTGGGGCCTCCCCACCGAGCCAAAGCCGAAAATTTAAATAAGCTGCTTGATCATCCCCAAAGGAAATTTCGTTGCCGCCAAGAAGAGGTCGCGGTCCCCCTGCAGGTGGTGTTTCCGCTTCGACCAGTGGTTTGGATGGGGCCTTCCATTGTTGCCATTGCCATCTAAGTCTTAAGGTCATGGAGAAATTGGATAGATTGAGTATACATAGACCGCCAAGCTTGGTCAAGGCACACCTTTTCCCAGCTTGATTTTACACTTGCCCCCAAGAAGTTTTCGTGCCCGCCTGAGGAAGCGGCGTCTAAAACGATCAAGGGCAGAGAACTGCCTTGGGAATTTTGAAGACCATGAGGTAGTAAATTGGGATCAAGGAGAGGATGGATTTGACCAGAGTGGCTCACCCTGCGGGGGTCAAGAAGCGCCCCTGCCAGCCTACTAGTCTATCGCCCACTTTGTCGAGAAGGGGTTGAAAGTCCACTCTTCGCAGCTTTTTATAGTGTAGCGGCAATCCTGTATTTGATCGGGAAGGACGCCGGATAGCCGGAAGTCTTGTAGGATGGTGTTCAGATCTAAGTGATCACAACGAATCGGAGAACCGTGCTTTTTGAAAGTTGGCGCGAGGCCCGAGGCCTCTCCAAATTGAGGATAACTGGGTAGTCGTTTGTAGTTCAGATTCGATTGGATTGATGAAAATAGCCGTGATCATCCGCATAAATGGAGGTTCTAAGAGAGGCAAATGGGTCCTCATGCAGCCAGAATCCCAGATCTGTTGCCAACTCAAGCAGACGTTGGACGGGGTCAATCACCGTAATGAAGAGGAAAAGCGAAGTGGTCCCCTTGCCTCGACCCTCTTACGTGGTTGATCGCCTTGCCAGGATACCATTAAGGAGGACTCTAGATGAGGCGGATCTAAGAAGGGCGGCTATCCAATTTGTCCATCTGTGAGGGAAACCTTTTTTCCGAAGAAGGTCAAGGAGGTAGTCCCATCGGACCGAGTCAAAAGCCTTTGCGATGTCAAGTTTGAGGAAGAGCGTGGGGGTGTTAGAGAGGTGTAGTCTTCTGATCAAATTCCGGATGTAGATGAAGTTATCGTGGATGCTCCTTGTCTTGATGAAGGCGCTCTGGGCTTGAGAAACCAAGGTGTTTAGGAAAGACGTCACCCGAAGCGCAAGCGTTTTCGCAATCCACTTCCCAAGACCATGGATGAGGCTGATTGGTCTGAAGTCTTGCACTTTGTTAGCCCCTTCCTTTTTTGGGATTAGCACAATGTTAGCTATATTAAGTAGGTGGAGGTGTGACGCCGGAGGGAGTGAAAGTCATGAAGATCGCCATGATGTCCGCCTTGATGATTGGCCAACAAGACTTGTAGAAGTTTGTAGAAACCCTCTGGGCCCGGCTTTGTCCTCGGCAACTAATTTAAGGCGAGAGAACTTGATTCGAGAAAACGGCCTAAAGGCTAAGAAGGTCTAGCGTTGGAAGGTTGATGGTCTCCTAATTGAGATCCGTATACGAAAGCAATGCAGTGGAGCCAACATTTCTTGGAAGTGTGTTGAATTAAGACCTCTTTCTCTCGTGCGCGATCGCCCATCCTGCACTGCTTTGGAGCTTGTGGATGTGGTTTTGCGCCACGACCGCTTGCTTTAAGGTGAAAAACTTGGTATTTATGCTGCTCGAGATTGGTAATGCGGAGCTTTGGCGCTCTCGCGCGGTCAATCATTGCCAACCCCATGTCTCTCTTCTTGAGGCTTGCCCTTAGGGTGATTCTCGGTGAAAGCGCCAAGTCTTGGCGCCACGTTGAGCCAAATGATTAGTTCTAAGGCCATGTGGAGAAGGAGCTTAGGTCGAGGAAGAGGTGTCGGCTCCAAGATTTTAGAGCCGATGCCGTGGAAGTTAACTTGTGGTTCAGACGATGCATCGGCCTCGAGTGTCGGCAGATTGTGCCGCCCAGAATTTTGGATCATCTCAAGAAACTTGGCATCTTAATCTAGAAATTTTCGAGCGGAAGGTTCTAGGGTGAGTAGGGCTGCGGATGTTGGACAGCAGAAGGGGGCAGTGGTTAGAAATTGAGGAAGACAGCGCCTGCAGAAAGAAGTTTTCGAAAAGGGTATCCCATCCTTCGTTGCAAAAAACCCTATCCAACCTGACTAGGGTAGGACTCTGACGCTCGTTGCTCCACGTAAACTTTCTGTTTTGCAGGTGAATTTATTTTAATTCGCAGGTGTTGAGAGTGTTGCGGAATTGAGCTAAGCGTCATGATTGATGTTGGAGTTGCTTTTATCGGCAAGCACGATAAATGAGGTTGAAATCGCCCATAATCAACCGGGCTTGGTTCCAGAGGTCGGTTTTAAGGAGCGATTTCTTGTAGAAAGGCCCGCTGTAACTTTGGGAGGACCGTGACGCTATTGTTAGACAAAAAGCCAAGTTGCACTCTTTTAAGGTCACCGACGCGAGAGGTTGTAAATCGATTGGTGCACGTTAGTAATCTCGATGTAACCTTCGCTCCAAAGGAGAAGGATCCTCTCTAGCGCGACAAATTAGTTTAAAGGCGAAGTTCGCAGTTGAAGCTCTCGAGGAGTCGACAAGGCATTGGTCGACTTGGCTTAACTTGGTTTCCTAAAGGCAAAGCGAGGTGGCAAGTTGTTGAGATGAGGGTCTCAAGACCGAATCTTTCCCTGCTTGGGTGTTGAGCCCGCGACGCTCCAAAGCAGATAATGTTGATGTTAAGACCGTTCATTCAAGTTTTGGTCCGCCAGGAGGGGCTGCCGAGGAGGTAGAGGGAGGTAAAGTCACAGGGGAGGCGATAGGCGTGGAGGTAAAGCAGCTTATGCAAAGTTAAAGAGTTTCGCAAGATCGGCTGCTACTGGTTAGGGCCGTCGAAAAAGAAGCAAACCTCGGCACACCCACCACTGGGAAAACTGACTAACCACAAACAACGTCTAGCTGCAGAAACGAAGATGGAGCTTCGGCGGGGAGGAGCAAGATCGCGAACGCTAGAAGGAGCAGAAGCTGAGGCGGAGAACATGGGGGGCCCTGTGTTGTGACCCGCCCTCTTGCCAGAACGAAAACCAATATAAGAGACGACTTGGCAACCTTGAACATCGCTAGCCTTACAAAATGCGCAGAGCGTAAAAAAGGGCGACATTGAAGTGGAAGTTGGGGGCCCCGAGTTGTGACCCACCTCTTGCGTAACTAAAACAAAAGAAGAGACGACGGCAACCTTGAACATCAGCAGACTTACAAAATGTAGAGCGTAAGAGAAGGACGACATTGAAGCAAAAGTAGCAGGAGCAATGTAGGTGTTGTCCATGGTCCCGACCGAGTCGCCAATAGCAAGCCGAAAGACCCGGCTTAAGTCGCCGCCACAAGGGCGCCAAGAACGACAAAGGGAGTCTGAGGAGTCGAGTCCATAGAGGTGCTCGCAGGGGCCATGACTGCCGAGCCCAGGCCATCAGTTGTGCATCGCTTCTCCAAGCTCGCAGGCGTTATGCTGCTATCACAGCTTAGCATGATACCCATTTTGAAGAGATCCGAGAGAGGCGGGCGATAGTGTCTTCATGAGAGGTGCCTCAAGGATTCCATGTAGACTTTGAGCGCCTCATCTCGGCACGGGTTGATCCTTTGGGAGGGTGCCCAGGTTAGTGCGAGACCTCCCGAGCCCAAAGGCATCATGGAGCTCGACCTTCATTTGACCGCTAGGCGGCACTCGCTCGAGCTTGACACTACCGGCCGGGCACAAGGCATGGCGCTGGGTGGTGAGTCCGAATCAGGGCTGCGCAGGATCGACGAGCCGCCTTGGAGAACAACACCAGTTGAGGTCGCCGGCCGGGCTGGCACGTGTCTTGCCTTGGCGAAGTCGGCAGTCAAGACCCAGGGGGGAGTTCTCTCTTTCTGCAGTCCCGCCGTCTGGCGAGGCTGACGCGATCGTTGATAGCCGCCTTCTTGTTTGGCTATGGACCAGCTCCCGAGAGCCGGTGTGGCGAGGTGTTCATCTAGTGATTGAGAAGTGCCGAATAGCGACTCATCGACTACCCCCCGACTAGGGATGATGGGGATGCCCTTCGCCACATTCGCTTTGGTTCGGAGGTCGTGGTCGATGACAATCTCTTGATCTAGAGCAATTTCTGTGAGGTGGGACAACAAAGGTCCATCCTTGCTTGAAGGACGCCAAGTTGGCTTGGGCCTCTTGTCAATCGTTGAGCCGGATGTGAGGCCGAGGCGTGGTGGCCTCGTGGCCGCTTAACATAGGCCTCCACCTTGTGCACCAAAGCTTCCTCGCTTCCTCGATTGGAGAAGTTGGGGTGTCGGTCTGGGAATGGCCTTCCTCGAAGAACTCATAGAGTGCAGCCCGCAGGGAGTTGGCGTAGGAAGCAAAGAGCTCTTGGAGGGCTTGGTCAGTGCTAACTTCCACTTGCACCGGAGGTTATGTATGGCGTGGGGCAAGCTACCAGTCCCAAGGTGGAGCCTAGGGGGGCTGCCTGATTCCCGAGCAACATAGCCCGGTGTCGGCCGCCGTCACTGCTATCACCGTGGTGTCCCCGACAGGGGGAACGGTCCCGGATCCGACCCGAGCCAGGACGATGCAAGACTGACTTGTTGGGGTCTTAGTCCGGATTGTTGTAGGTTGTAGCGCCCCGGTCGCTGCCGTTGTTCTTGTGCCTTCGTCGTCATCGTGGAGGGTGGTCATCGTGGCCGAGCGAATGTGGGTCGACGAAGGCCGCGGAGGAGTGGTTGTCCTCTCGCCGGGGCGGTCTTCTCTCTCCATCTCTAGCCAAGAGGGTGTTGGGTGATGTGGCTAAGTCCTTCATTCGCTTCAAAGATGTCATCAATGACCCTAGGTTCCGTGGAGACTTGTTGTTGTCGGCCAGACGAACAATGTCCATTGTCGTCAGAAGTCATCGAGGGAGCAGCGTGTGGTCCTCAATGAAATCGAGGTGAATGATGACCACAAGCGAGCCTCGCCGCCATTTGTCCATGGCGCGAGAGCTCGCTTCTAGCTTGCTGATGCTTCTCCTCGATGCATGAAGGTGATCCAGCTACCTTGGGTATCGAGCTTGGGTTGGACGTCCAAACCCAAAGGTTGAGAGTCCTCGTGTCCTCCTTGCTCGCCAAACACCTTCAATGGCTTGCAGGAACATTTCTTTCCCACAAGTCGCTTCTGCCACCTCCGGTGTCCGGCATACACCGGAGGCCTTCACGAGAGACGCGACACGGAAGAACATCGCGCGCCGAAAGCGTGGCTCACCGACCTCCAAGGTCGCGCGTGGATCTCTGTGGCCGTGATGGAACTTTTCAGGCCCGGACTCGGCCCCTGATGTGCTTGCTGCCGAACTTGAGGAGGAAGGCTTCCGGTGGTGGAGGATGCCACTTCCTCGCGTCCTGCATCAAAGCGCGCCGGACCGCTGCCACCACTGTTGTCGCAGACCGCATCACCCCACAACATCTATGCTACAGCGGCGGTGGCCTCCCACTCCTCGACAGCTCGACGAGGTGAGGGGAACCATTGACAACGCAATAGTCCTCGCCGATTTGCATCCTGAGCACCCAAGAAAGTCATGGCCGGAGCTTGCAGCTTTGGGGTGCCGGCATGTGGAAGGACTTCAGGGGAGCTTGCTGTCGAGACAGAGGTGACTGGAGGAGCTTTTGCCTGCGCTGGGACTCCTTTGCCCGATGTCTTGAGGAAGAGCAGAGAAAGCACCAAATAGGGTCCCAGAATTGAGATTTTGTGGTTGCACGAGAGACATCGAAGCACATGCCATCGGTTTTAAAGAGGAATGAGGTTGAAGGAGTTGCGTGAGAGCCGGGGAGCTCGACGCCACCGCAGACGCCACCATCGAGGCCTCTTCGCTTCTCGCCATCCCGCCGCCTCGATTCATGGCTATGGAGGCTCTGGCAAGGATACTTACCGCCGAGGAAGCTTCGATGGGACGTGAGGTGGAGGTAATGATGGGTTGCGCCGAGCATCGCCATAGCCCCCGGAGAAGTCTGTTGTGCTTGGAGGAGCTTCAATGGGAGGCTTGTGGGCCGGGCCGGGCAGAATCGCAGCCGAGGGCGCGCGGTTGGTCGAGGGTAGTAATCGCTTGCGCCGCTTGGGCCTGGCGTTGAAGGATTTGTACAAAGGAAGGGGGTCTTCAATGTCCCAACCTTGAGCTGGTCGAGGAGGCGCCGGTCAAGAGCCCACAGCAGGAGGCATCGTGGGCGCCGGGGCCTGCAGTGGCAGTGCTGAACGAGGTTGGAAAGGCTTCAAAAGACGGGATGTGGCAATCAAGATTTGGGCCAAACCAGATTCGATCTGGTCCCGAAATGGTTTCATGGAGGCGGATTTGTTGGACGGAAGGCGGGAGGTAGAGGGCGATGGGAGGGGGGTGGGGGCGGTAGATGAAGTGTTGGCCAAGGCGTGGCAGGTCGGGCAAGTGGAAAGGGAAAGGGGTGGCGTGGCGGAGGGGGAGGTGGATCTTAGGGGTGGTGGTGGGGTGGAACATGCCGAGGAGCCGGGAAGGAGTAGGGAGGGCGGGTGGTGGGCTGGTGCGAGTGGCACCGGCGAGGCTAGGTGGGAGGCGCGTCGCCTAGAGGAACGCCAGAGACTCACTTTCAGGTTTCTCAGATTAAGAAGCTCGATTTGGATTTGTGAATACACCTAAGGTTGATTGGGATGGCTACACTTGGATACTATGGTCGCATTTTTGAAGCTCGAAACATGACCAAAGGTGGTTCTTTTCAGGTACAAATTGCAACCTGTAGTTTACCAAAGGATGAGTCCTCAGCTCCCTTACCAGGACTAGGATGGTCAGAAGAATTGCGGCACAGATATTTGTTTAAATATGAACTAGATTATTTCTTCAATTTGACTGATACCCCATTCTGTAATCGAATTGCAGGGTGGTGATAAAGACTTCTTCAAGTTGAAGCTTGGATCCGGACAGGTGATTTACTAGTTTATGCACTGGTGATCACCTAGTTAGCTGACGATACAAAAGAAAATTAGATGTCCGTTAATTTGCTCCAACATAGCATGGATAAGAAAACATGACAACTATGTTTGGCAACAAGAAAGTTTCATATCTATTAATTTAAATTTAGCTCCACAACTATCGAGCAGATCGTAGAAGTTAATAATTTCATCAGCACTGAACTTCGCTGCTAGTTCCTTTTCAATGTATACTACCATGTAATGTACTTCCATTATCTAAAATTTTACTTCGAAGACAGTGTCTTGACAAGTTGTATAGCTGAAAAAGCTCGCTCCGTGGTTACAATTGACACCGAAAGAGTTACGACTAATCGTAATTAATGCCTTCTATAGATCTATACCACAAATTGGAGAGCCTAGAGAGTGATACACAAGAGCATAAATCTACAGACCAATGAAAATTATGGAATCGATGCCGATCATCGTTAGAAACATGAGACGTACCTTTGTAACTAGTTGTTTGCCCTTAGTAGTGCTAGGCTCGACGAGACGAGGAGTTGTTGTGCGGCTGTACCTGTGCTAATTGATCGTATCGACTCTTGGTCTGGTTGGTTTGATACTTTGATCATGGGTAAAAGAAAGGGAAGGCTAAACTTTAGTGCTTCACCTTCTTCGGCCAGAGTACTGCCTAATGTGTAGCAATTTCATGAGGGGGCCCGTATATACATAATACATGTTGAGTCATTTGTAACTCAGTTGCCACTGTCTCTGTCAGTACCTTTGTGACATGTAGCATTTTTAACAACTAGGGCCTTGCTGCGCGAGCGATGGCAAACGCGTGGGGCAATGTCAAGGAAAAACGAATTAACATATACCTCTAAATCAGTAGATTGTGCTGTTCATGAGACAGGACCGAAGCTGATTGACCTTAGCACAAAATTTACTGCAAGCGCGATTGCCTGGCAGCCGCAAAAGATGGTCGTCTGTGGTATTTAGGGATGCAAGTGGGGCGGGTTGTAGATAACACGCCCACCCACGAAACTGCTGAGCCATTTATGCTACCTTTAACCCACAAATACAACCCATGATACTAATGTGGGCTTGGCTGGCCCCATAAGCGCCCACAAAAAGCATCGCATCTCGTATTCATCCGCGCCTGTCTCGCCATTCTCTCGCCTTTCTTTCCTTCTTTACCATCTTCCTCCCAAAGATCCCCGCCCGAGGAGGAGGCCATGGACTGGCGTCGTGGTGATTTCATGAAGCGCTTTGCGGGTAGGAGATGAATCGGTGGCGGCTCGATGAGGTCTTGCTGTGGCGTGCGGCGGGCGGCCCGGACGGTGCCGTGGAGGACGACAAAGGAGGAGGAGGCGAGCACGGTGAGCTTGGCGTTCAGCGCGAACCGCTGGATCTGCCAGATCCGCCGCCTCCCACCACCCGCTCCGCCACCCACATTTCTTGATTCTCCTCTCCCGCCCGATCAAGCAAGCTCTCGCAACCAACCCAAATCAAACAAAACCAGAATCGGGAGTATGGAATGTAGGAGTGCAAGTGGGCCGCCACACCCTCGCTCCCGGTCGCACGCCAGGGTCCTTCTCGACGCCGTCCGCCGAGGAGGGCGCCGCCGCCACCTCCGCCTGTTCGCCGTGACTCCACAAGATGATGGTGCTCACGGGTCCTCCCTCTCGAGCACCGCGCCGCGGAGGTCGTGGATGCCGCCGCCATTGCGGCTCGAGGCAGGCCGAGGCCGTTGCCGAGGAGGCCGTGCTGATGCGGATGCTGTGGCCCTTCCTCGACGCCGTCCGCTCCGAGGAGGGCGGCGCCGCCGTCCCCGCCGCCTTGCTCGCCGTGCTCCACGAGGTGATGTCCCCGACGCCGGGGAGACGACGGTAGCTGCAGAAGAGCTATAAAGGTGATAGATTGACTAGCTCACTCATGTGAGGTATAGAGGTCGGAAGATCTATGCGGAATGCGGTGCCCGGTGGGTTTATGTGGGTCGGATTGTTTGGAATGCTAGTTCCGTGTGGGTTGTTGCAAAAGGTTATGTGGGCTCTTTTTGCGGGGCGGGTTAACGGGCCTGACGGACAACCCGCCCCACTTGTATCCCTAGTGGTATTAGAGCCGGCGAGCATATAGGTTACATATAGTTCTGGAGTAGGCACCATTGCACATAAATATATAAACAAGACATAAGATTGCTACTGAGCATACTATGTAGTCTGTAAGACAGAGATGGTGTTGCTTTCGTTGCGCAGAGCACGGCACAACTCTATCAGTTGGAGGCAAAATCAACGATGTGTACAAAGAGCGACATTGCGGTTGTTGATGTAGAAAGAGCAAAGGTAAACACATTAGGTAATAGACTACACCAACGAATAGAACAGAGGCTACCAAAATTGCGACAATGAGGAATAGGCATGAAGAATGGAACATGCGAAGGACAGAACATATGGGTGGAGCTAGCATACCGGATCTATTTTTGGCAATAAGCGCCAACCGGGGAGGTGGAGACGAGGTGGCATGACCGGAAGATGGAGATTGGTGGCGGCCGACCGGTGAGGTGGAAATCGGTGGTGGAGTCGACCCTGAGGAGGTGGAGATCGACGACATCGAGCTTTCTTCGACGATCGGGTAGGGAGAAGCGGTGGTAGGAAGCAAATTGGGCATGGGGAGAGAGGTGGCACGAGAAGCAATGCTTGCCGGAGGGAGGTAGAGAGGAAAGAGGATGATAGGAAGAGAAGGAGAAGAGGAGAGGAAAGAGGAAGAATAAGTTGACCAAGTGGGCCAGGCGCAAGGGTAAGTATGTCATTTGTGTAAAAATTTGACAACCTCAAGGGACTTAACGGCATCCCTCTCACAGTCGCCTAATAGGAGTGGAAAATAAGGGATGGAAGTTGAGATTGAATGGCAATGAAGGGAAGAGCAACTCGCCGATGGCATATAAGTGAAGTGGCCAACTTTCAATGGCAAATAAGGAATTATCTTTAAAAAAAGTAGTTGAAGAACCCGGAACCATGTACTATCATCCGCACCACTGTTGGTAGTGTTTGAGGTAGGGATAGGCAGGGAAAACACTACCGGTATAAGAATTTTATCAAAGGGTAGCGATAGAACCGGTAATCGGCAGTTACCGGGGTTTCAGTTTTTTTCGGATGAAAATTTTGAATCGGAATTTGAATTTGTGAATTTGTACTAACTAGATGGGCCGAAAAATGGCTAAAATTTTAAAAAATATTGGCGAAATTTCACCAGCAGACATGCACCAACAAGTAGTAGCTGAGCAAGCTAATAGCCTAATACATGAACAAAATCAACACAGATAATAATTGTCTCCCAAACTGTTAGGAAAATAATCTCTTATTGTCCCTCAAACGTGTAGCAAAAAAGATGAGATGTTAGGTACAGTGCACTACTACAAAACAAAGCTATAGTAGATGCCCTATCACGCGGTTCCTTTGGAACCGCTTTGTGTTGGATCTGTCGACACGCAATGGCGCCGCCGATATCACTGCACGGTTCTTATTTAGAACCGCTCAGTGATAGTCATTTATCATGCATTCGTTCATTAATAGAACTCGTCAGGAATATCACTGCACGGTTCTATTCACAAACCGCTGCGGATAATCCAGACAATCACTGCATTTTCTCAATAAGAACCGCCTATGATATATACGCATTTCGCTCAATAAGAACCGCTGCGATAATTAGTTATCCGCACGGTTCTAATTAAGAACCGCTTGTGATATCCTACTATCCTCCGCCAGATCGCCGCTTTCCGCCAGACTGCCCTAGAGGCCTGTGTCACGATGGTTCTTTAATAGAACCGTCAGGATGATCCTGCAGCAGTTCTATTAAAAACCGTCTATGATAGGTGCTATCACAGATGGTTCTTAACAAGAACCGCCTCTCGATTGTTGGGGAAACAAAATTTGAACATAATGGGCGGGCTGCCAAACTCGCTTTATATAACCTCCATCTCCTCCTCTGCGGTCTCTCCTCCTCACACCATACCTCCATCTCCTCCTTCGCTGCTCCTCCTCACACCTTGCGCCCGGGCCTGAGCTGTCGCCGGCCTCCTCCAACTCGTCCCGCCTCATCACATCGGCCTCATCCAAACCATCACCCCGCCTCCTCCACCTCGCCTCGACCTCGCTGCCACCGGCCTCCCACAACCTCGCCGCCGGCCTCCTCCACTTTGCCGCCGCCTCCCACGACCTCACTCTCTACTCCCCTTTGCTTTGTGATGTGGATTACCGAGTTGATGCTACTGTGATGTAGGTGATGCTACTGTGATGTGTGTAGTTCATGTTGAGTTATTTGGTTTGGGCAAAAATATAGATGGTAGATCGCGCACCGTTCGGTAAAATCATCATAACTTTTGCATACGAACTCCGATTGCGACGTTCTTTGGCTCGTTGGAAAGCTAACGAAAAGCTCAATCTGAAAATCCATAAAGTCAAGGTTAGATTTTCTTCGCGAGGTCTCGAAAAAGTGAAAACCCCAAAAAAGGTCGTTTAGGGCCTCTAAACGCCTCCAAGTTTTAGCACCGCTTTTGGTTTTTTTTTTGCCACGAAAAAGGCTATCACAGACGGTTCTAAACAAGAACCATCTGCGAAAACTCATCACGCAGCGGTTCAACAAGAACCGCTCAGGAAAATGTCATGCTGCACGGTTTGTAAATTAAACCGCTTGTGATATTCTCGGATCACGCACGGTTTTTGATGAAAACCTGCTCGATAATAGCTTTCCAGACGGTTTCAACAAAAACCGCTCAGTGATAGCGTATCACGAGCGATTTTGAACCGCTCAGGATAATCGCTCATATCACAGATCAACAAATATAGACGGTTCAAAACCGCTCGTGATGAGGCTTCTGTAGTAGTGAGGATAAGAATATCGATATGGATGGGCAAAGGGAAGTAGGAATATTGTGAATTGTGAATCTATGACAAGATACGATCAATTTTGACCCTTTAGGGATGTGAACCCCTTTATTGAGCTCTTGAGTTAACTTCATTACACCTTAAAGTACGGACAATTGGCCTTCTTTCTATGAATGTCTTTGGCATAAAACCACTTTGCCCAAGCTTTGCCAATGTCCTCTTTAGCGTTCTTGTTGAACATTCTGTCTACATGAGGCTAGAAGGACCTTCTACTATGTGACACATCTGCATCATAGACTCTACCAGTAGCCCCTACACTGTGAAACATCGTACCAATCCCGCCACTATTACTAGCACAACTAGCGTAACCATCGCCATCGCAATGCTCAACTATGCCACTCCTCCCCTCACAGCCCTCGGCGAAAGTGTAGGTTCGCATTGAAGCAGCCAATGCCATTTGCATTTCATCATCATCATCAACATATCAATTGGTGCACGCTGATCCACCCCTTGCATAAACTCATCCTCGATTCTGAGTTTACGCTCCTTTGCATCTCTTCTCTTTTGTTTGCCTTTCCTCACCGCTTCTCCTCATTGCTTCGAACATCTAGTGGCACAAGTTTGCATGACATGACATTCCTTGATATGCCGCCTAGGTGCTCCTTTAGCCGAATCACACCTCCACCTTTCTTCATCCAAAAGCAAGATTCTGCACTTGAACCCAACACCAAATCTCATTTCATGATTCCAAATATTCTCAATGTTTCCATCATCTATAATTCCCGCAATCAATAACTATCAATGAGTACTTGTGAAGAAATAGAACAAATTGTAGCCAAATCCACTCGATTTACCTAAATTCTCTTGTAGGCAACACTAGTCATGCAGATGTCCATCGGTGCCACTTCCTCGCCGCCCGCCATCCGTACACTGCTCGCACCACCCCATCCTTCCCACTTCCTCTCTGCCTTTGCCACCCACGGTCATCCCACTCTCATTCATTGCCGCCGCCATCTATGCCTCGACCGCCAGCAGATGCCATCCATGCCCCTAGTCAATGGAGAAGGGAGGAAGAAGCTAAGAGATATGGAGGAGAGGCCCCATCCACGCCACCCCAGATTTTCCCAAAGGAGTACTACTTAGTAGTTCACCTCACATAGAGGAGCCGCCACGAAATGGAATGGTGATTCGCGTGTAGGGATGCCAAGTAGAGGAAGAAGATGAGAGATAGAGAGGAGAGGAGACAGATTAAGGAGCTCACCTCACAGAGAGGACCCGGCCATGAAGGAGCTCACTGACTAGGGAAAACAGATTGCAAAGAGAGAGCACAGAGAGCCGCCACGAAAATGGCATTCATGAGCACATGTGATGGGAAGATGGGAAAAGCGGGCTGTTGGGCTGGGCTATACATTCAAATGAGCCTGAATTTTTTAGCCGATACTTTTTATCGGGCCCCACCGATAACAACGATTTTTGCCGATAATCGTCGAAATTTCGGCGATAGCGTTTTCCCTAAGGGTAGGTAGGTTAGATACCAACCATGTTGTTTAGAAATCAAGAGCAAATAGTTCAGGATATATAGTGAGATATCTAGAATATTGTTACATTTTAGAATTTCATATTTACCTACCTGGTTCTGTTCTTGTATTCAACTCACCAAATAACCAAAGTTACCAAAAGTACTTTTCATCCTTCCAGCTGGTTACTACTTGTGTGATGACATGGTGCAGCGCAAAGCTAATTAATTGAAACACCCAGCACAATGGACATAAATTTCATTTTTTTTCTTTTCATTCATTACATTACAGAACTAAAGTTGAAGGACTGCCACCGAATAATTAAAGTTACCAAAAGTACTTTTCATCCTTCCAGCTGGTTACCACTTGTGTGATAAGATGCTGCAGCACAAAGCTAATTAATTGAAACACCCAGCACAATGGACATAAATTTCTTTTTTTTATATTCATTACATTACAGAAATAAAGTTGAAGGGACTCCCACCGAATAATTAAAGTTACTAAAAGTATTTTCATCTTTGCTTGCAAACGTGTTTGAAGCAAATTTATGCGTTCTGGGGTTCTGTACCTGAAATCACTTTTTTTTCTGACTAGTATATTACGGACTTTTTAATGTGAGCAAATGATGGTAAGATGCTGGGGGCAAATCATCAAGATGAACGTACAGGAGAGGTCTAGGTCAGAGTACAAGATGTAAATGACTTGTATACACAAATATGAGATATGTCAGTACTGAAGGTTCTGTCGTTCACTGTATGTTGACAAGATCCGAGGTTATAGTACACAGACGCACCATCTTCGGTTCCTTCTCACGTTCCAGGTACATACAAAGGGGCTTAACCAGTTTTTTTTCTTTTAACCAGACGGCACGGCACTATCAAGGTATCATCACGCGGGTGCTTAATGTTCACACTTGAACATGTACTTACTAGCTAAATACGATGATGGAATCTTTTCGTCTAGTGGTCCCAGTAATTAGAAGATGTAGTCTAGCTCTCATGGATACACAACAGAAGGGCTAATGGCACGCACCTTTCTGCCCCCAGGCCACTACAAGTCTACAACCCAAAGAACACCTGCTAGCGCTAACGCCCAAAGAAGATCGGCCAAGATGGACATCGCCACAGGGGACATCTAAGTAATGAGCACATGTATCACCATGTGATGTTAACTCAGATCCAAACGTAATTGGATATAATGCTGATGGATGGCTCAGTGTTAGTTTAATACTGACATTAAACTAGCCCAAGTCGATTAACCATCCTTGGGTTCCTTCTCACGTTCCTGATACATAACACAAGGGCTTCTTAACCAGTTTTCTTTTCTTTTTAACCAGACGCCACTATTAAGGTATCATCACGCGAGTGCTCAATGTTCACACTTGAACAGGTACTAGCTAAACTGTTTAACACGATGATGGAATATTTTCCTCTAGTCGTCCCAGTAATTTAACATGTATCAGCATGTGATGCTAGCTCATATGTCAAATCCAAAATTCCAAACTCAACTAGAAGATGTAGATCTAGCTCTCATGGACCTCATGGTGAGTTTAATACTCACATTAAACTATCCCAACTCCCAAGTCAACGATCCTTGGGGTTCCTTCTCACGTCCGCTTCTCTTCTTTGGGCTGTCCTTCGCACGTTCTTCATACACAACAGCAGGGCGAATGGCGCGCACCTTTCTGCCCCCACGCCACTACAACCCAAAGAACACCCTGCTAGCGCTAACGCCCTAAGAAGATCGGCCAAGATGGACATCAGCACAGGGGCGATGAACAGCCTGCTCCCCTGCTGCCGAAGCTGCTGCTGGATGAATACAAGCTGCAGAAGGGTGTCAAGGAAGAGATCGAGGAACTCGAGCAAGAGCTGACAAGCATGAACGCCGCCCTCCGCAAGGTGTCCGAGGTGCCGGTGAACCAGCTTGACGAGCTGGTCAGGATCTGGGCCAGGGACGTGAGGGAGCTCTCCTACGACATCGAGGATGCCGTCGACACCTTCATGGTGCGTTGCAAGGGCATAAACCTACCAACCCACATTGGTTCACGGGGTTATTTGACAGGGCCACCGAGTTGTTCAAGATGGCTAAGACTCGCCATGAGATCCACGGTGTTATCAAGGACATCATGAGCCAGGTCAAGAAGGCAAGTGAGCGCCGTAAAAGGTACAAGGTTGACAGTGTCACCGCCAAGCCAGCCACGGCGACTGTTGATCCTCGCTTGGAAGCTATGTACAGAAAGGCAACAGAGCTGGTTGGCGTTGAAGGGCCAAAGGATGAGCTAGTCAAGAGACTCATGGAAGAGGACGGACCAAACATAGTTTCTATTGTTGGATTTGGAGGCTTGGGGAAGACAACTCTTGCCAATGCATTGCTTCAAGATCTTAAAGCAAAGTTTGATTGCCATTTTTTTGTTTCGGTGTCTCTTAAACCTGATATGAACAAGATTTTCAAAAACATACTCAGTCAACTTGGTGAGAAAAAGTCAGATTTTCAAGAATGGGAGGAGTTTGAACTCATCAACAAAATCAGAGAACTCCTCGAGAACAAAAGGTAGATTACTATATCATACCAACTCTTCGTCGTTATAAGTTGTTTTTTAGAGAGATAAGTATGAATTACCAGAACATTGCCTATAAACTGCCAAAACACTGCTCTTGAACTACCAGAACACTGCTATAAACTACCAAAACACTACACATGAACTATAGGATCACTGCCTAAAAATTTTTTGATAAAAATTTTAGATATTGCAGTGCAGGTATGATGAATGTTATACCATCACTTTTGGTTTGTTTCACTAATATATTTTATTTGTTCCATAAGATATATTATCACCACTAAGCCAAATACTGGAACAGTGTCTTTGAACTAGGGGAACACTGCCAATGGACTACTAAAACACGTCGATTGAACTAGTGTAACCGGCCCTGAACTAGTGGAACACTTCTGACAAACTACTAGAACTACCGATGAACTATTGGAAGTTGGAACACTGGCCTTGAACTAGTGGAACACTGCTCATATGCTACCAGAACATTGCCTATAAACTGCCAAAACACTGCCCATAAAAAATACTGGATCAATGCCTACAGATTTGTCGAGAAACATGATAGAAATTACATAAGCAAATACCATGAATATTGCACCATTACTTTTGGTTTGTTTCACCAATATATTTTGTTTGTTCCGTAACATATGTATCATCACTAGGCCGAAATATATGCAACATAGATCTTGATTTGTAGATCTCGTCGTAAGGAATACGAATATTCAAAAGGATTAAGAATCAGTACTTGGGAAAAACTGAGGAGCACCGTGCTGCCCATCTCACGCGCTTCAGCCCTTTTGCTCGCGGTTACAATCCGGAATTACCTGAGCGACGCGGTGAAACAAGATGAGAGGCCCGAGGACCTGGGTGGCGAGCAGAAGGGCAAAAGCATGTGAGGACATGGGCGACGCTAGGCCACGACCTGATCTAGAGGTGGAATTAGCGGCACGGCCCGGACTCACCGTGCTTCGGGTCGCCGTCGTGCGTCGGCGGCTCGGCTCGGTCATCCCCCAGGCTGCGCCGCGGCCGCCCACCTCGCGATTCGATCAAAGCCTGCACGCCCAAAGCCCATCGCGGCCGGGTCGATCAGGTCGCCCCAAGCTCACCCTAAGTAACTATTGACGGCGGAGGCGGCGATCGCCATCTTCATTCCTCTCAAGGTCGTGCCCGCCTCATTAAAAACCTAGTTAAAATTGAATTCATTATGTAAAAACATAGGCACGAAAATATTTCGGGAAAAAATGAAATTTTCTTCATATTTTACAGATACAATGTTATCGCCTCGTTAAAAACCTTACGCCCAGAGGGGTTCCCGAGTAAGGAAAAGAGTACAGAACAACATGTGTACATACTAACTACTCATTAATGTCGAGATCGTTCATGCGTTCGAGGTCACAGACGTCAAGACGATCTCAAGATCCTCCGCTTGATCGTTGCCGCTTTAGCCAATTCCCAATCCTTGGCGCATGTGATTGCCTCCACCATCTTAGGCGTGAGGGATGATCTTCTTTCTTCAATTATTCTCCCTGCCATGCTGAACGTTGCTTCTGAAGATACACTAGACACCGGCACCAACAGAACATCCCGTGCGAAATGTGATAGCACAGGAAATATCCGCTTGTTGTTCTTCCACCACTCGAGCAAGTCTATCTTTCCATCAGAAAGATCAGGATCGATGTTTGTAAAATCATGCTCCGTAATGGTTTAGCTCGAGACGTAATTCCACGAGGGGCCGCCGAGACCGAGAGGACGAAGAACTGGACTTGCCCTTTAGTTTCTTCCACAAGTGGAATGTCAAGCTTTTCTTTCCTTGTTGCGTGCCGTCGGTCTCTCGATCTCGTTGTTGCCGAACTTGTCATGATACATGCGAAAACACAAAAAGCTCCTCTTTGACGGTGCAAAAGCTTCCGAGTAATCAAGACCAAGGCATTCACCTATTCCTCCATACCCATCTCGAAACCAGCAACTTTTTCAGAGGATCGAAAATAATAGCAAAGCAATACACATGTGAAATAGAACTAAAATATTTAATAAACTTTTCTTCCATTAGTGCAACAAAGATGACTTAAAACGGATCCTTCCTAGATTTGGCAATATTGTCCGCAATTAACCAAATATATTCTATAACTAAGCAAGAGGTAGGGTAATAAACACCGATAACATCTTTGTTGCTCTATAAAATGTTGTAAAACGCCTTAAAATGACCAATGATTCGCCAATCTAAATTGGTAACTACCAATTCATTATCTTGAGTGTTAGCATTGACAAAAACAGATATAACATGTTCGCACTCTTGTAATTTCTTTAACATGATGTAGGTTGAGTTCCACCTCACTTTCATGTCAAGACCGAATTTTCTTGGCTCCTTCCCATTGGTCAAGAAGACTCCACTTAACCCGGCCGCCACTAGCGGGGAAATTGTGAGGTAGCGAATGGCGTCATGGATACTATTCAAATATCCGCCAATCGCTGCATACCGCCTTGAACAACTAGGTTCAAGATATGACATACGATCTCGGTGGAGAACATAACCACCAATATACGCTCGCAATCTTGGGGTGAGAATGTTCATAGCAGCGTGTTCACGATGCGTTATCAAGAGTGATAGAAGCAATCTTATTATCTATCTTAAAATCATTAAGTACGTATAGTATACGCTCGGTAATGGCCTCTCCCGTGTGTGATTCGTCAATTGGCTTAAACCCTATGACTCTCTTGTTTAGTTTGTAATTGTCGCCTAAATAATGGGCTACAACACTAAGGTAGGCACTTCTCGGTGTGATGATGTCCAAATGTCCGGGTTATAGCAAAAGAGAACCGAACTTGTAGGAATTGTTCTTTAGCTCGCTAGTTCCTTATGGTACACCAGTAAAATATCGGATGTAGTGGTTCTCCTACTAACATGTTGGTATTGTGGGCAAAAGCCGTGTTGGATCATTTTTTCAACGCGGCTTTCACCCATCCTAATCGGTTGATCTTCCGCAACAATATATCTAGCGATTTCTCACGCGTAAAGCGGGTTGTATACCCAGTACTTACAGAGCCATCGGCCTCAAGTTTAGCCGCTGCGTTTGTACTCCTCCCCCTCTGCTGCCCGATCTTACGCATAAGCATGCCTTGTAGTGCCGGTTCAAGTGCCTCGTCTCGCAATTGCATCGAGCGCTTAATTTAGCTTGGCAATAATTACATGTTGCGATATCTACCGCTTGTCTGTCGTGGATTTCGGCTTGGTCATGTGCTTCCAAAGCATTCGCCTTCGCCTGCACCGCCAATGTTGCCCTCCGTGGACGCGGAGAGAACTCGAGTCCCCATTGGCTCGAACCGCCTGACTCCTCGTAGCCTCTCGCATCCGCCCATATGACGGTCATCCATGCCGTAGTCTCCCATACTTGGCGAGAATCATGGCGAGCATCAACGGAGTTGAGCCAGAGGAGGACTAGGGAGCGATGGCGAGAGCTACACTAAGTCGCCTTGCTGTCCTTTTTGTGCTCGACTCTCAGTAGCATACCGCCGGAGCTCCTTGGTGCTCCGACTTGGCAAGATATTGGATGGATGGTGAATAAATAGAGAGAGTAAACAAATGAAGAAGAAATAAGTCGAGATGAGAATGGATGAATCAATGAGAAATGAGCTTCATTTTATAGCCACTTGCCGCTGATAGAGCCGTTGTCTCGTGTGAACGTTACTAATGACCCGTTATCACATCAACTTTATGTCGATCATGTCTCTCTGCTCTCTCAGGCTTGCCCGCTTCTTCTATTTGCTGTTGTCTCGCTTTTTCCCTGGATTCTCTCTCGTCTATCTCTCTCGATTCGAAGAAAGCAAGCAACCACTCAAAGAAAGCATCGCCCTCTCCTCGGTCCTCACCGTTGGAGAAAGCAAAAGTCGCATTCACCAATGAAAAGATTCTCTCTCTCTCTCTTTCTTTCTTTTTTCGAGCCTTCTCTACCTCCATTGAATCTCTCTCTCTCTTTCTTTTTCGAATCCCCACTGGCACCTGCCTTGGCCATTCACTGGCCACCCAGGCCTAAGCCCTAAGCGCACATGGCCGAAAGCAGAGGCGGCCGAGCCAAGACGGCGCTGGTGAGGCGCATGAGGAGGCCAAGCTGGGAGGAGGCCGAGCGGCAGAGTAGGCCGAGTGAGGAGCAGCAGTTGGCGGCAGGAGGCCCAACAAGGAGGAGGCCGAAGGGCGGAGGAGGCCAAGCCACGGGAGGCGAAAGGAGGAGGCCAAGCGGGGCGAGGAGGCTGAAGCGGAGGCGGCATGGAGGAGGGGAGCGGGCGAGCCGGCGAAGGTGGAGCGGTCCCATGGCGCCGCGGGCGTGTGCTTTCCCCTTGCTGCTTCGGCTTCTTGCTTGCTGGCTGCGGCGTCTTGTTTTGCCTTATAGCGCAAGACTTTGGCTGGCCGGCCCGCGCCGCCCATGCCGCCATGGAGTCTCTTCGCCGAGGCGAGGCGAGCAATGGCGGCAGGAGGCGAGTGGCTGCGTCACGGCGCGGCGAAGGCCGAGCGTGCCGCCCATGCCGGGCGCGTGTTGCCGGCCGAGCACGACACGCCACACCGCCGTCAGTTGCCGCCGTCGTCGTGCGGCCTCAGCCCAAACCGCTTCGTCTGTCGTCTGCAGCAGCAGAAATTTCGCCCACACGTGGCGCGGTTCGGGTGCAGCTTGGCCGGGCCGAACCGCCGGGCCTCGGCAAGCTGAAGGACCCGGCCCGACTCCACCTCTAACCCGATCGAAGAGCGCGTAACGCCTTTGTTTTTCATGATCAAGCGTGGCGTTTCAGACGAGCTAGACCAAAAGGTTGGAGCTAAAACTAATGATGATATACATGGGTTGAGTGCAATTGCCTCTAGAATTTTTTAAAAATTCTGACATGTCTATCCATGCATCTTGCAATCACCTTACTACTAATATGATAGCTCCATTTTAAGATTTGACGCGTCAGATTTATAAGTTCTCGTATAGCCTTTCAAGTTTCAAACAATACAAGCTTTACTAACATGTGCATACCGCACTACTTATTATTAGGTGCTTGTGTATAGTTGACGACTTATGGAAAGAGTCGGCTTGGGATATTATCAAACTTGCCCTGCAAGATGGTAATCAAGGAAGCAAAATATTCACAACCACCCGCAACATGGCTGTTGCAAAACATGCTGGTGGTGATGTTTATGAACTAAAACCTCTTTCTGATGATCACTCCAAAATGTTGCTCAACAAGAGAATATTTGACTCTGAAGATGGGTGTCCTCCTGATTTGACAGAAGTCACCGAAAAAATCTTAAAGAAATGCGGTGGTGTACCACTAGCCATTATTACTACAGCGAGCTTACTAGCTAATAAACCGAGGCACCTACAAGAATGGGAGAAGGTGAATAAGTCTATCAGTTCTGGACTTGGAAATAGCCTTACAGTGGACAAGATGCGGGAGATATTGAGCCTCAGCTACTATGATCTGCCCTCTCATTTGAAGACTTGTTTGTTGTATCTAAGCAAATATCCGGAGGATATGAAGATTAGAAAGGATGTTTTGGTATGGAGCTGGATAGCAGAGGGTTTCATTACTGACGAGGGACAACCTGCAGGGACAAACTTGCAGGAAGTAGGAGAGGGTTACTTCAATGAACTGATTAACAGAAGCTTGATCCAGGCAGTGGACAACATTGTCCGCATTGAATACCAAGATGGCCAGGTACATGCTTGTCAAGTACACGACATGGTGCTTGAGCTCATAAATAAGTTGTCAGCGGAAGAAGGCTTTGTTACCGAGTTATTATCAGATGGTCAACAAGCAGGTACATCGGCAGTTCAGAAGAAGATTCGCCGGCTATCCCTCCATGCCGAAAGCAATACCTTTGCCTCGATGGAAGCAAGAGAGCGCTTATCCTATCCCCATGTAAGATCTCTTGCTGCCTTTGGCAAGGTCGATTCAATGCCACGCCTGTCGGGATTTCCTGTTCTGCGTGTGTTACAGCTTGAGGATTGTAGTTGGCTAGAAAACAACGATCTTAAGGATATTGGCGAGTTTCATCACCTAAGGTTTCTTCGGCTAAGCCGGGCATCTGATATCACTGAGCTCCCCGAGAGTATTGGGAATCTGCAGTTTCTAGAGACATTGGACATAAGAGGTGCCGGCCTATCATGGGGAGCAGAGGTACAGTTGCCAAAGTCTTTTGTTAACCTAGGAAACCTGGAGCGGCTAATCGGTGACAGAGTCAGTCTGCCACATGGTGTGACTCTTGGGAATATGAAATGCCTGCAGCAGCTGGTAGGCGTCCGCTTCACCGAGGACACAATGCAAGCGATTGGTGATCTGACTGAGCTGAGGGTTCTTACAATTGTGCTCGAGGAGGACGATTCGATGACCTCACCATTGGCAGATTGCTGGGAAGCCTATCTACAGAGGTGCAAAAACTTACAAGACCTCACCATTGAAACCCCGACGTTGCATAGTTCCCTAGATTTCATGAATGGGGTTCCTTCCAGTCTCCAAAGGTTCATGACCACTGGAGAGTTTTGGGAACTACCAGGGTGGATTAATTCCTCGCTCTCTGTTCTCACCACCTTATCCATCGGGCTGTGTAACATGTGTCAAGAGGACCTCATGGCGCTTGCAGAGTTGCCGTCTCTTCGTTTTCTCAGGATAAACATAACTCTCGGGAGCTCTGAAAGGCTCATCATTCACAGCGGTGCATCTGCATTCCCGTATCTACAAGATCTTCACTTTTATTGTGGCTTGATGAGGTTCACGTTTCAACCAGGGGCTATGCCAAAGCTTCGAAGGCTTTGCCTTCGAACTTACGTGCAGGAAAAAAATAATTCCTTCGGATTGGAGAACCTCCCTTCTCTTAGGCATGTAGTCGTCGACTTTGATGTTCACTGTTCTGACTTGGAACAAGAGATCCAAAGAGCAGAGGATGAGATTAGGAAGGAAATTAACGACAATCCTAACCACCCATCGCTCGAATTTGTTGTCGGAAGCCTGAAGAGGTACTAGCTAGCTAATTCCTCCTCCGGATCAACATTGAATTCTGCTATGTACGTTTGCTTGCTTCGTCTTCCTTGATTGCATTTCCTTACTTCAACTTTGCTCCTCAATAGATTATCTAATCCATCAGTCCTTTTCATCTGTTACTGAAACAAGGGAACATGTAGCATGTTGCTCATCAGTCGTCCCATTCCTGATCGTGGGTCACAGGTCATAGATACTTATGTGAACTTGTAACGGCTTGATATTTGTGGTAAGTAGTGTGAACTGTGTAGTGTTTACTTTTCGCAAACGTGGAGTGAGCTGTATAACCTCAGTTCTAAACATGGGATTGGATGTTTCTTTCACGGCACAATATGTTTATTTCAAGTTCAAAAACATTTTGTTTAGAGTTCTCACAGCATCATACTATGGCGAAAGACCAAACAAGAATGAAACGTTTAGCAGCGAGAACTAGAGAGAGGAGCCAAAACGTGACAAACCCAGAAACATCAAGACAAGCATTCCAGAAACATCACCAGATCAGGTGCGAGCTACAGCAGCTGGAGGACCAGCAGGGCGTGGTGCACCTTGACCAAGCCTCGGGGCGTCATCCTGCAGGCACATTCACAAAAATAACCATTAATTTACGAGCCATCCCTGCAGGCCGTATGGCCTAGGCAATGTACAAGGATCACAAAACACATATCGTCAACTAGTTGATCATACAACAGATTCATAATTTATTTCTCTATCCGCAAGAACAATCTAGAAATAATATAATTTCACCGAACGCATAAACAGCATTGTGTAGATCAGATTAGAATGCAGAATGTAACGAGAGAGAATAATACTGAATCATTACGTCCTTTGAGAATTTACCATCTTTAATGATCTGCTAAAAATTCAATGCTATTACCAGACAAAGCGGAGGAGACAAATACAAAGGGACCGGTTCATCCCAGAGATATATGCAGTTAGATAATGACATAGCGATGAATAAAGCAACATGCAGAAAGTTGGCTTCATAAATGAACATTTACACAAAATTATCCAGAGATATGCTGAAATTTATAAAACAGGACAGAACAGAGCAGCAGAAAATGACAATCAAATACCAAATGTTCAGATGTCTTACAATTTCTAATGCCTAGGAGCCCACAACTAGAAAAGCTCACTAAACGACATATAACCGCTTCAAATACCAAATATTATGTTCAAATAGGCAAGGCATGTATATCGCTGACAAGGTGAAGATAGTGATTGCAGATTAGGGAATAGTTTACCAGAGAGGTACATCTATAAAAACACAATGGGGTAGACGTCTAGTACACTGATGTTAGTGGACAATTCTAAACATCAAAACATGCTTACTTTTTTTTACCAGAATAAAAACAAGCTTACTTGGTATATCAAAATACGATCTGGAATGTCTGTACAAGAAGTTTAAAAATATGTTGATACCTTACTTTGCTATAGATAGAATATTCAAATATAAATGCAATCAGCCATGTAAATACAAGATGTCATTTCTGTTTGTTAAGACATAAAAGGCATCCGACAGTAACTTTCAGTGAACATAAGCAATGAGTGCAATTAGGAACTAATGACTAAACATGGTATCAGTCATTATCACACATAAGCCTGCAATGCACCAACACATGTCCATCTACGCTTTTGTGGGGTAATTGATTATTTGCCACTTCAAAGAAAAGTCTTCTAGGATTTACCACTCCTAACAATGCAATCTATAATTTGCCACTCCAAAGGTTGGTTACTTAATAATTTGCCATTTTGGCCTTTAATGACATTTCTTATGTTTTCTCCTTTTTTTTCCCTAGTGAAATGACCTTACTATCCCTCTCTAATGAACACACACCAAAATCATGTTAAATTCACAGTCCAAAATCATGTTAAATTGGACTCATTTCTGCTGCATGATGAAAGGCTGCTGCTGCCACAATTCACAGTCCAAAATCATGTTAAATTGAATTCATTTCTGCTGCATGATGAAATGCTGCTGCTGCTACAATTCACAGTGCAAAATCATGTTACATTGGACTCATTTCTGCTGCTACAATGCACAGTACAAGCCTCTTGTGTTGACAAAGAAGCCGCCCTGAGGGATGTGTCGGCGACATGGCTCCGGCTGTGTATATTGGAGAGGGCAGAAGGTCATTTCATGTAGGGAAAAAAAAGGAGAAAACATAAGAAATGTAATTAAAAGCCAAAATGGCAAATTATTAAGCAATCAACCTTTATAGTGGCAAATTATAGATTGCATTGTTAGAGTGGCAAATTCTAGAAGGCTCTTCTTTGCAAAGCAAATAATCAATTATCCCATCCATTGCAACACAACCACAATGAGCCACAATGAATGCAACGCTTATAAAAGCGCAAGCAACTTGCACATACGTAAAATATGTATAAAAGAGGAAAGCTTAAGCACGGACACGTCATATCGCCGTGTCCGGTTCCGACACCGCGGTCATCGGACACGACACGGCCCGACACGGCTTCCGTCACGAGGCGGTCGGAAATTATAATCGCGAAAAAAAGGAAAATAAATTCGACACGACGGACATCGGCACCACCAGACGGACACGAAGCCCATTTAATTCAGCCCAAATGAAACAATTGCCAACACGCACAGAGGTTAACCCCATCGCCGCTCTCGCTCAACAGAGACTTCGCCTCCCGAGCTCGCCATGAGGCGAGACGCCAGCATGTCATAGCAGCAATACTACCGGCCGCCATCGCCAGATCCGCCACCGCGAAAGAGATCCCGACGCGGCAGTCCTCCGTTTCACTTGCATTGCCGCCAGATCCGGCGGATCGACGGCCACCGATCGCCGCTTTTCCAGTTCGCCGCCGACGCCGACTTCTTCCCGTGAGCTTCTTCCTCAATGGCGCCTTTTACCTTCCTCAATTGCTTGCCAGCCGGCCTTTCCTTTCCCCTGTCACACGGGTGGTTCTCATGCTTCCTCCTCGTGGTTCTCTTTCTGTCAACGCTGTTCTCCACGGCTTCCCTTTCTGTCAACAGTAGTTCTCCACTTCTGCTGCCGAGAGCGCCTCTCGCCTCGATTTGTAGACTTGTAGTTGTAGTTGTAGACTTGTAGTTAAAGAGCAGCCTCTGGCTTTGGCCTCGTCACGGCCACTTGGGACCTCTCAATCTCGATTTGTAGACTTGTAGTTGTAGAACGTAACATTACATTGAATAATTGTTAGACAACTTTGTGTTTGATAAACACGTGAAAAACATTCAATAATACATATATTGATATACATTTATTATTATTATTATTATATATACACGTACAGAAGTGTCGTGTCGCCATTTTTAGAAAATGGCGATCCCGTGTCCGATACGATCGTGTCCGACACGCTGTCCGTGTCCGTGCATCCTAGTGGAAAGTGCATGATAATATGAAGAAGCGAATGTTAGTAAGCGTTAACGCCGAATGATCACTTTCAATAGCATTTTCACTTCGCACAGTTCTTGAAAACCAAATAAAATACAAAATCAACCATTGAGTAAAATGGAAATGGAGCGGCGCTTACTACGTGAACTCTAGAATGAACATAATTATACATGGCAAGCAAAAACTTAGCATAGTATTTTAACAATCGAGGATGGGGTAGCAAAATGATATTCCATGACTAATAAGACAATTCAATAGAGATCGCTTGATCAATTTGACCGCATGAGGGCACATTAATCGAGATAATACCGAGGAGGTTGACAGTAAAAGTTTGAAGGCAATTAATATCATACCTGCTACCAAACGCATGGAGGCTCACGGTTTTTCCTGTTCTCACGAGAGCGCACCGGACAATGTGAGCATGGATTGCACATGAAACGCAGTGATGCACCTTCGCATACAGCTTGGGGAGAATGTAGCCTGCAATTTGACGCATTTAATCATGCTATTTTCACAGAGCTGAACAGTACAGTAGACACAAATGAAATCAAAAAAAAAAAACAAGAGTTTTCCGTACCATCATGCACACAAAGCCTCCTGCACATCCCTAACAGCAACCTGCTCAACAATGTTCCTCACCAAGAAACGCTTGATAGCCTTGTCCTATTTAACAGAAATCAAAATTAACCATAAAAAGTAAGAATGACGGCACTCAAATTCAAAATACTGAAAATGATGTACAGTAAAAACAAACAGTTAAGACCCGTCAAAGAGTTTTTTTCACCCCCTCGTTTCACATCATAGCAAGCATCTTCGTACTGCTGTTTATAAATAAGTTTGCCCGTGACACACGAAAGAAACATCATTCCCTAAACCATTGTTTGCCACTTATATCTACACCACCTACCATACAACCCACGATTTTAAAGCCAGGCTATCAAAGAAAAATATTTACCTTACTCATTGCAATCCAAATCTCCATAACTGGAGCCCAGACTTTCATGACACACACAGAACTTCCCCACTAACCAAGGCAGCTAGCATCATCAATTCGGCATACATTCGAACACCATTCATTTCAAGGCAGCTAGCATCATCAATTCGGCATATTCGAACACCATTCATTTCATCAGCAATCACAGCGAACTAGGGACAATACTATATCCATCGATGCAACGTAAAAACACTATGACCTGATCCCTCAGATGACAGATGATAGTTACATATATTGGGACCTAAATTTACCACGATCACCAAATCACGCAAGCTAGATTACCACAGAGAACCTAAATTTACCAGAGTGCTAGTACATTAGAAGAGCACATCTTCAGTAGCCAACCAACCCATCCCGACCAGGGCTAAGCACGGTCCACAACGACACATCAGAACACGAGCCACTTGACGGCGACGAACAACCAGTGTGCGTACCTTGGGGCAGCACTTGGCGCAGTTGGAGCAGCGGATGTACTTGACGTGACCGCGACCGTGCTTGTTGCGCCCGCCATTCCTGCGCTTGAACGTCTGCAACAACAGCAACAACAAAGCAACACAGGGAGACGAAGCCGTGAGACGGAAGCGGTGAGGGAGAGGAGAGAGGGGACATAGAGAAGAGGGTGACATGCCAAGAGGAAGCGGAAGGCGGACCTCTCGGTTCGAGCCTTCGAGGAGGGCGGGGAAGAAGGCGGCGGCGGCGCAGCGCCGCAGCGATATGGGGAGAGAGGTATTACCCTAGGGCTTTTGTAACGCTTTGTTGTGGGCTTTTAAGGGCCGGTGCGTGGGCCAACGAAACAGGCTCATAAAAGCCTTGCCTCCGGCCTGACTCGGAAGAGCCATATAAACCCCATTCTCACACCCGTCTCAGCCCGCACTCCTCGCGAAAACCCTAACGCCGCCGCTCTCCAACCCCCCAAGGTGGCGGCGCTGTCCTTGCTCTTGTTCTCCTTCCTCCTCGCATCTACCTCGCTAATCACTACTAACATTTCGCGTTCTTGCTCCAGGCTCCAGATCTCCCCACTCTCTGTCGGCTCGGTCTTTTGGTGCGCAGGAGATGGCGTAAGTTCCCCCAACCGAAATCTTGGCTCTGCTCGCTCGTTTTCTTTAATATTGATACGATAATGGTGCTGGAGATCTTAGTTTCTAGTGTTTTCGTGCTAGCTCGTTCTAGCTGGGTACATACATGTCGCTGGAATTGTTGCGGAGTATTTGTTGTTTGTCTCTTCCCCTCGAGAAAAGCCAAGTCTTAGTTTGTGCTTCGAACTTCTATGGATGAAATTTTTTTATCTTGCGACTGTTAGGCCCCCTTTTAATATATGAATGAATGAATGGATACATGTTTTGTCCTGAGTGGAATTATATAATCTTTTGTTTTATTTGAAGCTGGTAGCGATTGTTTGGTGCGCATTTATGTTATTCTTCGGTGGATTTGTGGAATGAGAATATATCTTTTACATGTGCATTCACCATTCCTGATCAGATTCAATTACGCTTGATTCGCTGCTAGTGTGTAATTCAGGCTTCAATTGCTGATCTAATTATTAAATGACTGCTAGCTGAACCGTGATTATCACATCTAAGTGCGCTGTTAATCAGGTTTGGTATTCTGTAGGATTTCGATGTTTATTTTTGCGCTTTTTAAATTCCAAAACATTCAATCGTTTGATGTTTGTTGTTTTCCTATCTAACCATTGGCTAGATATGATTGTGGTTTTTCAATGATACATCTGTCTCTATAATAGAGTAGATAACTGCATGCATGCTAAAGTTCTTGGTCCTGGGTAACTAAAGAGCAGCTCAGTTATGGTATAAAAAAACTAAAAGTAACAAATTTTCAATCGTTTGATGTTTGAATTGGGTGAAGCACAGATTTGTTAGTATTGGTAGTTATGTATTTTTAGATACATGGTGTTCAAATTTCTAGCTATTCGATTAACTAAGATTTCCTACCTTTGCAGGGAGGAGACCCCAGTTGAGGCACCTACCCCGGTTCCAGTTCTTGGAGAGCCGATGGATTTGATGACTGCTCTGCAGCTCGTGATGAAAAAGTCTGGTGCTCATGATGGGCTTGTGAAGGGGCTCCGTGAGGCTGCCAAGGCCATTGAGAAGCATGCCGCTCAGCTTTGCGTGCTTGTTGAGGACTGTGACCAGCCTGATTATGTCAAGCTGGTTAAGGCACTCTGTGCTGAGCACAATGTTCACCTGGTTACTGTGCCTAGTGCTAAAACTCTTGGCGAGTGGGCAGGGGTGAGTTGGAGAACGCTTCTTCCTAAAATTCTACCTTGTTATACTTAATAGGTGTTATTGGAGTTTTTATTTTAGCATTTCAGTTGATGACTTAACAAGTCTTCACTATTGTTAATAGCAGAGGATGTATGATATGTGTGAATATTATATGCATATACATCCCTTTAGTTGACTCGTGAGTTGTAAGCTGTTATTTTGGCAAACATGCCACTGTCCACCTTGCTTTGTTTTGCCTTCTTTTTTGCAGTTTGTTTTATGAAGGTATGGGTATCTTGATTTTAACAAGCTTTACATATGGTTCTTTGCAGCTTTGCAAGATTGACTCTGAGGGCAAGGCAAGGAAGGTGGTTGGCTGTTCCTGTGTTGTTGTCAAGGTAACGAATTGATTTCCTACCGTACTACCGAAAGGAACCGTTTCTGTTTATGTAGGCAAAACATAACGTTTGGCTGTTCCCTTTCATTTACCAGGACTACGGTGAGGAGTCAGAGGGCCTTAACATAGTGCAGGAGTATGTCAAGTCGCACTAGATATACTGTTTCATTATCTGGAACTTGTGCTAGACATTTTGGACTTGGGTTTAAATTTATGCTTGGTTCTGGGGCTTACTACGAGAGATGAAAAAATTCAAGTGTGAGCCAGGAAGATATGAGTAATTTGGATCTCAGAACTTTTGTTTAATGTGCTTAATCAGCTGTTTCTAATGCAAATCATGAAGAGCTGAAATTCGTTTATTTCTGCATTATCATTTCAGTGTTTGCATTCTTGTTGATCTCTGCCGTCTGTTGAACGTATAAATTCGTTTGTGGGTGCCTGTGTCAGGACTGTTGAGAACGTGTGTTGTTGTTCTGCGTTGCATTTGATTTGATTGTTGCTGTATTTGATTGTGTCATGCGGATTGTTCTGTTTATGAGAAGAGGGCGTGTGGAGTGACTCTCATTGGAAGCAAGCTTTGCATATTGCCATTGTGGGCAGGTTTATGCTGTTACTGCAGCATTTGTTGTGCGGTGTTCTGAGTTGTGTCGGCCTGAGTCTGCATCAACTACATAGTGTAGCACTGAATCTTGAGAAACCACAAAACTAATCCGGCGGTGGTTATGGCTAGTAGTTTTTGTCTTGTAAACCCCCCCCCCCCCCCGACGAGGAGGATTTTGGTCGGCTTGTTCGCTTCCTTGCGGGATCTGATTGAGAGGAATTGCAGGTCGTCGTTCTTGGAGGACGCTCGTTCGGGACAGCAATGGCGACGTAGGTGGCGGCCAAAAAGGCCGACCTCAAGGTGGCAATGCTGCTCTGAGACGACCTCATCTGCCGATCCATTAACCACAGCCATGTCAACTGGTGGGTAGCCATTGCTGCCTCCTTTCTCCTTTCTTTCTTGGGTGTGGGACAAAGTTGGAAATTGCTGAGTACTCGAATATTTCTTCACATTGGAGTACTCAGAATTTCCATCCCTCAGATTTGCCTCAAGATTCGCGCTCCTGCTTCGCGAGTTAGCGTTTGGGTTCACCCGATTTAGGGTTTGGGTTCACCGGAACATTGGATTTAGAGGGAGGAAGGGAGCGGCAGTGGCGTTGCCGGTGCCGCGCGTCGTAGGAGAGTGGTGGGCTGTGGCCAGAGGGCAAAATGGCAACGAGACGAGAGCGGTTAGGAGGGTGACGGATCCGACGGCGGTAGCTGCCGGAGACGAGGAAGGAGGGGCGGCTCACATGAGAGGAGGAAGAAGGACGTAGGGAGGGAGGCAAGAACGGCAGTTAGGGCGGACAAAGGGAGACAGGCAGCGGGACTGATGACCTAGAACTTCTTCATCAACCCTATTTGCCTTTTGTATAACAAAAAACACAAATGTCTTAGAATTAGTCTTCACAGAAACAAAATGATGATTTTTAACTATCGAGGAACTTTGGGTGCGCTATTGTTACTGCCTTGAATGCCAGAAATATCAACAATATTTGTTATCACACATTTTTTTTATACAACAGCTAATTTTTTTTATCATAGTTTTCTATGAATCATAGGAAACTCTTTTCCATGTTTGAAAGTTGAAACTAGTTGCTATTAAACAATTAAATAGTGGGACGGATAGCTTTAAAATTTATGTTGCATAAGAAACCCTTGTCTGGCTAAAGCTATCTTAACTGACATGATTACTATGCTAACACACCGAGAAGTTCACTAGACATATATAGTTGTTGAACGCTGAAACTCATAAGTTTTATGTAAATCCAAAGAATTGTTTCTTCCTTTCAGTACTTATTTACGATTTCAGACAAGCGAGATTACGAGTTAGATTAGTATTACGAGTTAGATTAGTAGGGATATTCTTATATTAATTTTAATTGTGCACTTAAACACTACAAATAATATTTGAATGTGACATGTGATGCTTCAGTGATGTTACAGGAGTAGAATTTGCAGGTGCACTTAAGAATGTTCTTGCAATAGCAGCATGTATAGTGGAAGGTATGCATCTTGGGAATAATCTGTATGGCCAGCCTTGTTGCCCAAGGTGTTCAGAATACGATGGTTAGCCACAAAGGTGTACAGCGGCTTATATTCCAGTTTTTTATTATTTTGTAAAATATGTATACTACTGGGCGTCTGGGCCAGTGGAAAAAATATGTTACTAACCGATAATCTGGAAAAACCGATGGGAACAGGAGGAAAAAACATTTCAATTTTTTCAACTTTAAATTTAAGACTATATAATGCACTTCCTATGTTGGTTTAAGCCTTTTTTGTGCTAAATTACCTATTGTATAAGCTAAATATGCTTGAATTATTGTACTCTCAAGTTCCAATATTTTTAAACAATCTAGCCTAATGGTACATGCTAGTTAGAATCTTGAAAAGAACCTTGGGCAAAGATGAGCAATAGGGATTCTGAAAGCACCTTGGAGACTTGGACTTAGACTCTTTATGTATCAGATTGTTACTTCATTAAACACTTTTCAATTAATATTTGCATTATTCCAATTGCTAATTATCCATAACCGTTTTCTATTATTTCGGTTTGATGAGCGGTTTTTCGGTTTTTGAAGCGGATTTTCTTTTTGGCAGAACTGTTAGCATCGGGTTTAAAACATCCCCAATTCAATTTTTCAGATTCAAATTTTAACTCGGTAGGCGGTAGGCGTACCGACAATCAAGCGATTTAACAACGCGTGGCCGAGTTGGCGACCAGTGCAAGCAATCGGCGGTGTCCCATTAGTACTCCTAAATTTTAGTCCTAGTCGATCCACCGCTAGAAGATGAGCTCCTCGTCCCTACCATACCATGCTATCCCCAAGATAACCACACTAGACTCGTGTAGATGCGTGCAAAGCGATTTTTATTTTCCGTGATATCGCTAGCCTTATCCCGTGGCACGTAATATGTATGCAACGACGCACCACCCCTTGCCATCAAAGTCGTTCCACCCAATTACTCACGTGTAGAAAATGGAAAAAACTATTGGGGTGTTTGGTTTGAGGAACAGGATGTGAATGGATCATCCGATGCTAGCTTCAACCTAACTCATTTGTTTGGTTTTGAGGAATAGAATGAGTTGATCCATCACCTTCTCATCCTTCGTAACCATAAGGCTAATACAAAATGAGAGATTGTTTCATCCTACTTTGATGATCCCATAATAGACCAACCCATATACGATGAGATGATCCCTCAAATTAAACACCTCATACATGATTATTCACTCTATCACTCACATCATATAACACACATGCGTGTGCTATGCCTTATCACTTATCACTCATTACACTCCTAGACGAATAGTCATGGTATGCAATGTGATTTCAACCCTTTAGATGTCATGCCGCACCATGCCCCGGGTTATGTCGTGCTTGGCCTCGGCCTTTGTGTGTCTTTGGTCGGTGCCGATCCACCAAAGACCTGCCAAGACGCCTAGTCAGCGGTGTCTACCCAAATTTAACTACATGTCGAGCCGCGTTGTGTTGGATCGGGCCAATATCCAGTCTTGGCCGGTTAATTTGCACGACCCATTTGGACAGCTATAGTTACCACACTAGACTCATGGTATGCAAAGTGATTTCAACCCTTTTAGATGCCCATTGTTTCCCTCCATATATGTAGTCTTATCCTATGTCACATAACCTAAATGCAACAATTCATCATCTCATACTGTCACATCCTCGATACTCCCGTAAGTCACACGCAAAACACTTGATGCATGGAAAAAATAAAACCGTGTGGTCATTTTACTCACTCTATCGTCCCATCAACATGACCATATCATATGCCACTTGCCAGTACCATACCGAAACATAAACCCTAGAACCATCATTCGCAGAGATCGTAAACCCTAAGCCACCCTTCCCTTAACATACCTACAGAACTTTACTCAAAGATGATAACAAAACCGCATCTCTTCTCACCGAAGCCGCCATTGCCTCACACAGCAAGCAACACCCGCATGCTGCACACAGGAGAAAAAGACAGAGGCACATGACAAAGCAGTTAAAGAAAAAAAAAACAAAAAGGAACGGAAGAAGAGCAAGAAAAAAAAACTAAAGAAAAGGAAAATAAGAAATCTGGAAGGCTGAGGCCCACACCATCCTCGGATCCTCCCGAAAATGCCCCGCGCGATCCCAGCCGTCGGATCGGCCTTATCCGAACGGTGTCCGCGTCGTATTCACCGTACGCCGCTTATAACTATAAATAAGACTCCCCCCAGTCTCTTCCAGCCTCTTCCGCCTCCTGCGCTGCCACCCCGCGACGAGACGCCATTGGAGAGACACGCGCCACCACTGCAGAGAGAGAAAAGGGAGAAAAAAAATCCAGGAGACGAGAAATGCGGGGCTAGGGTTTTTGGGGGCATCGAGGCGGCGGGGAGGAGATGGAGAGGAGCTGCTGGAGGGGTTCGAGGCGGCGAGGAAGGCGGCGGACGCGGTCGCGGCGGAGGGGAGTCGCCGGAGGCCGCCCGCTGCGTCGACGCGCTGCGGAGCCTGCGTGGCGCCTGCGTCACCACCGCCGTGCTCGTCTCCACGCAGGTGAGCCGCCACCGCCTTTTACAGATTACAGTTTTACCGTGCCCGTAAGAGATTAGGAATATAAATCTACTCGGTTTTTTTGTGTGGGCTTGCGGCGGAGCAGGAAATCTTGGAGCGGGGTCGGACTGGGGAATGGGAATGTGGCTCCTTGGTCGCGATTTTAGGGATGTTTAGGTGGCTTTAGATTCGCCTGGAATGTTTGATTTTTGAGCGGCATTTGTGTGGTGTAGCTGTGCGGGGTTAATAGATGGGAAAAGTAGGGGCTTTTGAATATTACAACACCTGTTCTGGTTACGTTTTGTTCTGCTATCGATTGATTTTGTAGATGTACAGATTGTACGGAGGTTTCAGTGAGTAGTGTAGGTTTGGTTGGATTTGGATAAGGTGGGCGGCTACATACATGCTACAGCTGCAGCCAGGGGAGGTTGCTAACATGGAATTCATCCCGGGTGTACTGTGCTGGGCAGAGGCAATTGTGTGTGGGCATTGATTTCGACGGAAGTGGTGTACCAATCTGGGTGTGGGCGTTGTTTGTGAGGTCTATCAGCCACGATGGTTTATCTCCTGCTTATGAGAAGGCTGAGAGATGGTGATTACCTGGTAAGCTGGGTGGTTCATTCAAGTTGGTTGCGCGGGAAACTAGTTTCGCAGGAGAAGTGCGCATGGCACGTCAAGATGTGTCGTGTAGTGCAATGTTTTTTTTAAATGGTTTAGGGGATAGCAAGTGTCTCATAGTGGAAATAAATACTTTTTAGTAGTGATTTTGGTGGATAGCTTTTAGGTTCAGAGCTGACAAGCCATCATTTATTGGTCTCTAAGAAAAATTCCCAGTCTCTTAAAAATCAAAAGAAAATGGAAAATTCTCAGAGTGACTGTAGGTTGTGACCTGTTTTATTTAAAATGTACCTTTTTTTTGTTGAAAACAAAAATATGAGAATGGTTTTAGAACACCTTCCCTGTCTTTGTCACTTGCAAACAAAAGTTTAACAAACTTTATGCTCTGTTGCTCTACCGGTAGCTGATAACAGTTTCGAGACTTGTCGATTATCCAGCTTGTCTGCCATATATAAACTTGCGGTCTTGCCTACTATTTTTAGCAAGCACCCACCTTTTACCTTGTATTGCTTTGGTTATTGCTCTGTCTGATTCTTTGGGATACATGAATTTCCACATTGTTTTGCTTCCTACTTAACATCAGCATGCCTAGCATCCAAATTATTTTTCTTTCAGAACTGAAAGGTGTTTGTTTTTGAAGGTTCTGTTATTATTACTTCCAACAGAAATCTGCTTCTTCCTTGTCACTTCTGATATTTGGTTGACATCCCCCCTGCGATTCGGTGTTATTGAAAATTCACTGGATGGTAGTGTTTGCATTTCAAAATTAGGCAGATAGTATTTACTAATGCAGACAGCTAATGACAACTCATATACGTGAGTTTGGGCAACGAGACTCTTCTTTATTTTCATATGCATTTACGCAGTCTTGTTTCTTGTCAATCTGTGGAATATCTTTTTTTAAGACAGACTTATGGAATACCTTTTTTATTTAGGTTGTTAGGAATTTTTCAAAACAAATTGAATTTTTAAAGATAAATTTTGTGAAGAAACCTAATTCTTAGTGCTGAGCTATTGCTTTCACTTCTTTTGTGTATTCTACTCAAAACTGAGTACCTATCACTTATTTCCCTTTGAAAGCTTGCCTGCTGGTCTTCCTTTAGGAGCTTGACTCTTACCAACTCCCATTTCATCTTCTGTTTTCATAGGTGGGCAAACGTCTCCGCTATCTCACCAAGCATCCTCACTCAGGCATAAAGGCAACAGCTTCAGACCTATTAGGATACTGGAAAAGGGTTGTCATTGATGAGGCCGGAAAGAAAAACGGGACTTCACAGAATGGAAAATCAAATAATACTGTGGTAAAGGTTGAGAAGGCTGAGCCTATGAAAGTTGAAAAGGTTTCTGCGTCTCCAAGGGCTAGTGTCGATAAAAGTGATATGGATGTCAGCGTTATGAAGTCTGAAGGTGTTGAGGTTGAGAAGATTTTTGATAATGAGCTGAAAGCCCAATCTGTCAAGGTTGAGAAGGTATCAAAGGAAGTTAGTGAAGTTTCTGCTGCCGAGAACCCGTCTCCTGTCCGAAGTGGTCCACCAAGGCTGACATCCATTGTCAGATGCAATGATGCTAATCGTGATAAAGTTCGGGGGATACTTGGTGATGCCTTCTCCAGAGTTTCTGAAGAGACTAGAAAGGATGACAGGGAGGAAGTGAGAAATATCTTAGATGAAGTAGAAGCATGCGACCCATTCAGGGTTGCTGTGACGGTGGAGTGTACCTTGTTTCAGAAGCTGGGGAGTTCTAATGGGTCTAATAAGGCGAAGTACAGATCACTGATGTTCAATCTGAAGGCGGATAACAACACTGACTTCCGTAGAAGGGTTCTCCTTGGGCAAGTGAGGCCTGAGAGAATTGCTGACTTGACCCCTGCAGAGATGGCTAGCGACACAAGGAAGCTTCAGAACAAGAAGATAGAGGAGAAGGCTTTGTTCGAGTGTGAGCGTGGGGGAGCACCAAAGGCAACGACCGATCAGTTCAAGTGCGGCAGGTGCGGTCAGCGCAAGACAACTTACTACCAGCTCCAGACTCGGAGCGCCGACGAGCCAATGACGACGTTCGTAACCTGTGTGAACTGCAACAACCACTGGAAGTTCTGCTGAGTGACAGCCTGCTGAAGGTGTTAATCTAGTTAGTCTCATGATCCAACTTTGACAGGCAGGTTAGTATCAGGTTCCGGATCCTGCTCATCTGGACCCACTTCTTTTTTTTTTTCTTTCTTCTCATAAGTTATAGCTTGTTGTGATTGTAGTTGTACTATTTGATTGCATAATGGCCATGGGCTTAAATTATCGACCTGCTGTTGTACTAATCAGCCCTGCATTGTACTAATTGGCTGCATAATGATTATGGTTGATCTTGGCTTAAGTTGCCTGTTTTTGTATTTGCTGTGCTGCCTACTTGGTTTTGGTGTCCTTGTCTGCTCAATTGGGGCAAATGTGGCTGGAGTTGCCTTTCCAAAAGAATGTCAGTAAGAGAATGGCATGCAAAGCTGAGAGAGACTGGAACAAATAATGTACGGTGTTTTGCTGATTCTGATAGGCTGATGGAAGTCTAGAAAGGAAAGGGAAGCTTGCTCATCCATTCTATTTTCTGAAGGTGATTGGCAGCCGAGCTATTTGTCAGTTTCGGCAATTCCTAGATTCTTGCAGACTCCGGAGGCAAAGTGGTGAAGAATCATTCCATTGAGAAAGTGGCACTTCGAGGATTCCAGGAGCTGTTGTGCCACTACTTTGGAGGTGTGGAAAAAGCCGGAAGCCATTCCAAACACCTAGCTTTTGCAGCCATCATTTTTCTTGGTTGCCAGCGTTATAACGCATGAAAACGCCATGGGAGTTTCATGGCTTCTGCAGCCCCTATTTCGCATTTACCCTTGAAGTTGGGGGATAATTACCCGTCGTTTGCTATTCGACAAAACACCCTCTCCTCCCTTCCCCTATGCCCGAAACCCTAGCCCTCCTCCTCCTCCTGCCTTGCTCTTCCTCCTCCCCCATGGCCGGCTCCATCCCTCCTCCCTCGGCGCCCATCTCCGCCCTCCTGCGCCGCCCTCCTCCTCCTCCTCCTCGGTGTCTTCGACTCTCTCCCAGGCGCTTCTACCTCGTTTCCTCCATCCGTCTAGATCTGGACGCCACCGCCCCCCTCCCTCCTCCTCAGCACCTCCGCTTGGACTCTGGCTCCCTCCTTTGCCGCCACGGTGCCTCCTCCCTCCTCCCCTGATGTGGCACCCCTCCTTCTCTGGCTCCCTCCCCTGGTGCCTCCGCCTCATCTCCTCCTCCCAAGCGCCTCCGCCTAACCTCGCTCCCTCATCCTCCACGGCGTGCCATGCAGCCTCCTCCCGACTGGCGGCTCCTCCTCATCGGGCTCCCTCCCCCGGTGCTTCCGCCTCGTCTCCTCCTCCCTTTGCCCAGATCTGGACGCCGTCACCCTCCTCCCCTACCGCCAGCGGCGGCGGCCCAAACCCTAGCTGCCGCCTCTGTTTTTCTTTACTTTTTACTTTTTTTCTGTTGTAATTTAATTATTTTGTAATAATTGTTTGTTTTAATAATTATTTATTGTAATAATTGTTTTTAATAATTATTTATTATATTTGTTTATTGTAATAATTGTCGTTAATTACGTTAATTGTGGTTTATTGCGCTAATTGCGGTATATTGTGTTAATTATTGTCAAATGTGATCAATTGCGTTAATTGCGGTAGTCATTGTCAAATACGATCAATTGCGATAATTGCAGTGGTCATCGTCAAATACGATCAATTGCGCTAATTGCGGTAGTCGTCGTCGTTAATTATCGTCAATTGCGGTAGTTGTCGTCAATTGTGTTAGTTGTTAGTTGTTAATTGTCGTTAAATAGCATCAAACAAGCCATTACTTGCCTCAAGGGCATTTCAGATATTTTTCATCTCAGGAGCTGCAGCCAGCCTACCTAAAAGCCAGACAACCAAACACCAAACCTCTTCAAATTTCTACAAATAACCGAAGCCGCTTTTTAAAAAAGCTATAGCCATGCCAAACATGCCCTTTGAGTAGAAGACCATACCGAGGTGATGCTCTTTACAGGTTCGTGCTCTTATTTTCTTCGCAAGGAATTATAGAGATTTTATTAAATTATTGTTGCTCCTCCGTTAAAAAATACATATCGTTTTGGACATCGATCACGGTTCCCGAAATGCAACTATGACCACTAATTTATATTGTAGTATATTTATAAAACCTAATAAAATTATAATATTATGAAAATACTTTTCAACACAAATATATACATATGATTTTCATATATCCAATCTAGACATTTAAAAATATACATTCTAAACATTTAAAAAGATATTGATAGTTGATGTTTGAAAGTTTAACTATACGCATTCCATGTTAGAATTGGGCCCATAAGTATAAATGTCCAGTCATATATGAAATTCCAAAGCATGTATGGTTTAGTCCTATATTGCCTAGCCAAGTGGTAGGAGAGCAATTTATAAGGTGGAGTCCTTGCCACCCTTTGATACATGTGACACATGACATGAGGACTATAGCTAAAGTCACACACACGGACGTACGCACGCACGCATGGGTGTATATTCGTGTGGCAATCGCGTGACTCATGACTTGCGACGCGTGAACGTGTCGTGAATCTAGTCCACTTTTCTTTTGTTAACCGTGCATTTCTCTCTCTCCTTTCAGACCGGTCTAACCAGTGGTCGAAATAATATGGTAGAAACCATAGACCAGTGTGGTCGAAATAAGCCATAGACCAATGTGGTCGAAATGAAGTGGTCAAAACACACTAGTCGGATCCATAGACCAGTGTTATCGAAATAAAGTGGTCGGAACACAGTGGTCGAAAAACACTGGTCGGATCCATACACCGGTGGTCAAAACATTGTGGTCGAAAAATAGTAGTCGAATCCATAGATCAGTGTGGTCAAAATTGTAGACAAGTGTAATCCGGGACCTACATGTCAGTGAGACATTGAGTGATATTTTGGCAATTGCACATGAACTTAATGGCACATCTTCAATAATCCTTTTTTTTACTAGATAGAGAACTGGCATGGGTCTTGTCCCCAAAAAGCACTCTTTTGCAATATTATTTTTAGGATTTTTGAAATATTAGCATAACTGAGTTGTGAAAAGCCAACACTAACAAATAATAAGTAGAGAAAATTGCTCTCATGCACTACTACAGAAAAGGTCTTCACAGACGGTTCAAAATTATCATCACAAATGGTTTCGTGAGCCGTCTGAGTTTATGGGTCAATAATGACATAAGGTCATCATAGACGATTTTCGAATCGTCTGTGATGTATACTATCACAGACGGTTTATGGATGAAACCGTCTGTGATAGTATTCTCTATAAAGTCACCAAGTAGTGGCTGCTTGTGCTTTTAAAACTGGCTTCATAGAGAAGAGATCAGGAATAGAATGGCAGGACGTACCTGGGACGCAAGGGAGGAGAACTTGACCAGCATGAACACGGTTACACAGACAAAGGTGAAATGAATGGCGAGAAACAGATGAAGAGTTTTTGACTCATTTGGTCTTGTTTGGGAATAGAATACACACCAATTAATAAATAATTTATATACTAATTGCAGCTTTATAAATTAGCCTAACCTTTACAAATCAGAAAAAGTTAATTGCAGCCAAGCCCCATCCGAACAACATCCCATGTAAGCCAACCAAGCACAAAAAAACCGGCATCAATAACCCCTAGTATCCATCAGAGAGCATTAATCAAACCCATCATTTTGACCCATTCATTTTTATCAATCTGAACCCACAACATGAACTAAGCAAGATACACAGAATGCACACACACCAATAGCCCTCAGTTTACATCACAGAGCAAGGGGACTATTAATATGAACTAATTATCAATTCAATTTCAGCATAAGATTATTAACATCATTGAGCGGTTCAACAAAGAAGACAAAGAAGACCAAGGGTGTCCAAACCCACCACACTAGTAGTAACCCTCAAAGATCCATCGCAGCACTAGCCATTTTCATTCTGTAGCAGGGGTAGAGACAGAGAGGAGTAAGGGAGGGTGATACATCAAGACAACAAGAACCACGCATGGCAACCCCACCACCAAAGACAACCCTTATCTATCTCCTTCACCTTGCATAAATCACACAAACATCGGGACACAACTTAAGGCTCAAGCATAAAAATCAAACTCAACAAAAGACATTAAGCTAACAGAGAGGAGAATAGAGGGAGGATGGGGAAAGCAAAGCCAGCGGGCCAGGGCCCAAGCGTAGGAGGTCGAGTAGGCGCGGGCCGCGCTGGAGAACCAAGCCAGGGACGTGGGCATGTAGTAGGTGCAGGTGGCGGCGCAGGCGACACACGGGGCCAAGCCTAGTGGCTTGGGTGGCGGCGCCACCGTAGTTATGGCACAACTGTTGGACCGAAAAGGCGACTAGAGGGGGGTGAATAGAAGCACACTCACTTTTTCTCCTTGATTGAATTCAATACTAACTTCACTCCGATAGCTATGAAAGCTATGAAGATCAATATACAAGCATAGTGGAAGACTTGTATTGAATCGAATCAAAACCCCGAAGCAAATAGACCAAAATCACAAAATCTCAAAATCTTGAGAGTTGGGCGGTCAGACCTGCAACTAGAAATCGGTCTGACCTTTGGAAATCGGTCTAACCTCTCAATACATGGCGGTCTGACCTCCAGGCCAACGAACAGTAAAATCAGCCCAAACTCAAAATCACAAATTGGTCCAACTTTTGATCCGTGACTCCAAACCTTACCAAACTTGAGACATACCTTCCCTAGGATGTCAGGAACCTATTCCAATCAAGGATCACGAAGATCCATGCCAAAGTTCCGACCTTTTTCCGTTTGAGCGAAGGTTGCTCCAAAACCGAGTCAAAACCAAAATATGATCTAGAAACTTGCTCGTGGGTGATTGATGATCAAGATGATCCTAGGTATATTCTCACATGTCACAGCAAGCTAAATCTAGGTCAGAAACCAAAGAAAAATTCGCAGATCAAAGAAAGCCCCAAAATCACCATTTCTTTCACAAAAACCTGGCAAAAACAAAATTTAGATCCAAAAGCTTGCTTGTGGGTGGATGATGATCAAGATGACCTTAGATCATACCCCACACATCCCAGCAAGCAAGATCACAGCAAGATCCTAAATAAAAACCTAAGGAACACCAAAAATCCCAAAGGCATCAAAGAGAGAGCAAGAAAAAGATAGAACTCAACTTGATTGGATAGATGTATGTTTACAGCCACTCCACCATAGAGGACAAAGCTCAACACATGAGCACTCAAATCAATCCATCTCTCTAGAACCTTAACCTCCCACTAATCTCTCCAAAACCTAACAACACAAGCTAGGGTTTCCAAATGAAGGGGTTAAGGAGGTGTTGCCAACCACCCTCCTCTATTTATAGTGGAGGCTAGTTTCTAGAAGAGTAAACCCTAATGGGCACCCGTTAAGCCCACACATAAACGGGTTCACTTACGGACGCATTTTAAAGCGTCGCCTTCATCTTCTCTTGACCTAGATCGCATCTCCTTGCGCCGTCTTGCGTCGCGGTTTCTCCAAGGCCAAGGAGGTGGTTTCGCACACCACCACTCACCACTTTTCCAGTATAGGGCAATTTCCCAAAATGCCCCTCTACCGACCTTTGGCGATTCCTTTGCCTCAAAGCATCTTCCATGCTCCGTCATCATCCATGTCGCCCCAATGACTTCCCGCTAGGCCTCTCACACGTTCGGATCCCATCGAACCGTCCTCGCTTGCAACTGGGACCAAGTCACTTTGCGCATCATATGACTCACCATAACTGCATCTAGTTTCCTTGAACATTCAGGACCTCAGCTCATCCCTGAGCCTAGTCCGGACCTCAACTCATCCCTGAGTCTAGTCCCGGTCAACCTTGCCGCTGCTCGTCATGTTCATCACCGGTAGCTTCCGCTCCGGTTCCTTGTCTTCTCGGCCTGTACACACTCCGCTAGCCTCAGTCATCTTCCAGCACAACCTCGATCGTTCTGGACCTCGGTTGTCCTAACCTAGTCCCGATCTAGTCCGCTTCACCATAACCTAGCTCCGGTGTCCTACAACCATCACAAACAAGCAAACCGTTACGTAGCACCGTATGATACACACAATCATCAATTCATATAATTGATGAGGCATGAGCACATACCTTCATAAAGGCCTTTGCTCAAACTTCGCCTTCTATGGTTCTAGTCCATCTTGCGCTTTGCTTGAGTCCAACCATCTCACCCGACATCCATGACCTTTCTGGACCTCGGTTCTCCTAACCTAGTCCCGGTCCTCCTCGTCGTTGACCATAGTTGACTCCAAGCCACCTGAACAACAATAGACCAAGCAACCATTTCCGAGCACAAGTTCTTCACAACTTGACCCATGTTAGCCAAAATATGCATCATGCAACATCTATGCAATGAAACCTATGAACTTGACCTAACCAACAAACATCGTCGCCAAGCTAGTCGACGAACAAGTCAAAACCGGTCTGACCGCCACCTGTTGGCCGGTCTAACCGCCCAGCTGGGACTTAGCCAAATTTCAACACAAGAAATCCGAAACCTTCTGGAATTTTCAAACGAATAGAACTTTTGACTCGCAGCTCCAAAAAATATAAGACCAAGTGTAGAAGAATCTCCTCTCTTGCCTACACCCTCTATTTTTGGCCCAGCTCCAAACTCAAAATTCTATCATGGTCGGTCAGACCGCCACCCATTGGCCGTCGGCTCGATCACACACAGCCGGTCTCGACCGCCACACAATGGCTTGGCCCGACCGCCCGAGACTCGACAGCAGAGAGAACTTTTAAAACGAGGGTTTTTCTAAACACCTCGACGTTATTGCCAATTGTTCAACACACTAAGATTAGGATCATATCCACATGATCTCCACAATCTCCCCTTGATGAACACATTGGCAATCTTCTCAAAATGCAAATTGGAGGTTTGAAAGTAAAAATACTCGTTTGCTACAAAAGGCACATCTTGGTCCACAAGCAAGAAAAAGCTATAAAAATGACTAAGATGGCTTCAGATTAGCATAGGCAAGTGAGATCGAGTCAAAAGAAAGCACGAAAGCTTCAATTTCCAGAAAGGAGTCAAAATTCTCACTTAAGGTCCATATGAAAGAACAGTTGTTCAAATTGACCTTTGATCATTGTGAGGATCCAAGAATTGCAATTCAAGTTCAGAAATGGCAATAAGATCAAAAGAATGCATATAAGATACTCCCCCTCACTATGATCACCATTTTTCAACAGTTTTCATTTTTCTCCCTTTTTCTCCAAAAAGCTTCCCTTTTAAATATTTTTGTTACAAGAATGCAAATAAGATACTCCCCCTCACTATAATCACCATTTTTCAACAGATTTTATTTTTCTCCCTTTTTCTCCAAAAAGCTCCTCCTTTTTAACATTTTTGTTACATCTTCTCCCCCTTTGACAATGGAGTCATCAAGGAATCACGCATTCCTCTCAACCATAGATGACAAGTGCAAAAATAAGGAAAAAACATAAGAAGATGTATGCATGAAATGCAATGGAGTGGCTTCATTTTTTGTATTTTTCAATTTTTGAGTACAAGAAGCTTTGGAGATTACCCAAAAGAACAAGCTAGCATTTCTAATATTACTCAATACCTATCAAGCCTGAAGGCGCTAGCAAGATCATGTTAAGACATATATATCAAAGCTAGGCTAGAAGGCTCAATATAAAGCAATGAATTTTAACAGTTGAAGCAAAACTTCAAATCTAGCAAGTTTATTAATAGGGATCCTAAAGTGATAATGGCCATGTCAAAAAGTCAATGTAAGATCAAAAAGTTAACAATGACCACTTAAGAGACGAACAGGTTCTGAATTGATTTATTTTGCTCAAATTATCTCAAAACGCCCATTTTTCAACAGTTTTCATTTGCAATGAATATTGAAGTTGATAAAAGACCTATCTTAGTGAAGAAGATCCCGGACTAGGAGCCATCCACAAACTCTTCCTAAACTTCAGCCAGAGGTTGATTAAAAGTCTATCTTAGTGAAGAAGAACCTGGACTAGGAGCCATCCACAAACTCTTTCTAAGCTTCAACCAGGGTGACAAATCTTGAGATTCATGTCAATTTTGACAAGCAGTCCCCATGAGATTGTCTGGATCATCAAACTATCTCTAAATTCATGTCTTTAACATGCAGTCTCGTGAGAGTAGTTTGGCACAATTTAATCACAAGACAATCTTGAAATTTGATTTTTCATTTTGCACAAGAGCAGTTTTAGATTCTCAAAAGAACAAGAAGCTCAAGTAATGATCAATTCTAAATTCAAGAGCTAACAAAGCAATTTTGATAGGGCCAGTGTTACAAAAGGAGCACTAATTGCGCAACTGGCTAAACAATCCACAAATTGCAATTTTTAGTTCAAGTTGTCTTAGCGTTCTAGCTCATTTAGTAAAGACTTAGCTACACATGTGAAAGCATGATAATTATAGCAAGTCAAAGAACTAGACATGACATTGAGCAAGAATTGAAATACTAAAGCTCAAGAGGGTAATAAGTAAAGCTTCGTCAATTTAAAAGACAAGCAGAAAAGCTTATATTTCAATGCATCTTTTTGTGTTTTTCATATGAATGCAATATGATCAATGAGATGCAAGAAAAGCTCAAAAAGCCTAAAAAGATCAAAAAGTTCAAAACAGATCAAGAAAAGATTAGATGAACAAGGAAAGTTCAGATGAACAAGGAAAGTTCAGAAAAAAACCAACTCCCCCTCAAACCAACCCATAGGGATAAATTACCCCTAACTCACTTCTCAAGGTGGCAAACCTTGTTGGGCCTAAATGCTTGGCGAGGATGCCTGCTAATTGTGCCTTAGACTTTACAAACTAAAGCACAAAGACTTCCTACTCCACATAATCTCTAGGGAAAAAGACTCGACTAGCTAGGGAGCGAAACACCAACACTAAAAAGCTTACAGGCTGCTCAAAACCTGCTAAGGACTAGTGACTGGGAGACAAGCTCGACCTAGACTGTGAGAAGAGTGCATCCTAACAAACCATGGGATAAGAAGAGTGTCTAGAAAGGACACGTGCTAGAGCAGAACCTTCTATCTACCCTGGACTCAACAATCCCAACCCCTGACAAGAACCAGATGCTATGCAAAGTAGAATAGGGGTACCATACACAAATGTAAGGTATAGGGGCTCGAACCTGAGTCGCACCGCTTGGCAGTGAGATGTAGTCGAATGAGTAGAAGCTGGACCATACTGCGTCTCCAAGAAGTGATAGCCAGCATCGAATGCACATATGAGGAAGGAGAACCAACAACTGGAGTCATGAGCCACATGTTCTCCTTCTCAACTGAAAAGACTACACCAAAGAGACAGAAGAAGTTTATGCCTTGATATTGGGTTAGTGAGACATTATCTAGGGAAACAATACCGAGGCACATGACTAGCAAGAATAGCAGTAGATGATCCAAAGCTCATAACATCACATAATCAACAATTCAGGGCATGATCATGAAGATAGATATATCAATCGCGACATATGCTATCCAAGATATGATAAAGCTCAAAAAATCCTTAGTTCATAATAAGGCATAGGAGCAAGCAAGCACATAGCATATCACATAACATACAACCAGTCAAGGGTAAAGCATGCTAGTGAAGCTATGGCAAAGCTCATGTATCCACGATTAACAAAAGGCACAATACCATGTAAGCATAAAATATGTTATAGAACAAATCATAGATAATTTATGCTAACATGGATATCAAGTAAGCATGTGGATACATAAAGCAAGAATCAACAAGAGCAAGATAATAAAAGTACAAAACATCACAAGCTCTTGATGACAAAACCAAGCTCATACAACCATGGAAATAATGAACAACAGTCTAATACATGGATACATAAGCAAGGTACCAGCAAAGGCATGATAAAAGATACCATAAGAGTAACATATGCCGATATGATACAATTGAGCACACAGAAAAGCACAACACATCAAGAATGAATAATCACGAAGGTAAAGGCATGAAGATGTAAGATAGCTCACAAAACAGGTGAAGGCGTTGATCATGAAAGCATATGCCTTTTGGAGGCCATCATGGGGATGGAGAACCATCAAGTGTCCCGATCACGTGATGAAGCAAAAGACCAGAACCTTTTAAGTCCATGTTCTCCAACCCGCGTCCCCGGTATCTACACATGAGAAAAGCAAGATGTCCAAGTCTTGGATCCTGAAGGGTTAGAGAGCAAATACTTGGGAATCCAAACCTTGGACATACGGCCACTAGAAGCAACTGAACCATTATGTGAGTTATCATGATGCAAATGATGGTTCATGTAATAAGATCCAACACCATCCTTGGAGGCACGCCGCGAGTGGACAACTCGATGAGGAAAACGAGGTCCATCTCTAGAAAAGCGGCGATGGCCTTGCTTAAAAGCACCATGATGAGAACCAACAAAAGTACTAAAGGAACTCACATATCCTCGTCGTGGGTGTGTACCCCAATGAATAAAACGAGATCCACCTCTTGGGAAACGATGGAAATCCTGCCTCGAGGCAGCTCGTGGACCAAAACCAAAACCACGGAAATCGAGTCCACGATGCTGTCCAACACCACTAGAAAAGGTGTCAAAGACGTCATCAACAGAGCGAGTCCTTATGCTAGGTTCTTTAGTGTGCATGTCATGAGAAAAACTATGCCCACTAGGAGACTTAGAAGCATGAGCTCGACACATGTGTTTTGCACGCCGAAAACAGAAATCCACAAGATGTCCATCCTTCTCACAGAATGAGCAATGGTGTAAAGGTCTACTAGGAGACACGGTCTGAGAGGATGAAGTACCATTATCGCTCAAAAGAAAAGTCCCTTGGGACAAGCTGGAAGAACCAACATCATAGCTTGCCCTCATGTCGGCACTAGGCTCACACATGCCATGAGATGAGAAATGTGTGCACCTAAAAGCTCGACGGCACATTCGACGCCGGTGTTTAACACGGCGGAAGCAAAACTCAATAATGTATCCATATTTCTTACAAAAGGTGCAATGATACTTCTCTTTTGAAGATGTAGTATCATTTGATGAAGAAACATCCTTGTCTTTAGAAATCCCTTAGACAACACAAGAAGAGTCACAAAGAGTCGTACTTGCCAAGGAAGAGCTACTTAAGGCAATGGCATAAATGCCAACATCAAATGATTCACGTTTAGCACGAGAAAACTCCAACTCCGAATGCAAAGAAGCAAGAGAAATCTTGAAAACATCAATCTCGGAGTGGAGGCAAATATAAGAGTCACATGACTTGGCGCTCATATCATTGCGTAATTTCTTTGAAGACTCAATCTCGCTTTTCAAGGCAATGCAAGATGTGCAAGAAATTAATGATGCTTTTGTATTAAGTATGTAATTCAAAGCATCAATTTCATTATCTAAACTAGCACAATTCTTGCAAGAGACTAAACCATTTTTAAGCAATTTTTCATACTCTAAGCACAAGCTACAAGGGCTAGCTTCAATTTCAACAATTTCAGCCCTAGCATTCTCTAATTGCTCAAGGTGAATGGAATTAGTCAATTTTAACTTCTCAAATTCAGCAAGCATGCTTACACAAGAATCACAATTATTTGTAGCCATAGATCTAAAATTGCCTATTTCTAACTTAGCATTATCAAGCTCATGATGTAAGGCAACACAAGAATCACATGGCATAGAAGCATTTGATTTCAATAATTTATTTTTCAGATTTTAGGTATGCAAGAGAATTATTCAAGTTATCCATGTCTACAAGCAAGGAATCAAAAGCATACATGAAGGTTTTCAATTTGGCAAGCTCATGAGACAAATCACCCTTCTCTCTTTCTAGCAATTTCATTTCCTTCCTAAGAGCATGTAATTTAAGATCATATGACAACAAGCCATCAATAAGTTTTTCTTTGCTCACCTTGCTTAGCTTGAGTAGGGGATCGTTCTTGAATGACCCATCATGATCATCCCCGAAGAGCTCTACATCATGATCATCCTCGATCGCCACTCCACACATGCTAATGGACTCCTTCACCTCCTTGAGCTCCAAGCGTGTCTCATCTCTGAAACTAGGACAATCAAAACAAAAGAGATCGCCACAAATAACGCAGGAGAATTTCTTCTCAATCGACAACATAAACATCATATGTTCAAGCCTTTTGTCACGATGGACATCATCGATAAAAGAACCACAACAAGATGCCAAGAAGCGCTCACAAGTCCATATACTAGTCGCCATGCTCAAAGATCGGTAAAGATCACAAAAGAGCAAACATCGCTCTGATACCACTTGTTGGACCGAAAAGGCTACTAGAGGGGGGGGGGGTGAATAGGAGCACGCTCACTTTTTCTCCTTGATTGAATTCAAATACTAATTTCACTCCGATAGCTATGAAAGCTATGAAGATCAATATACAAGCACAGTGGAAGACTTGTATTGAATTCAATCAAAACCCCGAAGCAAATAGACCAAAATCATAAAATCTCAAAATCTTGAGAGTTGGGCGGTCAGACCTCCAACTAGAAATCGGTCTGACCTCTCAATACATGGCGGTCTGACCTCCAGGCCAATGAACAGTAAACTCAGCCCAAACTCAAAATCACAAATTGGTCTAACTTTTGATCCGTGACTCCAAACCTTACCAAACTTGAGACATACCTTTCCTAGGATGTCAGAAACCTATTCCAATCAAGGATCGTGAAGATCCATGCCAGAGTTCCGACCTTTTTCCGTTTGAGCGAAGGTTGCTCCAAAACCGAGTCAAAACCAAAATATGATATAGAAACTTGCTCGTGGGTGATTGATGATCAAGATGATCCTAGGTGTATTCCCACATGTCACAGCAAGCTAAATCTAGGCCAGAAACCAAAGGAAAACGCGCGGATCAAAGAAAGCTCCAAAATTACCCTTTCTTTCACAAAAACCGGGCAAAAACAAAACTTAGATCCAAAAGCTTGCTCGTGGGTGAATGATGATCAAGATGACCTTAGATCATACCCCACACATCTCAGAAAGCAAGATCACAGCAAGATCCCAAATAAAAACCTAAGGAACACCAAAAATCCCAAAGGCATCAAAGAGAGAGCAAGAAAAAGATAGAACTCAACTTGGAGCAAATCTTGCATGGATTGATTGGATAGATGTATGTTTACAGCCACTCCACCATGGAGGACAAAGCTCAACAAATGAGCACTCAAATCAATCCATCTCTCTAGAACCCTAACCTCCCACTAATATCTCTAAAACCTAACAACACAAGCTAGGGTTTCCAAATGAAGGGGTTAAGGAGGTGCTGGCCAGCACCCTCCTCTATTTATAGTGGAGGCTAGCTTCTGGAAGAGTAAACCCTAATGGGCACCCATTAAGCCTACACACAAACGGGTTCACTTAAGCACGCATTTTAAAGCACTGTCTTCATCTTCTCTTGACCTAGATCGCCTCTCCTTGCGCCGCGGTTTCTCCAAGGCCAATGAGGTGGTTTCGCACACCACCGCTCACCACTTTTCTAGTATAGGGCAATTTCCCAAAATGCCCCTCTACCGACCTTTAGCGATCCCTTCGTCTCGAAGCATCTTCCATGCTCCGTCATCATCTATGTGGCCCCAATGACTTCCCACCAAGCCTCTCACGTGTCCGGATCCCATCGCACCGTCCTCGCTTGCAACTGGGACTAAGTCACTTGGCGCACCATATGACTCACCATAACTGCACCCGGCTTTCTTGATCGTTCAGGACCTCAGCTCATCCCCGAGCCTAGTCAGGACCTCAACTCATCCACGAGTCTAGTCGGTCAATCTTGCATTGCCCGTCATGTTCATCACCGGTAACCGCCCGGTTCCTTGTCTTCACGGCTTGTACGCACTCCGCTAGCCTCAGTCATCTTCCAGCACAACCTCGATCGTTCTGGACCTTGGTTGTCCTAACCTAGTCCCGATCTAGTCCGCTTCACCATAACCTAGCTCCGGTGTCCTACAATCATCACAAACAAGCAAACCGTTACGTAGCACCATACGATACACACAATCATCAATTCACATAATTGATGAGGCATGAGCACATACCTTCACAAAGGCCTTTGCTCAAACTTCGCCTTCTATGGTTCTAGTCCATCTTGCGCTTTGCATGAGTCCAACCATCTCACCCGACATCTATGACCGTTCTGGACCTCGGTTCTCCTAACCTAGTCCCGGTCCTCCTCGTCGTTGACCATAGTTGACTCCAAGACACCTGCACAACAATAGACCAAGCAACCATTTTCGGGTATAAGTTCTTCACAACTTGACCCATGTTAGCTAAAATATGCATCATGCAACATCTATGCAATGAAACCCATGAACTTGATCTAACCAACAAACATCACCGCCAAACTGGCCGACGAACAAGTCAAAACCGGTCTAACCGCTACCCATGGCCGGTCTGACCGCCCCTTGGCCGGTCGATCGCCACTTGTTGGCCGGTCTAACCGCCCAGCTGGGAGTTAGCCAAATTTCAACACACGAAATCTGAAACCTTCTAGAATTTTCAATCGAATAGAACTTTTGACTCGAAGCTCCAAAAAATATGAGACCAAGTGTAGAAAAGTTCCCTCTCTTGCCTCACCCTATTTTTGGCTGACTCAAACTCAAAAATCTATTATGGCGGTCAGATCGCCACCCATTGGCCGGTTAGACGCCACCGATTAGCCGATCTAACCGCCAACCACTTAGCTCGAGCTCGACTTGAGACCTGGCCGGTCTGATCGCCAATGTGGCCAATCTGACCGTCACACAGGCCGGTCTTCTCACCACACAATGGCTTGGTCGACCTTTGAGACCGACAAAGAAGCAGACTTTCTCGAAAACGAGGGTTTATCCAAATACCTCGATGCTATTGTCAATTGTTCAACACACTAAGATTAGGATCATATCCACATGATCTCCACAATGACACTAACACTGCACAAGACACTCCTATCGTACGAGTGTCTTGTGCAGTGCAGCGTGGTGTCACAACCATCGTCGACGGGAAGAAGGGCGATGTCGGCGACGAGGTCGAGCGCCAGTGTCGAGGTCGGGGCACTCGGGTGGGGAGGGAAACGGACGAGAGTAAGGGCACTGGAGAGTGACGAGTTAGGGCGGGCCCAAACCCTAGCGGACTCCTACTAATAAAGTGATAGTTATCACAGATGGTTCCATAATAGAACCGTCAGTGATATGTCCATATCACAGACGGTTCTATTATGGAACCGTCGTGATATGGTTGTTCTTAAGTTCTATGTTTTGAGCGTATTATCATGTAGAATTTTTTTTAAAATAATCTATTCTTTATTCAAAAATACTGAAATAATACCGCTTAATTTTTATTCTACGAAATAATCTCGTGTCGCCGCGGTTGGCGAGTCGAAGTCCAAGTCGCCCAACCGCAGTGCGACACATATTCAAGTCGCCTAATGGAACAGCGATTTAAACGTTCGAGGCGTCGTCGCTTCATGGCATGGCGACTTGGATAGAGTCGCCATACGGTAGAGCGAATTGCTCGCAGCTCAATAAAAGTCGCCCAACCGTATGGCGACTTGGCCACGTGTCGCTCAACCCTTGGGCCAGCACTTCCTGCCAAGTTGTCTTACGGTTGAGCGACTACACGGTCATATAGAAAGGCAGCCTAGGTCCCATCATGGTTTCTTTCACCATTTGTCTCGGCGGACAAGCATAGCAGATCGGGAGAGGAGAAACAGGGGAGAAGGTAGGGAGAGGGAGAAGTAGAGGAGCTCGAGAGAGGGAGACAATAGGAGGAGAGGAGCTTGGGAGAGGTACACAAGGAGGAGCAGAGCTCGGGAGAGGCCGAATGTAGGCGACGTATAGCTACTTGTTTGTTTACCACGTATATGGGGAATGTATGTCGAGAAATCATTGGTTGCAACGTTTGTAATATTTGCAGTCATGTCGGAGCTCACAAGATTGAAAGTGCATTACGGTGTTGGTACGATTCGTGAAAGTCCACAAGGAGTTGACCTAAGTGATTTCCCACCCAAACCTGGAGAATGCCCGAATCAGAGATGTTCTACATTGGCTCACCAGAAGCTTCTCCTTGGACCCCGAGGTGCGGAGTGTCATCATACAAGGGGTTTGGAGTAGGTCTCCCACGCATATTCGGTGAGAGTTGAGCAGAGTGATGCGCGGTTGCATGAAAGGATATCTCGAAGGTTGTAGGCGCTTGGCTTCTGAAGTGCGTGCTACTCGTGTAGCCATGTCTCGAAGGTACTCTCGCAGTTCTTAAGCGCCTCCGTCGGGTTGAGTGGGAGCAGCTCGGTTGTGGTTCATGAAGAAGAAACGCGGTGGCCGATGTTGTGGGCGACAAGAGGGCGAGGTGGCGACGTTCGAGGCAAAAGAGGACGAGGTGGCCAATGTTGCGAGGCGTAAGAGGAGGCCGAGGCGAAGAGGAGATGGAGGCGAGAATATCGTGCACCGTGACGCCAAAGCCGATCCTCAGCAGATGCAGAGGAGCATGTCCACTGACATAGTACGCCGATAAAGATTGATGACTTGCGGCTCGGCGGAGGAGGAAGCTTTAGAAGAGGATGGTGATAACTCTTGAGGGAGCGAAGGTCCCATCCCGCAGGATGGAATAGGGTGGACGTTGAGGGTCTTTGCGTGCCGCACGACGAGCACAAATCACCGTGGGGAGTACAATGGGGACGGAGGTTTGGCCGTGCAATGTTTCTTCGACAAGGGATCACTGCAGATACCATTAAGTTGTGGGCCTTATCCATGCAGCGGCCGTTTGTGTACTCAAATCCGGCCAGAGCGAAGACACCATGGTATCTTGGCGAGTTGGGTGTCTTTGGCGTGTGCACGCAAGGAGACCCAAGTACGAGACTCACTGGATTGTCTCAAAGGTGGAACCGCACTCTTGCTTGCTCAGTAGTGTTTTGTCGAGGCATCGCAACCTAACGTCCACCTTCATAGCCAATGTCATGTATAGAGAGATAGTGAAGAAGACGGACCTGGAGGCCAAGCACATCATGGTGGCTATCGAGCAGAAATTCAAGTACAAGATTAGCTACGCGAAGGCATGGCGTGCTAAGCAGAAGGCTTTGGAAAGGAGGTTCGGTTCTTTCACGACGTCTTATGACAACCTTCCTCGTATGCTCCAAGTGCTACAGGACAGGAATCCGAGCACATACATTGCTGTAAAGGACCAGCCACCCAAAAGACCGCCGCTAGGTTTTATGGTATTGCAGAGGACCTTCTTAGCATTCGGTCCCTGCATCAATGCATTCAGACACATGTTGCCCGTGATATCAGTGGACGGGACATTTCTAATTGGGAAATACAAGGGCATGATCACTCGATGACAATTGGCGTTGATGGCAACAATCAGATTCTGCCCTTAGCCATTGCTTTCGTGGAAAGTGAGAATTACGACAGCTGGTTGTGGTTCCTTCAACATCTGAAGGTGGGAGTAGTAGGAGCACGTCCTGATGTCTGCATAATCCATGATCGCCACTCCGGGATGATGAAGGCCATCCGACAACTTCAGCAAGACCCGATGGCCGTTCCTGGCGGACACGAGGAGCAGATGGTGCATTCGCCATCTGGGGGCCAACTTCTTCAAGCGATTCAAAGAATCGTTGATGAAGCTGTTCAAGAGGCTTGCTATGCAGAACTAGCAGCGTAAATTTGATGCGTTGTGGCAGATGTTGGACGAGCACACCAGGAAGCATATCGTCGAGAGGAACAAGCGCCCCTCATTCTGGGGCGGCCTGGCCGAAAGCGCCCACACCTGCGCGAGCTCGACCCTCCCATTTGACGCGGAGGACCTCGAGGGATATCAAGTGTTTCTCTCATTGGATTGAGGCCGAGCCATTGGAGAAGTGGTCCTTCTTGCGCGACGACACGGATGGTACAAGGTATGGCATAATGACCACTAACCTTGCGAGAGGTGTACAAGCGGGTTATTAGGGGCCTCGTTCTCACCACTTGTTGCCATCGTCGAAGCGTTACGCATAGTACAATTGGATATTTGAGGAAAGACATGCAAATCGCGCACTTCATGCAGCCAACCCACGACTCCCTCTCGTCAAGATTACAAAGATACATGCGAGCCAAGACCGAGAAGGCTCGATCGCACACGGTCTTCGTAATGGGCAATACTGAGCATCGATTCAGCGTGATCCGCCGAGGCAGAGCGGATTCGGGGCGGCTCGGTCTCTTATTACGCATGAGGTATGCTTTGGAGACCATGTGAATGAACCTAGCTGCACATGCAATAAGCTAAAGCTCCTTCACAAGCCATGCTCTCATGTCCTCGCCGATGTAGGACCATCGCATGGACCCATCGAACTTCGTATCGGAATACTTCATGAAGGAAAGGGTGCAACAGTGTAGTCGCGGCGAGCTAAGAGGCTTCAGGGTTGTGGGTAACCGCCACGTTGGATCGCAAATAGGACTTGGATTAGGATCTAGACTGTTGAAAGGGGAAGGGTTGCCGCCGAGTCGTCGCATTAAATAACGATATGGACGAAGGGGAAGCCGCTGCGTGCGGGTAGACATTGCGGCCGTTGCCGGGAAGGCACACTATCGAACTTGCAAAGGCGCATGTTGACACGTAGGAACTTGTATTACAACTGCTAGTATGTTGTAACTTGTACTTGATCGAGACTTTGGTTCTTGTAAGCAATTGTGGAACTAGTATGTTGTGGAACTAATTGTAACGTGTAATGTGCTTCATCGCGGACTTTAATGTACTTCTCGTTCCATGTCTCCGCTAAGCCATCAAAGCAAGCATATATTGCAAGTATGCCTCTTCTAGTGGAATCCCAGAAAGAAACATTCGCACCGCCATCGAATCATCCATGTTTTATGGCATCTTCATCGAGGAGAGACTCCCTCACGTATCGTAATATCACTTACCTTTCTACTTACCACTCATTACTATCTCAATCATCCTCACAAAATTCTACAGAAATTTAGCGCACTACAACAATATACGACGATCAAAAAATGTTATTGCGAGTCTGACAAATATCGTACCCTTCATATTCTATGAAAATAACAAACAGACCAACCAATGTTGTCACCACACTTTTATCTTTAAAAAAAATAACATCATATAATACGATTTGCTAAATACAATACCTAAAAAATATAATATATATATTTTAACACAATTATTCCAATTGGATTTGCATAATTCCAGGTTTATGAGCTAAAATCGCCCACTGGTTGGGCGACTTGAACTAAGTCGCCCAACCACTGCATGACTTCCTAAACTCGCTCTACAAATGGGCGATTCCAACACGTGTCGCACATCCGTTTGGCGACTAGGTCCACTAACGCTCTAGTCGTCATTCCATTGGGCGACTTGAATATGTGTCGCATATGTTGGGCGACTTTTAGGACTCGCCCAACCGTTTGGCGACACGAGATTATTTCTGTAAATAAAAATTAAGCGGTATTATTTCTGTATTTTCGAATAAAAAATAGATTATTTAAAAAAACTCTTATCATGTATAAATGCGTTAATTACATGACATGAATAAATTACATGTTTATATGTCAATTTTGTGGAGACGTGCAACGTCGTTGTGGAGGACGACGTCGATGACGTAGTAAACTCGCCGGAAGTGGGAGATCACCTGGAAGACGCGACGGAGGAGGATGTCAAGACGACGGATGGTGACCGTCACCTGCTCCAGCAAATCCTCGGATAGAGGAATAAAGACACTGTTGAAATTACATTGTTCTTCCACAGCATCCGCCAAGCATGCGCCGGAGACGCGCTCAAGATGGTCAGGTAGACAATCAATGCCGGCGACAAGGAAACAAACCGAGAGGAAGCCATATTCTACTTTAATTAGAGAACTGGTTAAGGATTGGTACGTTGTTCTAGTCGAAGCAATGACTAATGGTTCGATGGGTGTAGGTAGCTCACCATCGATCTCAGATCATTTCCGCATTCCCTTGATCCATCATCGATGGCGATAAGCAGGCATGAAGGTTGCTAGCTCTCGCTCTGTTGCAACACCTATCGATTCCGCTTATCGGAAAGTCGGCAAAGAGAATATCCGGTAAGGAATCAGAGGAACATTGGTAGCATTGGGGAAGGATATCAAAGCTTTCCGCCACACATTGTACCAAAATTTTCGGAAAGTATGGTTCGACATTCAAGACTTTAACTTCCTTTCCTCGGTGTCAATTTGGATTAGCACAGACTTGAGTGTTGGAGGATGTGTTACTCACTATTCACATACATAGTATTTGTGTTCACCCAAGAACTCTTTGAAAGCCTCTCTAAAGGTCTGTTTGGTTTACGACTCCAAGTAGCCATACCAAATTTTTGGCAATACCAAAACCTGGTCAAAAAATAGTGTTTGGATCGTAGTCATACCAATTCACAGGCAATGCCAAAATTGATGTGTTTGGATTGTAGCCATGCCAAAATTTATCAAAATTGTGAGTATGGCATGTGGGTCCCGTATGACATTTATTTTTGTTTTGGCCCAAAATATGTCAACATGAGTCTTGTTTTGTTGATAAAATGATAAGGAACATAACGGTTCAAACGGATCACAAATCGGATACTTGGTTTAGGAAATATTATCGTTTGAAACTTGTTAATCAAACGAACTATGCATTTAATGCCACCAATCTATGAGGACCCCGGTTTATTAGGCTTGTAATACTTAGTCATCCATTGACGCTAGCATCACAAACATAATAATCCGTGTCTTCGAGATATGTATACTTCCCAGAATGCAGTATACATACCCCTTTACAAAATCATGCATCAATTCCATTCAAGACATAGAACCAAAGCACGAACTAGATTAAAAGACATACAACATATAGAGTTATTACAAAAGGGGCCGATCGGCCAAATACAACTAGAAAGATAACACAGCGGAAGCCAAAAGCCATAAGATGGCGATACACCAAAAGAGAGCCATAAGGTTTGCCTTTAGCCCACAAGACAACCAACCAAGTCGCCTAGCTCGATTCCCAACCGCCGCACATCTCACAAAAGTAAAGCCCTTTGGGCCTTACCTCTCTGCAACAAAGTTATTAAGCAAAGCAAATGAGTACAAAATGTACTGCAAGGCCGCGTGTAGTATAATAGAACTATAGTTTAACTACATGCAAGCTTTATTTGAGTGGATGAGGCTTTGGACTTATTTTAGCATAAAGCAAGTTTTCATTTGCAATATTTAAATAGATTCCAAAGCAACTTTGCAATTCATTTTTCATTTGCAAGAAACAACGAGACAAGTAACAACAGTAACAAATAGATAGATGACAACAACAATCCTGGAAGTGACTAACCCAATAGCCACCACAATAGTATGAACATCCATTCATACCAACCCATCAAGTTTAATTAAATGTTGTAGTCTAGTTCTTGCACGACCTTACCAAGCATGTCCATAACCTAGGGCGAGGCTATTGAATAGTTTTAACCTGCAGGGTGTACCAATGTACCCACGTCGCCGACCGCCTTTTCGCCAAGCTATTTAGCACACTTCCTTTGGTGTGCCAGCACGGCTAAGTCCTACGAGGCATTTTCAATGAATGATGCTAATTAAGAGTCGCGACAACCCAGAAGGTAGGAGACACTTGGCCCAAAGAAAGCAACTAGCAGTGCTCTTTCCTTATAAAACAGTTTTACTCAGTTGTGACCCCCAATTAACACCTCCCAAAGTACTTAGCCAAGAGGGGTTCCCAATACCCTCGTATGGTTAGCACGCATAAGCGCTTGGCTTAGTGACACAAGTAACTCGGTCCTTGGGGACCTAGGCACCATCCCATTCACACCCAACAATCACACCAACATCCATTGTGCCCAAGTCAATAACAGTTTTGTTTTCATTTTTATTTTATTTGTTTACAAAGTAACAAAGCACAAGATGGACATAATGGAATAATAATTTTAGTGTGATCAAGGCCATCGACATAATGTCGACAACCGCCCATTTCTACAGTTATCTAAGCATTTCTAAGCATTATCAACGTAAACTACTAAGCGACAAGAGTCCATCCATAGGACTCTAAATCGTAGCAAGATAATCCTAGGCTTAGTAGTAGAGAATGAACATTTACCTACAGAATATGCATCTATAGGATTACTAACGACATTTTAACACAAAGTAGCATGCATACATATAAGTGAAACAAAGTATTAAGCTTTAAAGTAATGGGACAATAATGGAATATGATCAAACTGCTTGCCTTACTGGTTTTGCTCAAGATGTTGCAGAGGATCACTTACGGGGTCAACACACTCGTCGGCACCTAATCGAAAAGGCGAAAAGAATCAATAAGAACGACGAAAACCACAAATACAGTACAGCAAACAAACTCCAAATGCTCTGAAATTTCTACAGCAGCAAGAGGATGATTTTTAGGGAATTTATCAACAAGAACCAATTGATTTGGATTCTCAATGCAAAAGATATGAGCAAAACAATTCTGCTCAGCCCTAAAAATCAAAACTGCCACTATTCACTAATTTAATTGTTTGGCAACATTTTCTGGAAAGGTGGTGGAACTGAGATTTTTACCGTAAAACAAGCACCTCATGAGATGAATAACACAATTGAGTTCACCTCATTTGGAGCTATTATGCATTCTTTATGATTTTTCAAAGATATGATAATGAGCACATCTAAAATGCACCCACAATTCTTTTAAAAATAGCGACATGCCTAAATCCTATTCTAACATTTAGTTCACTAACAGAGGAAGCCAACAAAGTTGGATTCACTCCAAAATAATCTACAGAGATTTACTTATGCATTTTACAAGTTAACTTGAATTTTTAATGTAACATTTAAAGTTAGTTTTGAAATCTATTTGCAATTCACTTTTCTGGAACTGAACTGAGCTCACAACCATTTTTAGATTAGAGCTCAGCTCAAACCAGAGCTGCAGAAATTTGAACCACCTCATTTGGATTTAAAATGAAAAAGATATGCATTTTTGATGTTATTACCTTTTTCAGTTCATAAAATAACAGCTCTCTGGAATTTCCTAAAAACCAAAAAGACAGAGGAGGACATGAGCCATAGATCTTGAATCTAATGGCTCAAGACCTCCAGTGATAACGCCAGACTGCAGGCCATGAAGAGTCCAGAGGACATGGGCCGTTGATCTTGGATCCAACGGTCCATATCCTCCCAGCAACGCGCACGCGCGAGCGAGAGGGGAGGTCATGGCTGTTGATGCTGCATCCAACGGACCACAACGAAAGAGGGAGGACCGGAACGGCCCAGATTAAGCGAGGGAAGTCCTCAACGGTTGAGATGACCTCGAGGAGGTCTCACGCTGAGGTCTTATCGCCTCGCACCTCCAAGGGAGGTCCGACGGCTAAGATCTCACATGAGAGGTCTGGACGCTCAAGATCTCCCAAGGAGGTCTTGAACGGCCTCGATGCAAAGGTTACAGGTTCGCTGGCATACGGACAGGAGTTAAAGCGCGTGGGACACAAGGAGGTCCAAGCGAGGTCTTAAAATGCGCGTAAAAGGGCGGGGATTAAAGGCGATTAAGGCAAAACCAATGATTACCTGCACCAAGCAATGATTAACACATTTATGGGAGGATCTTTGTCCTAAAATTCACGACAAATACCGCTGATTTCGTTTGACAAAAACCCGAGCGTGCACAAGAGGTCATCGCCGGCGATGAGGACTTCACCGGCGCCAACCAATGACACCAATGTATGCGCAATAGTGTTGCGCACCCACTGGGACCACTCTCGACGGCGGCGGCGGCCTTGAACGTTGGCGAGCCGGAGAGGAGCACGATGGCCCAACACGGCCAAAATGATAACAGCGAAATTCGAGCTCCGCAGCGACATACAAGCATGGTGCCCAGCCTAAGGATTACTAGGGGAATTACCTGGAGGTCCAGAGGGTGCTGAGGAGGTCGAGGACGGGAGGACCGTGGCTGGGGACGAAAGGTACTCCACGGCCAACTCCAAGCTCCACTTTGGCCACCTCTGAAAATGTCCCAACTAAACAAGTTAGGACTTGGTCACAGAGGAAATGGCACAACTTGAAGCAATGAGAGGGAGAGGAAAACTCGAGGACCCTTGTGCCACCGAGGAGCTCCAAACTCAACAATGGCGATTTGGGGAGAAACTTCGGTCAAGCACAGAGGCAAGGCAGAGCTCAAGGTGTGTAAAAGAAGCCAAGGCAACAGTGGGGAGGTCTTATACCCCAGGACATGGAAGTCGTGAGCCAAGGGTTAAGCTCATGGTAAGCTTAGCCCATGGCGTGGTCCATGGCTTAGACAAGATGGAGAGGACAGGGTAGGTAGGTCAAAGCATGGCCTAGGGGCGGAAAGGAGCTGACATGCATTTAATGCTGGCCTGCACAGAGCCGTTGGGATGTGACCAGGCGTTGACCTTCTCCACTACCATGGCGCACGCGCGCGCCAAGCTAGGAGAAGAACAGGAGCTGCTCCCCACCGTTTGATGAAAACGATAGGGAGGTCCTGGCCCTAGATCTTGAAATGGTAGGATTTAAAGAGAGAAAGGAGGAGGTCACAGCCCTCCTATTTGGATCGGGAGGTCGTGGCCTCCGATTATCATTGCGCTTGCGGATCAAGGCAAAGGGACAGAGGTCCAAGGCGTTGGATCTAAATCCAACGGTGCGGACCTGATGGGAGGACTTAACCGTGCGCGACTTTGAGAAGTGAGGGGGAGGTCATGGCCTTTGGATTAAGATCCAAGGGCCCACAGGAGTGGTCCGAACGGTCCACTCAATAGAGACCGCACGATCTACATCTAAAGGCTTAAAAGGGGTGGTCCGAACGGCCCACAGATCTCGCGTGTTGAAACGAGATCCAATGGCAAGGAGAGGACAAGGGAGGTCATGACCGTGAGATTTACATCTAACGGCTACGACCTCACGTGGGTGGGAGGTCTGATGCGCACAGAGCAAGGGGAGGTCGTGGCCGTAGATTTTAATCCAACGGCGCACAACACGCGATGGGGGAGGTCTGGTGCGCTTGACATTGAGGGGAGGTCGTGGGCTGTTGGATCTAATCCAACGGCTACAACCTCAACAAGGTGGGAGGTCTGAGTGGTTTAACAGCGAGGGGAGGTCATGGCCATGGATCTTTGATCCAACGGCACAAGACCTCGATGGGGTGGAGGACTTGGGCGTTTGATAACAAAGGAGGTCATGGCCGTGGGATTTGATCCATGGCTATGACCTCAATGAGGGGAGGACCTCACGAGAATGTTGTGAAGGAGGTTGTGATCTTTGGATTTGAATCCAACGGTTCGACCTCCACAAGGTGGAAAGGAGGTCTAGCTGAGCCAGGGGTGTGGTTGGGTTCAACCCAAAATGGAAAGTGGCTCAGCCCAAGGAACAGTGCATTGTTTTGAATTCAATTTTCAACAAATGAGACTTTGCAGAATTATTTGAGATAGCAAATGAACTCCAAAATTTATGAAATTTTAACTGAGCTTGCTGACATAAGGATTACCCTTACATAAAATTTCCAGAGGTTTTTGTGCACTGTATTTTTCTCAGGAAATTCATTAAGGCTGTTCAAGAGTTTGATTTACCTCCAAAATTATCAAGCAAGTTTGAAAACTTATGATATTTTTCAGAGAGGTCCCACATCATCTCTAGGACCAAGAAAAAATATTTCCAAAGGTTTGGCACAAGATTTGTGACAAATGGAAAAATAAGTTTGACTTTTGGTCAACAAGAGCTTTGTGTTTTTGGATTACACAACTCTTGGACAAAATTTACATGTGAGTTCAGGGGTTTCAAGATGTGAGAAAAAGTTTTAATTTCTACACATTTAATTACATTTGAAACAAACCCTGATTATACATCTGGGATGTTACACAATCCCTGGCTGCCACGTCACCAAAGCTAATAGCGCATGAACACGGAGGTGTTGCCAAAACGTGGGCGCACAATTCGGCCATCCGAATTTCACCAAGCACACGCGTAGATTTACACGGGCGTTGCCAAAAAAAAATTGGTAGTACCAAAATTTGGCAATAAACCAAATTATAGTCAAATTTTATATGTATTACCAAAATTTAGTATAGTTCATTTGGGATCCAATCCAAACAGGCCTAAGCCTTTCTTAGGCTCAGAGAAGGTCCATCCGCAGCCAATATATAGCGGCGTCCTTCATGTTTGTGTCAAACCATTGTAATCCCACGTCCTCTCCTCTATTCCTTCCTATCCCCCTTCTTCATCATAGGTAGGACAGCAATTGCCCCCATTTCCAGTTTCCTGTTGGGTACAGTTCATCCATTTAGGTGCTGGGTTGGGGAAATTATATCCCGGTAGCAAACGAAGCAATAGCGGAAAAGCAACCCCAGTATTGAGCTTTTTTATTTTTTAATCTATTTTTAAAAAATATTTTAAAGATAATACCTTTCAAACTTTATTTCCAATTCTGACTTCTTTAGTCACGTTATGACTTGTGATGTGACCAAATTGTGCTGTCACGTCACTGACTGCAACGTGACTAAACCTGCCACAATAGCCCTCTGAGCAAACACGTGTCCATTTTTTGGCTAAGTCCTGTTACGTTAAGAGGAGTGACGTGACAGCACTCGTTTACCACGCCGAGATTCATGATGTGACAACGTGTTTTTACCACGTCACGCGTTGTGATGTGGTCAAAGATGTTAGAATTGGAAATAAAGTTAGAGATACACTATTTTTAAATATTTTTTAAAAATAGATTAAATAAAAAAAAAAGTCCCCCAGCATTGTGCAAAAGCAGGGAGAAGAACATTCTCGTTCCTATCCTCCATTTACAACCACCATTGGATCTTTTGCAAAACTTACATAAGGCCTTCTATGCTAATCTCATGTGTAGGTCTGTAGGATGTCGAGCTGAATTGGAAGCCTTTAAAAACTTTGTTTGGCCAACACCGGTTTTATGCAATCATTAATAACACGGGTTTACACTGTTCAATAATCAAAGCCTATCTAGGCAATGGCTCACTAAGTGAAAGAGACAATAAGTCTAATCCTAGTCAGGGAAAACAATTTTGTTGTGAAAAAAATTTCAGAGGGTAATGAAACGAACGAAATTTCAGTGGGTTTTCAAATGGGACGAATTTTGACTTGAAATTTGGATCAAATTTTGTCTAAAATCAAATTTAGGATGTAATTTGTCCAAAGTCAAATATTTTTGAATTTTTTTTGTACGAATTAAAAAAATCGAAGGAGATGAAATCACCGAAATTAAATTTCGGTGAATTTTTTTCCAAGTGAGTTTTGAAAGCCGAGGGTGACAAGCAATCAATAACTGCCACCTTTGACAAGCCAAGCCTCCTTCCTCGGAAATAAATTCTATGAGGAAAACCTCTACGAGGCTCTTCTCTCACAATTGTTGGATCCTCTCTCTTCATATACATACTACAGTGCATATCACAAAGATCCAACGACCGTAGGGGAGAGCCAATAGAATTTATTTCCTCCGTCCTTGTCACCTTGGGTAGACGTGGTGCTACCATGGCATGACGTTGACGTTGTTATAAGCACGATGGTGTCACTGCAACACCCCGCCGTACGTAGTTTCCTCCACGTATTCAGGGCATGCGATTCCCCAAGCCTTGGCAGGGGGCATAGAACATAAACTGTAGAGTAGGGCGGGGAACAAGGAACTGTACGCACTTGTTGCCAAGGGCATATCTAATGCAATGTGCTCTTTACACGCGTGTTTAAAGAGTGAGAATATAGCCACATCATCAAACACCCACAGAAGTCATCTCCTCCGATGCACGCACCTCTTAATTCGTACCTTCTTAGATGGTATTTGTTAGATAATCTTTGTTTAGTTTGCCGTATCTGAGTCTGTTTCATACGGCCGAATACGAGTTGGACGTTGAGTCTGAGTAGCGTACGAGAAGAAACCGTGTTGGTTTCAAAGTCTAGTACACAGCTTTTATAAGGCACATCTGAGTCTTGTAATTCATCGAGAGAGAGAAAAATCTGAGAGCAAGCAATAGACGAAGAAAAGCTGCAGTGCAGCACCAAAATCTTGCCTCCAGCCGTGCGTGTGTTGCTTGTCTCCCGTGCGTACGTGTATTGCTTCGCCAAGGTTCGTGACTTCCAGCGTGTACGCGTGTTCTGCCGAGCGTCAACTTCTGCCCTGCGTGTGTTCTGCCGAGACGTTCTGCCAAACCGTGAATTCCTTCTTTCGATCGGTGTGTTCTTCTTCGTTTGAGCCAACAGTATTGCCAGGAAAAAGTATGCGAGCTATGTCCATTTCACTCATGTAGTCATGTCGAGCATGAGACGAAAGATTCTCCCTGTTGGAGTGACATATATATCTGAGAGATACAAAAATAAAGCTTGGTAATGGGCTGAATACACAATTTTGGGAGGATTGGTGGCATGGAGAGAAAGCTTTATGTTTTCAATATCCCACTTTATATAAACTCTGTGATGATAAATAGATAATTGTGATGAACATGATCTCCACAATTATGTTGGTCGTCAAGAGGAGGTAAGCTTCAGATGGTGGCTTCCTGATAATTTGCTTGCTCAATGGGGGCAAATAGAGTCGGTGTTGCTCTCAATTCATCTGCCTTCCTCTCAGGGCACACTGTGTGGTCAGGCTTTTAGAAAACTCCGTGTGAAATCAATCTGTGGAAATTTGTTGACTGTTTCCGATGGCACAGATTTTAAGATCATCGGCCATGCAAAATACCACTAAAGATCTTATGTGGTTGCTGTTACAGGGAAGCGTCCTTACCAAACACAAGTTCTTGAAAAGGAAGTGGCAGGGAGATCCCACTTGGTACTTCGGCAACCAAACTGGAACGGTAATCCATCTGGTTTTGAGTGCCCGGTGGCTAAAGCTGTTTGGGGGCATGCTTGGCGTTTGTATTGGCACTCAATGTCGCCCAACTTACCTTACAAAAAAGATGTCGCCCGAGTAGACTTAGGACTTGGGCCATGCTTTTCTAGGCCGATCTGAGGCACAGCCGACACGGCACGAACGATAGGGCCGTGTCGGGCCTGAGGACGGGGCTTGTCGGGCGGCACGGCATAGCACAGGGAGTTGGGCCATGCTCGAGTCTGCTCGGCACGACTGCGGCACGTTGGTAGCACGCAAAGCCCCCGCCCGCTTGCCCACAAGCCCGCGACGCCACGCCGCGCATGCTCGCAACGCTCTCGCTTGGCCGCCTTCATGTCGCCACCCCCACCGTGACCCTAGCCCCGCCCACGACGCCACCCAAGCCTCTACGTCGTCGCGCCCACCCCCACACGCCACGCCCGCCTGGCTGCCTCCACATCGTCACTCCGCCGCGACGCCGCCCAAGCCTCTACGCCGTCGTCCCGCCCCACGCCGGCGCCCGCACTCCACGTCGCCCGTCAGCGTCGCATTGTCGCCCGCCGCGCAGCCGCGCCCATGCAGCGCCCGCCGCCCACGGCTCTGCGTCGCCATCCCTGCCCACGCACAAGGTGGAGGGAGGTGGAGCAAGGCCGGCGGTGGGGAAGGTGGAGGGGGCGGTGGGGGAGGTGGAGCCGAGGCCAGTGGAGGTGGGGGGAGAGGGGAGGCCGAGGGCGATGATAGGGGTGAGGGGAGGCTAGGGAGATGGGGTTCAGGAGGGTGGGAGCGAGGAGCAGATGGGGGACGCCGGGGTGGTGGTGAAGATGGGGAGGTCGAGGGCGCGGTGGGGAGCGAGGGTCTGTGGGGAGGCCAAGGGCTATTGGGAGGACCGGAGGAGGCCAGGCGGTGGGGGGCGCTGGGATGGGGGAGACAAAGGGGATGGAGGCGAGGCTGCTGGGGAGTCTGGGAGCACTAGGGGAGGCCGGGGGAGGCACCGCCGGGGGGGGGGGGGGGAGAAGGGTGTGAGAACCCGGGGTATTAAGCTTCTAATACTTAACCATCAAATTGGTCCTAGCACTATAAATAAAATATCCCGATTCTCGGCGTATATGTACTTCCCAGAATTGCAGTACACATACCCCATACAAAAATTTAGCATTCATTTCATACACAAGTCATTACATTACCAAGTCTACAAGCTTACAACATAAAGCAAATACAAGTTCAGATTACAAAAGTAGGGGCCGACCGGCCAAATAACAAGGTAAATAACCAAAGTAGCAGCGGAAACATAAGCCATAAGATGGCGATAAACAAAAGCCAAACGGTTTGCCATTACCCACAAGGCAACCGACCGGGCCGCCAAGCTAGTCGTCCTGTACGAAGTCGGTCTTACAATAGTCGATCCCTTGGGGATCAACCTCCTCTGCAACAATTAATTAAGCAAAGCAAATGAGTACAAAATGTACTGCAAGACTTACGTAGTGTAACAAATTTCATCCATAGCTACATGCAAGCTTATTTAAGTGGAGGAGGCTCTAGACTCATTTTCAGCATAAAGCAAGTTTTCATTTGCAATAATGTAATAGATTTAAAACAGTTTTACAATATGTTTTTATTTAACAAAAACAGCGAGATACAAGTAACAATAATAAAAGACATCCTGGAAGTGGCTAACCCAATAGCCACCACAACAATAGCATGAATTCCCCATTCATACCACCCACATCAAGTTTTTACATTAAAATTCCAAAATGTTGAGTCTAACTCCTGCAAATCTAATCCCAAGCGTGTCCATAACCTAGGATGAGGCTATTCGAATAGTTTGAACCCTGCAGGGGTGTACCAATGTACCCACATGCCAGACCACATTTTCGCCACAAGATTAAGCACACTTCCTTTGGTATGCCGGCACGGCTAAGTCCTACGAGACGTTTCCAATATTGTGTATTAACTACGAGTCGCCCATATAGGAATAGAAACCCCCATACGTTGTGACGGAGTCATCGGCAGAGAGAGAACTTACCGATGCTCCTTGGGGTAGGGAACTTGGACTTAATACTAAAACCCATCCCGTCACGCCCAACCCACACATGGAATAAATCCTTTTTCAACACAACACACACAACCTCCTGCGACCCGGAGCTAACACATGCCAAAGTACTAAGTCAAGAGAGGTTCCATATGCCTCTCATGTGGTTAGCACGCAATTATGCTTGGTTTTGGTGAAACAAGATGTTCGGTCCTTGTTGACCTAGGCAAGACATTCACACACCCGATATCACACCATCCAACCACTTGCCCAAGTCTAAATCATTTCATTTACACTTTTAGTTTTCAAAGTAATATAGCACAAGGTCTTGGACATAGTGTAATAAAATGATTTGTGTGATCAAAGTTATCGACTAAGTCGATAACCATCCAATTTACCAGTAGCTAAGCATTTCTAAGCATGACACCACAAAGACAATAAAAGAGCATAATTCAACCACCGGGCTCTAATTCACCGTGAGATTAATACCTTATGTTTAGTGGCAGGGGATAATAATTTAAAGGCAACCATGCAATAGGAATAACTACCTCTAATCGAGAAAATAAACTTTGACACAAAAGCATGCATACATACAATTTGTAAACAGAGTATTAGACTTTGAAAGTAATGGGATTATTATGATCAAGCTGCTTGCCTTGCTGGAGATAATTCACTTGTTGCTGAGGATCACTCTCGTACTCAACCGAATCGTCGAAACCTATCGAACGTATGAGAAGAACCAACAAGAACAAAAAACATCGAATAAACACCAGAATTCCAAAAGTCTCAAAATTAAGAAATTAAAACAGAAGGTAGATAATGATTTTTTGATAAATTTAGGAACATATATCATTAGACTAGGAGTTGATTTAAATTAGTTATGAGTTATTGAAATAGAAATGAAGGCATAAGTTCTACTGTTGATTAGTTAATCAAATATTCAAATTTTGACTTATGATAACTTTTACTCCTTTAGACTAGATGTGAAAGGTTAGTATTTATATTTGATAAACCATTTACTTTGGCATTCGAATTAGTTCTAACTCACTGTTATTTGATTTCGGCATTCCAATCTTGCCTCCCATAAAGTTCTTACTCTTTGATTAAATTGACAAAGACTGAATACTGTTATCCAAAAGAAGTTGATAATTGTGTTTTTAAGTTCATTTGGTCGTTAAGAGCTACAAAGAATTGGCAACTTTGAGTAAGTACTAGACTTCACTAACACCATGTGGTTAGAAATCTTGAAATCTCCATTTGTTAACAAACCCATCGACTATTCTCTCTAAATCCATTTATTCTCTGATAAACTAGGATCTCACTCTTTGGTTTTGGATAATCAAAGTAATGCTTGTTTATCAAATGCTTGCCTCTCGTTAAATTAAGTGTTAGTTTAAGGTCTAAGCTCAAAAGGATATCTAAAGGTTTTACCGCTCGATACCTACAAATGAAGATCATCTAAAGGTTAAATTAAAAGGTCTAACAGAATTGCATTAAGTTACTCTTGCTAGAATTAGACCAAACTATGAGCCCACGTCCAAATTATGAAATTCTACAGATCACTGTTCATATACTAACAACAGCTAGGTTTTCAAAACTAAAATGCTATTGACTGGCTATTGAAAGAACTTCCTTTAAACCCAACTTCAAGTTGCCAACTCTGTTGGTTTCTAAAAGTTTCACAAGCATACTTGTCACCAACTCAGTTTGCTCCTAAAAGCTTAAGTGTTTTAAATGGCTAATTGGACCACTAACTTGTTTAATCTACTAGACTCAGTACAGTCATTAACAATTGCACATTTTATCCTTAGTTTCAGATTGCCTTATATGTTCAGAACATCTAACAAAACTGACAAGTTACTGGACCAACTTCTTACAAGACTTCAAACTTTACTTTGATAGTTCAATTCAGATTTTTCCCAAATCAACTTCCCTAGATTGAAATACTAATAGCTAGTTACTTAGATGTTCACTTACAAATCTTTGCCTAATCAAATCGTTCTTTGATTGACTAAACCACTAACACTCTTCTCTTCTCTGTTGGTGTTTCAGAAGTTTTCTCATCCCTAAGGATTTTCAGATGTGGTTGTTACTAATGAGATACATGCCAACCGACCAAAAGAATTAGGGCAACTATCGCATTAACATGATCATCAATCTAATGACAACTCAGTGGAATTGTGTTACTTCTTATTTTCTTACAACAAAGAAAAAGATGATCGAGCAAAAATGTTATAAGCTAATCTTCTTTCACAATTTAAACATCAATTTGTTTACAGATTACTAGACTAAATGATGCCCCAACGTTTGACAACAACATTTGATTAGCTTTACACAAGGGTTCTATTTTTAGTCACAGAGATGAAGCATTTTTAGAGAATGAGTCAGAGGATAGGAATGTATAGAGGGCTCGGGTGAGGTATGTTTCGGGCGAGGAGTGGCATCGAGCGCCAAGACCCATCAAATTGATTGCCCGAGGGCTACTGGAGCTCGGGGTGGTGGCAAGGTGCTTGAGCAGCACCGAGGCGGCGCGACGAAAGTGCGGGTGGCGACCGTGGAGGCGAAAAAGAGGGCGGCACATGTGAGAAGGCTAGAAGGGAAATTAGGCGCGCAAGGGCACGAGTAGAGACTCGTGGGACTCACGGGGTGGTTGCCTTGGACGGAGAAGCACCAAAGTGGGCCGACGGCGGAAACCTACTGGCGCCGAGGTGGTCACCGTGGCGCAGGTCAGCCAGGAGCAAAACACAAGTGAGTGATCGGGAAGGTCAAGGAGACTAGAGGGTGCTCATGGAGGAGGAATCGGAGAGGGTTCACGGAGAAGAAATGGTGTCGGGAAAAGTGGTGGGGGCCGGAGTCGGAGAAGATGGCGTGCGCACGGCTCCTCGGTTGATGACCCCCAAAATTGACGAAGGGCTTAAGCTCACCATGGTGTTGGGCGCACCATGACGCGTTCGGGGTGGAAGGGGATCACCGGAGTGGTCGGAACAATAATGGGTGCCCTCAGCAATGCCGCCATGGCTCTCGGCTTTGAAGCTCGGGTTGATTTGAGGAAGAGAATTGGAGGGGGAGGTGGGCGAAAATGAAGAGGGAGAGGAGGAACACTCAGTGCTCAGCTTAAATGGGGGCGAGAAGGGAGGAGTTCCTTGCGAGAAACCGAGCTCCGCCTCTTCTCGGTCATGGCGTTCTCCCACGATTTTCTCGACGTGGACGGAGGGTAGAGCGACGGTGTCGGTAGGAGAAGGCCCTCGTTGGTTGTCTTGGGGCGCATGACTTGAGCCGACGGGAGAAGACGGGAGGTGGCGGCGTGGCGCTCCTCTCATGGCCATGAAGATGCAATAGCAGCGTGGGGAGAAGGGTGGCATTATGGGGCCAGCGCCAAGGCAGAGGAAGAAGACTACGGGCGAACGGGTCAAAGCTAGACCGGTGGCTTAGGTGCGGTCCGGTTTGAGTCGGAGGAACAAGGCAACTCTAATTTATGTAGAAAAGGCTGAGAGTTTGAGGAATTTTAAAGGTAGATTCTTAGCTCCAAAATTGATGAAAATTTTAGGAAGGTCACGACACTAGTTAGTCCATTAATTAATTTTTCTAGGATTTTACAATTTCTAAAATTTTTCTAAAATTATCTTAAGTTGCTCTTGTGGTGTTTGACTTTTGATTTTTCTTTAGTTGGTCAAGTTGCTTAAAATAGTAATTAAAATCTAGAAATTGTGAAATTTTGAAAGTGAGCTGTTAAAGTGTTCCAAAACCTAAGAAAATTATTTCCAGACACTGTTCACTTGAGTTGTTTGTATTTTAAATTCAATTTCAAAATTTGACATGCAAATCAACAAGGATCCAAATAATCTCCAAAAATTCTAGAAAATTTCAAATAAGTAGACCAGAGCATGTAAAGCTCAACTAAAATATTCCCAGCTACGGGTATTGGTGTATTTTCAAACTAAAAGATAGTTCATAATTCTAAGATAAAGAAAGTATACTTGCAAATTGAATTTTTGAGGAATCTTTTGAAAGTACCTCAAACATTCTAGGAGCATATGAGGTTTTACTATTTTTAAGTTGAAAACCAGAATACATTCCCTCACTTTAACCTTTTTAGTTTTGCCTCAAATTCAAATTGGACTTTTGAATTGGATAAGAAAGTATTGGATTAATAGGTTTCAAATATAGTGTTCAGAATCAAAGGATTTTCTACATAGGGTTTTATACCCTACTCTGAACTAAGTTTTCAAACTCTTGACAAACTTTTATTTTGGTTGAAAATTTTCGTTTCTAGGTTTTGGAAAACCAGGTTGTAACCTATTTGCTTTGCAACAAAAGTTTAAAAAAAAGTCCAAAATTTCACAAATGCACAGTAGATGGTTAACTAATCCAACTTAGGGATTTTGGGCTGTTACAAGGGGGTCTAGGGGGAGGCTGGGGGCGGTGGGGGAGGACTAAAGGAGGCCAAGGGCGGTGGGGGAGGAGTTGGGGATGGTGTTGACAGAGGGGATGGAGGCGTGGGCCGTGGGGGTAGGGGTGAAAACGGATCGGATACGGACGGATATTGGCTCTGCCATATTTGTTTTCACATTTTTTTTGGATCCAGATACGAATACGAATACCCCAGATACTAATATGGAGCGAATACGAATCGAAACAAATACGGTCGCGGATATTTTGCGGAATATGAAAACCCCTAAAATTGTATGCCAAAAATTAACGAAAACATATAACTAGTTTATTTGATACAAACATTTATGAATTGTTCGTATTTTCAGTAACCACATATAATATTGGCACTAGCAAGCTGCATTAACTAGTTCATTGCAAACATAACACTTAGTTTACCATATTTTGCTTATAAGTCATAACTCACAAAGTCACAAGTCATCACGCATTCACACTTCGTTCATCACATACATAAAACTTAATTCACGCTAACATTGATCAAAGCTAGATGGTTAATCTATCATAAGAAATGACTGTAATATCCCAAAGTATGTTACCAAAAATAAAATTAATAAAGTTATTATTTTATTGGATTTTTCGATATTTAAAAGAGTTTTCTTGGTTAAAAAGAAAAATAATAAAATAAAGTCAATTATTTAATTTCCTAGTTTTAATGTCAAAAATAAAATTTATTGAGTTTTCTGGGATTTTATTGATTTAAAGTGAAAAGGAAATTTTAATTAATTTCTTGAATTTTCTCGGATTTTAAAAGGGTTTTCCTATTTTTCGAAATTAAAATAATTTATGTGCAAAAATAAAAACCAACTTTAAGCTAGAATTAATTTTATTAGGTTCAAAATAATTCAAGGAATTTCTGTGATTTTTTCTAGAATTTTTAAACTCTATTTGCTATTTGCTAAAAGGCTATTTGATTTGTTGCATTTTCTGAAATTCGGAAATCAATTAAAATCTTCTTTTCTCTTTTGGGCCAAAATCCGGATATCTGGACTTTGCCTTATCCGGATAATCCGTAGTATCCTTATCCACCGGATAGTATGTCTACCGTATTCATTTCCGTTTTCGACAAAAAAAAAATCCAAATTCGTTTCTGATCCGAAAATTATCCGAGAAAAATCCGATCCGACATAATCCGAATCCGTTTCCGTCCAAATCGATCGGAAACTATCCGATCCGTTTTCACACCTACGTGGGGGGAGCCGGGAGACGCTGGGGATGGGGAGAGAGATAGATGGGCATTGGGTTATGTGTATCAGTGTATGCATTGGATGGAGTGATGGAGACGATGGGGATGGGGAATCACGACAGTGGACTAATGGAGTGGAAAGTGGAGGCAACGGGAATCGGGGAACAGGGTGGAGGGATTGGTGACAACTAGGGGTAAAAATGGATTGGAAAGTTTCCATCCAATCCGGACGGAAACGGATTCAGATAGTCTCGGATCGGAAACGAATACGGATATTTTTTTCAAAAACGGAAACGAATACGGTAGCACTGATATCCGGCGAATACGGATTATCCGGATAAAAGAGATCCGGATATCCGGCATGCAGCCCACTACCCGCACCAAACACAGCTATCCCTGAAACACGGTTTATGTCCGGTCACCGATGAGCGGGTCCCGCGCACTCACTCCCACTCCCACTACAGAGCAAGGAGTAAAGAACTCCCCTCCGACTACTCGAAGCACAGTGAGCCACGTCGGAGCTCAAGAGCGACGCCCCGCCGCCACCGGAGCTCGAGATTGAGACCGATGGGTGGGTTCGCGACCTCGCGACCCACCTCCTCACCTCACCGCCTCCTCGCCTTCCTCAACCTCTTCACTTTCCTCCTTGCCGGCGGCCGAGCGCCGCCATTAACACCGTGACGCTCTGCTCTGTCTCCAGATCTTCGATTCCCACCTCTTTATGTGGAGCCGAGATATTCTTGCAAGGGAAGGTTGTGCGGAGGAGTACGATGACCGGTCCCATCGCTCAGACGACACCGACACCTCCACCGTCTCTGGCGTCGCCGCCTTCTTCATGCTCCTCCTCGCAGAGTGCTCATCACGGCGGCTTGCCACCTCCGCCTCCAAGACGCTCTCCTCCTGTGGATGCACCGCCGCCGCCGTCCTCTCTCGTGTGCGCGTTAAACTCTAGCCCCTAAATCTCCTCCTTTTCTCGCTTTTCTCGATGCGAATACGGTGTGAGGAACTCATTATGCGCTACGGGTGCATCGCAGATTAGTATGGTAGATTTGGTTCAATTTGAGTCGCATTCCTTGCTAGTTAAGATCAGACGCATGAGGCGATGCGGATTTTAGTGCACGGAAATATGCGCCTCTATGCATAGGTGAGATGATGAGGTGAGAGACGCACCATGGTTGCCTTGGAGCATGATTTGGCTGCAGATCGGCTCCTATGATGATGAAGACAATGGGGGCATAAAATTTTGGATGTTTCTAGTAGTCCATATTCTTGCTTCGCCAACTGACAAAACTATTATTTTCTTGTGAGATTCAGACAAAACTTGCCACTGTCGCTATCAATAATCTTACGTGCCAGCTGACAATTATAGAATAAAGTGCTTATGGTAATGATGTTATAGACTAGTTGGTTGTTAAGTAGGCTTAAATTCATTTACCGCTTTGGGCTCTTCCTTTGGGACAAGTGTAGTATAATCTAAGAGTGTGGTACCCTTCGGCCTTCTATGTATGAAGCCCGGACTCAGAAATGGACTCGAGATAAGGGATCCCACCAGTTCTAGCCTGCTATGCATTTTTTTTAGATATTTTATCTTGGTATTATCGAACTATGTATGTCATGAATGAACTAGGTGTGATGAGCTATGCGTGAACTAAGTTTTATGTATGTTGACTTGTGAGTTATGACTTATGAGGTAAATGTGGTACACCAAGTATTATGTTTGTGATGAACTAATTAATGCACCTTGCTAGTGTCAATGTTATGTGTGGTTGTTGAAAATATAAACAATTCATGAATGTTTGCATCAAACAAACTAGTTATATATTTTTGTTAATTTATGGCATGCAATTTAAGGGGTTTTTATATTCCGAAAAATATCGTGGATCAGATTCATTTCGATTCAGATTCGCTCCATATTCAGATTCGATATTATTCAGATCCGATTCAGATCCGCATCCGAGAAAAAAATGAAAACAAATATGGCAGAGCCATTATCCGTCCGTATTCGATCCTTTTTCACTAGCAACCGACAAGACATGGAGATTAGAGAAGCAACGGGCGGGAGGGAGAGAGGCAACGTTCGTCTGCCTCATTTCAGTGACAAGACGGAGCAGAGAAAGAAGGCAACGGGCAAGGTAATAGCTCCACGCGAGATTCTTCCTCTCCGTGTCTATAAAAATGAACGCTCGCAACTCATTCTTCACCACTGAAGTGCAACTTCTTTTCTCTGATTGTCTTTTGCTCATTTCTTCACCACCGAGCGAAGCACATATTCCCTTCTCTGATTCTCTCTTTGCTCTAGTGCTCTTTACAATAGAAAGCATGCTACCACAGAGTCGAAGCATGAAGCCGACCGAGGGAGTGGCGGAGCTCGGTAGCACTATGATATCGAGGAGTCATAACATGAAAGTAGCAGTAGGGCGCGGCCGCCAACACTCAATCTCCCGCTGTTCCCCTAGTCCTCGTCCCGCCGCCTCTCCCAAAGATGCTTGTCGGCTCTCCCCAGGTATGGGAGACTACGGCATGGAGGACCGTCATATGGATGGTACGGAGAGATACGAAGAGTACCAATGGGGTCCAGACCCGATGGGGACGCCAGACTTCAGTACCCTGTCCACGGATGGCAATATTGGTGGATCCGCGCCCAACAGCAGCAACACCGGACGAAGGACGGAGTGCTAGAAGCACATAACCTGGAGCGAGGAAATTTGAGATGACCAAATGGTAGAGATCACAACTTGTAATTATTGCAAATCTTAATTAATTGCTCGTACAGTGGAGGGACGGGGCACTTGAACCGGCACTACAAAGCATGTTTGAAAAAGATGAGGGCGCACACACGAGGTGGAGGAGTCCAGACGCTGCTCAACTTTGAGGCTGATGGCTCTGTAAGTACTTGGGCATACAACCTTCATTATGCCCGTAAGGAAATTGCTAAATACATTGTTTCCGAGGGTCAACCGATTAGGATGGGTGAAAGTTGCTCGTTCGAAAGAATGATCCAACGCGGCTTTTATCCACAATACCAACATGTTAGTAGGAGGACGACCTCTTTTGATATTTTAGGGATGTATAGTAGGGATCTAGCAGCACTAAAGGAAATATTCCTAAAAGTTTTGTACTCTTTTGCTTTAACTTTGGATATTTGGACCTCATCGCACCAGAGAATTGCCTACCTTATTGTTATAGCTCATTATTTAGATGATGAGTTTATTTTTCTTTGGAGTATTTTTAGATTTTTCTGGGAATTTTATGAGTTTATTTTCTATTTTCCCTATATTTCCTAAAGAATCAAAAACTACTTAAAATCCCGAAAGGCTTCATGGGACCCATTCCTTTTGCCACCCACTTCTCTCTCTCTCTCTCTCTTTCTCTCGGTCCATCTTCCCCATCAACGTGGCCTTGACCCACCATTCCTCTCTCCCACATATCGCCCACCACCATCGCCATTGTCGTGTCGACCCCGCGTCCACCACGTTTCCCATCGTCCCGCAACAATGAAAGTGGGCCCGGTCGAGCATTGTGCTTCGTCCCAAGCTCGACCCGACTCATAGTCCGCTGCCACCTTGGTCTCCTTGGAGTGCACACCACGCCTCGCTAACCCTAGCCACCCCTATAAAAGTCGAGAACCTTCGTTTGTGTCGCCTCTCATTCCGCAAACCCTAGCATCGTCGTTTCCGTCGAAGGAAGTCATGTCGCCATCCTCTTCATCGTCTCCAGCAGAAAATCCGTCGTGGCCGCATCTCTCCTTCGTATTCCTCGCCACCTCGATGAGTCAATCGTGAATCCCCTCACGTCATCTTGTGCCCCTCATCTCGATCTACCCAATCTATCTTTCAATTTCATCTTTCGTCCCTCATGCGCAGAGATCGAGCCAATATAAGTTCTTCCACCGTTGTCCATTCACCATCAAGTTCCACCACCGCCGGTGAGTTCCCTCCGTCATGGTCCACACTATCGGGATCGCCATTATGCGTTCTACTTGGTGCTCACCTCCCCATCGCTAGTGTGCGATCCATCGCCGTCGTTGTCGTATAAGCCGGCGTCATCACCGCTTCTGTTGTGCCGCCACTCACCGAAAGTCATTGCCAGAGATCCCAACCATGTCACCATGTTCGCCTCATCGCCCTCGTCCAAACACATTCCTCCGCGCGCCATCGTGAACCCTGCCATCGTCGACCATCGGGTCGCCGTCACCGCTACTGCCACATTAGTCGTCACCGTCATGGCCGTGTCTACCACATCAGTAGCACACATGCGCCATGTCAGCCCCGCCGCCACGCAAGCGCCATGCATGCACAAACTCTAGATCTAAACCCACGTGGACCTAGTTCACCGTGAGCCAAGTTATAACATCACAAAATTTAAGTTTTCAAAAATCCTTTTTGTAGATTAGGTCATTGAGTAATTTCACCAATTTTCCTTAAATTAATAAAGCTTAATTGGGAATTTCCAAAATTAAAACTATTTAATTTGACTAATGTAAACATCAATTAAATGGATTTATTTTCCATTTCTTCGTGGACTGAATCCCTTTGGCCCATTCCGCCATCCAAGGATTTTTTTCATGAATTTTGTTGGATTTTTTGGAGTTCGTTTGTTATTTATTTTGCCTCTTTTGAATTTCTGGCCTTTTTCAAAATTGATAAATCAACTTATTTTCCATTTTCTTCATGGACCGAATCCCTTCGGCCCATTCTGCCATCTCTCTCCACTGGCCCACCTAAATCCCTAGCCCAACCCGCCTTCTGCCCCGCTTCTCCGCCCTCTTTCCCTACTCCACCCGTCTCAACTTGGGCTCGCTTGGTAGGCCAGACTGCTGGCCGCCAAGACTCAGGCTTGCCATGGACTCCTTTGCGCCGTTGTCCGTGTCCCGCACGCCGCTGCCTTCTAAGGATATAAATGGGTGCCGCCTCGGCGCTTGTGCACCGCCCGACCCGCCACCTCCGTGCCCTAGCCTCTCTCTGCCCGAGAAGCTCTGAATTGCTGCTGCCAAGCTCGTCTTCTCCAAGCCTGGTGTTGCCTTGCCGCACTCGTTGCCCACCATTGAAGCTTCTTGTGCCGATTACTTTCGCCATCACAATCGCCTCGCCCTCCTCCTTCGATTGGCACCACTCACTATATGTCGGGACCTAAAAATACAATTCAGGAACTCTCTATGTATTCTGTACTAGTCCTAGATCAATAGCTAGCTCACACAGGAAACAGTGATAAAATACCATCTATTTATTTGATTTAACTAAAAATATCTCAAAATAATAAATAATAATAATAACTAGACCTTATGGTCAATGTTTACTTAACTTGCCACGCAGGGCTAAATAAACAAATAAACTCTTGCAGCGGAACGGGAAAATTTGGAAAGGCTAATCAATATGCCTACAAGCAATCGAGTAGAGAACGCATCCTAATCCGCAAAGCTTTTATAGTACTCCTGAGCAAAGAACTCTTGAGCGGCTTCTTATCTTCAACTGAGCAACAATGGCGCAAAGCCGTGAGTACATAAAGTACTCAGCAAGTCAAAGAAAAATAGTATACAATCTTGCTATATAAAAGTGGGCTCATTTGAGGCTCAGGGAGGGTGGCCATGTTGTGGTTTTTCTTTGTGTCGTTCGATTTGCAGTGTTTTCTGTTTGCCACCGTTCGATCGTCTGGCCGTTTCCTTTGCCTGCGATGTTGCCTCTGTTGTCGTCCTTTCGATACTTCCCATTCATTCTCATCCCTTCTATTTGTCCTGGCCGAGCGCTCCCATGAACCCCATCGTCCAGCCCACGTGCTCTCATCTCCTCGTTTCTTGTGCGTGCCATGTGCCTTCGGTCCACGTCTTTCCCTTGCCCAACTTTTTCCTCCCTTCTGTGTGTTCTTTTCGCCTCCTCCTCCTCCTCGTCCCTTTTTCATCTCTCGCCGCTTGACCGCTTTGCCTTCTTCTTCATGCGCTTGGCGCTGCTCGCTCACCGGTTCCTTCGTGCTCAAGGCCTCTGTTCGTCTTCGTTCCCTTCGCCGCTTGCCCCTCTCCCTCCCTAGCCCCCGCTACTTCGTTATCGTCCCCGACAGCTCGGCTTGCCTCCTCCTCCTTCGTCGACCACGCCGCACAACGTTCGCTTGATTTGCACTTCCCCCCATTTCTTTTTTCCCCAAACTTTCTTTCTTGCAGGCAACAAAAGCCACGACGCACATCGTAGCTTTTTCCCTGCCTCCCCCTCTCTCTCCCCGGCCCCCGCTACTTCGTCATCGTCCCCGGTGGCTCGGCTTCCCTCCTCCTTCTTCATCGACCACACCGCACAAGGTTCGCCTGATTTGCACTTCCCGTTTTCCCTCCTTACTGGCTTTTTCCCCCGCCGCTTAGCTTTTCTTGCCTTCCCCTTCTTTCTTGCAGGGGGCACAGGACGGGTGGACTCGCTAGCTCGAGAGGCAAGGCTCTGGAATTGATTGGATTTGGGGGGACAGAGGCAGAGAGAAAGAGAGAGGAGATCGCGGGGATGTCGGAGCTACCGGAGGTGGAGGCGGGGCGGCGGGCACTGGAGGCGCACTGCGTGGGAAGGCGCATCGCGCACTGCGCCGTCGCAGACGACCCCAACATCGTTGTGGCCGAGGCCGGCGTCACCCACGTGGCCTTCAAGCGCGCTATGGTCGACAAGACCATCGTCGCCGCGCATCGGCGGGGTAATAACCTCTGGATCCGCCTCGACGCCCCGCCCTTCTCATTCTTCCAGTTCGGTCAGTACACGCCTAGGATCAGTCTTTACTACTACCAGTTTGATTACCCTGCTATTGCTTTGCTTGACTTGTCTCAGCTTGCTTTGCTATCTTGTTCTGGTCCTTCTGGAGCAATTGGACGTACACTAGCTTCGTTGTTGATTTTGTATGGAATTCCTCACTCAGGTATTATTTGCAGCTTGAAACTGTACCCCAATCTCTGAGCTAGATCCAGATGCTCTCTTTGAGCCGATGTCTGTTGACAAGTTTGTGGACTCTCTGATTGGAAAGAAGATTGGAATGAAAGCTCTTTTGCTTGATCAGGTGATCACCATTCAATCAATAAAAGTTTCTGCTCTACAAATATGTTTTTCCTACTATATACGTAATTAACTCGTATTATTTCCTTATGGTGTACATACTTGACCTGTTGCATTTTTTTACGAGCAGAGCTTCATATCAGGCATTGGTAATTAGATTGCAGATGAGGTGCTTTACCAGGTATTGGTACAAAATCTGGTGAAGCTTGCATGAAATGTAGTGTGTGTGTTTCAAAAAAGATGGAATGCAGAAATTTAAGTTTGAAGTTTTAGCTGGTGTTATTTTTTCGTTCTAGGATCCATCCGTTGCAAATTTCTTCAAGTTTATCAAGGGAGAGTTGTGAAGCATATTGCTATCAATTATTTTTCAAAGCTGACTAGCCAGCTCTTAATATATTACCATACTATTTACGCAGAGATACTTACATAAAGACTCATTTGTAGATTTTCAGACTGCACAACCCAAAGAAAACCCCCGCTGCACCGAAGAACCAGGTTCTCCTAGACCTCTTGGAAAAAACCTGAGTAATGCAAGTCTTCGACAATATAAGGATGCATGTTTTTACGATTTGCCACTTTTATCTTCAATAGTCTTTACTAATTTTTGTAAGACTACCCTCATCAAATTCTGCTATCCTAGAGCATACTATATTCAAACACAATACTGCCCTTTTGTACACAACTACAACAAGTTGGTTGCCTTTTTTCCCTACGCACAAAACATCCACTACTTACATGCATATTCCAACTCTACCAGTTTATTCAAGCTTCTTATAAGCTAACTCTTTGACGAGATGTACATACACTTCTAATACTGTATTGATATTCATTTCGCAAACTACATTATTTGCAGACACACAAGTACTACACATGTCAAATATATCCCTAATAATATACGCAAAAATATGCACAACAAATAACATCATATATATAGTCACACATCTACAGTCCCATATATGTCATCTATTGTGCTTCACTACTAGTCTTTTCATATTACCATTTAGCTATAATCATGCTATATTCCACACACAACATATCTAATTCTACTTCTCAACCAGGACATAGAGACTAGGTCGCTATTTACTCGCATCCTTCCTCACAGCCATATACTAGCTATAAATAAAATCTTACCTCTTCTATTTAAGACTGGTTTTACAGCAACCTTATTATACAAATGTTATGTTGTGCAGGCCAAATGTTGCTTCGTCTGGGGACTTGCTGCTTCTACATCCTCTAAAAAGGATCACTCTACTAAAAAGACACCTAGATAAAGGTACATTTATCATACCCTTGTATAAAACAAATCCTTTGTGTTATATTTCTTATATACAATATCTTGCCGCCACCGTGCCTCTACTCTAAATTGAATCAACTATGTTTACTACAAATGAGATCACCTATGTTAACATTTACTTACCTCTGCTATGCGCTACAAATATGTTTCCAATTTTTGTGCCAGTCATATTGAACTAATACAACTCAATCATACTCTTTCTGCAATAGGTCCTACAAAATCTACTGCTATGACACATCTTTTGTTAATCACCTATTACGCCAAACTATGTCGTTGCCTCCCTATCGGTATCGCCGATGTTGCCTATTTTGTGTTAGTACTAGTGTTCACCTAGGCGCTAGGCGCTAGGCGGGCGGTGGGTGGCCGCCTAGCGCCTAGGGCATCTAGGCGGCCGAATAGAATTGCAAGCATAATCGCCTCTAGCACCAGTCCAAGCAAGCAGGATGGACACAGAATAGCAAGCATCAGTCCAAGCTTATGTATATATTACATGTATGTATGTATATGTGTAATTATGTAAGAAGAGATGTTATATGTATGTATGTATATGTGTTATTATGTAAGAAGAGATGTTACCTTGGTGGCTTGGTGATTCAAATATATTTGAAGACTTGATGTAATGATCTTCATGAGTTGATGACTTAATGCAATAAAAATATAATTGAAACAAGTAACATCAAATAGTTCAAACAATGAAACAAGTCACAAATAAAACAAGCAAGCCAAATATAAATAGTTTATAGTTCATAAGGTCTCACAAATAAACAAGTAAGCGAAATATAGATAGTCATATGATAATTTGATGATCAAATGAGTGAATGACTAATTGACTAGTCATCTTCTTCCTCATAATTTTTGGTTGGAAGCACTTCTTCTTGGTCGGACTCATACTCAATTTCCTCCTCATTAACCTCCTCTTCTTCGGTATTGGATTTGAAATCTTCTTCATGAAGTTGTTTCACTCTTGCGCTCTTATGAAGTTCGAAGACCTCATTAGCCGCACATGCTTCTTCAATTACCTTCCATGTAAGCCCCGTAGCGGGCTCAACATCTTGCTCATCATCTTCGCCTTCAATTAACCACCCTTGAGCTTCATTAGCTTCGGAACCTATAATAGGATCTATGTTCTTATTCTCTCTTTTCTCTTTTTTGTTCCTCAATTTGGCATTGTATTGAACATAGACTAGATGGTTAAGATGGTGGACATCTAGTTTATTTCTTTTCTTTGTATGTATCTATGAATTGCAAAATGAAGTATAGTTAGCTAAATGTAATGTACTAATGTAGATATTGAGAATTGATACTTGACTTTTATTCTTTAGAGAAGTTTAGAGACTAACCTCTTCAAAAGTGCTCCAATTTCTTTCACAACCGGATGAACTAGATGTCAATGAGAGGATCCTCATGGCCATTTTTTGTAACACGGGAACTTTACATCCATAAGTAGACCACCATTTAGCTGCATATTAGGAACAAAAAATAATTAGTATTCGGCAAATTTACAATCATGCATGTATTTACATTGACTAGTAATTTTTAAACCTAGATTAAATTCATAGTCTTTGCATCCGGCCTTTGCTGCCGCTTTCCCAAAGTGGCCTTGTTGATATTTGAATATACCCAACTCCACATTTAGCAATTGACTTTGCTTGTCGTCATCATCATGGTAAAAGTCTCCACACATGTGAATACCCCATCCATGACAACATCATCTAAAAAAATAGAGCCATCACAATAACTATAATATGGATTCAAGAAGTATGCCGTCAAGTGCAATGGAGAATCAAGCCTATCCTTCATCTTCTTATCAATAATATCTATGATGGGGTTGTAGTTGTTCTCTATATTGTTCACGGCTTCCATGATTTCTTTCTTTGCCTTTTGAATTTCTCCATAAAGAAAGGCTATAGAAGGCTTAACATCCCCGTCAACCATTCGAAGAATCTTTACCAATGGCTCAAAAACCCTCAAGCAAAGAGAAACGCCATTCCAAAAGGCTCTACTCACCAATGTAGCTGTGGATGCCTTGCCTTTACTTTTTTTTACAATGGATGCAATTTTCCCATTCTTGGCTAAGCGCCATCGATCTTAGTTGTTGTTTCTTCTCAATCAAGCTTTGCAAAGTGAGAAAGGAGGAAGCAAACCTAGTCACCCCGGGCCTTATTATATCCCTCTTCTTTGTAAATTTTCTCATCAATGCCAATGTCTTATGGTGCGAGTAGATAAAAATAGTTAGTGATTTGGCTTGATCAAGTGTCTTCTTGAACCTTGCAACGCTCCCAATTCCTTGTAGCATCAAGTTGATAGTATGGGTTGCACATGAGCTCCAAAATATGCTAGGTCTTTTGTCCTTCAATAATGCCTTCGCCGCCATGTTGTTTGAAGCATTATCGGTGACAACTTGGACAACATGAGCTGCACCTATTTTTTCAATGCAAGAATCAACATATTGAAAGATGAGCTCTCCAGTATGTGACTCCTCAGATGCCTCCTTTGATTCTATGAAACATGACCCCAGGCTACAATGCACACACATGTTCATGATGCTCCTCCTTTTCTGATCAGTCCATGCATCAGTCATAATAGAGCACCCGGTCTTAGCCCTCTCTTCTTCATGGTCCTTCAACAACCCTTTGGTTCTATCCACTTCCTCATACAACAACTTCTCCCGCACATCGTGTTGAGAAGGTCGAATAAAGCCAGGGCCAAAGCGGCCAATGGCTTCACACATTTGCGCAAATGCATCATTGTTGATGGAGTTGAAAGGTACACCTGAAACATGCAATAATTATACAATGTTACTTTTGTTAGTACTTAGTCGATCGCATATTATTAGAATATTAGTAGACATTACAAGAGTTGCAAACGAATACCTGATTCATAAATCCACCTAGCAACATATTGTCTTACTTTATGGAGTCTTTCTTTCCAAATAGTGGCACTAATTGTTTGTTGCCATAGTTCTTTGGAGCTCAATGTACTAGGATCAATAGGCATTGCAAACTTATCCATAGGCCCCAACTTCCGACGTGCCGAGCATCCTACATTTTCAAGTTCAAGATCTTCATCACCATCACCGTCACCGGTGACATCCTCATCAATGGTAACTTCATTTCTAACTTCTTGTTCTTTTTCTTTCCTAGTCTTCTTCTTAAGTTGTGTCTCCTCGATTGATTTGATGCACTTCTCTTGATCTTCCTTTGTGGACAAAGGGCATTTACCAACATTGCCCCTAATGTGAGCAATATGTTGCTTTATCCTATACACTCCTCCGGAAACAACTTTGTTGCACAACTTGCATTTTACTTTATCCATATTATTTGGATCAACCAACACTCCATACTCCCACCCTATATCCTCGGATTTCCTCTTAAGGTTTTCCGTAGTCACCTCCACCGTGGCCGACGCAACGGATGACATTCTACAATTTATGAATATTGATGAACAATTGTTACAAACTTACAAATTACGATGCTACTTGCTAATTGAGTAATTGACTAATGAAGTAATGAGTACTAAACATAAACAGTGCTACTACTGCTACTGTGCAGAGAGCTAGAGATTAACCACATTGCAAAATTTATGTGCAGACACTGTTACTGTGCAGAGATTAATAAGAATCATAAGACTCACTGCCGACGCTGCTACTATGCAGAGACTAACCATACTAAATTACTAATACTGAGCTTGAGCTACCACCGACACCGACATCGCCGCTACTGCTACTCGCCTACTTCAAGATTCTCGTTGGTTTAGGCAAGACTGCATGGGCATGGCGGAAGAAGCGAGGCCAGCGAGAGGGGGCACAGGGGAGGCGAGGGCCAGCGAGAGGGGCGCGGGGAGGCGCAGAGTTGCGGCAACAACTTGGAAGAAGCGCAGGGGGAGGCGAGGGACGGCCGATCGGGAGGCGGCCGACCTGGGGGCGACGGGAGGAGGCTGGCGGCCGCGACGGCGACGGGGAGCCAGGAGGAGCTGCGCAACCGCGACGGCGATGGGGATCCGGGAGGAGCTGCGTGCCGGGGAGCCAGGAGGAGCTTCTCGACGGAGAAGCAGAGGAGGTGGCGGCCGCGATCATGACGGAGTAGCCGAGCCGATCATGGCCGCTTCGATCGAAGGTGAGAGACTGAGAGCCACATACCTCTTTACTGTTTTCCCGCTTACTGTTTTTCTTCCCGCCGCCCTTCCCGCTCTCCTGTTTTTCTTCCCGCCATGCGATGCCGCCTCGGCCGCCCAGATCCGCCTTGAACCGCTATCAGTCCGCCCATCCTCGCGCCGCTGGGACCGCCTCGGACCTGGGACCGCCCGGCTCGGCTAGGCGCTCGGCCGCCTAGCGCTCCCGATTGGCACCAAGTCGCGGTGGTGGCGCTACGCCCAGCGCCTAGGCGCCCGCCTAGGGGATCACTAGTTAGTACAGTCCAGCTATGTATTACATATATAATTGTATGATGTTGCCTAGAGACAGCTACACAGTATGTTCTACCTTGTGCCTCACTTGCACGTGTTCTCCTTTAACTAATCTCAAACACTTATGCTGTTAGTCAGCAAGTAATTAATCTTGCGTCCTTAATATTTACTCTTTATATGTGCTCTAATTTTGTTTCTACTTATTTTGTATTATGTGTTGCATCATACTCGATGTTCTATTCCAATAAAACAGGCCAATATATATCTTTACTAATAGAATCTTACATGCCTATAGTCTGATTACACACAAACCTATTTTTGTTCAACCATTATATACATATATCTAGATTTTGAAACAATGTGTCACACTTTTACTTTCCCAATATAGTATCCAGCCAACTAATACGCAGATACTACATTATTAATTAGGCCACATTAAACTATGCTATCAGTATGCTCTTACTCCCCCAATCATATCATATTTCCTCTTAGTTTTACTACATGTCTTAGCCAAATTAGCAATACATTCCTGGTTTGAATCTTCGAGTTAGTCGGTCTCGATTACAGTATATCAATATCCTAATTATGCTCTTCGTCGGTACCTCGGATCCACTCTTCATCGCTACTTTTGTTCGCTCCTATGTATAACGATCTTCATCGCTACTTTTGTTCACTCCTATGTATAACGAGCGCACCAAGGCATGCACAGGTGCCTAGTTAATATTCATGCAAGACTTAAACAAAGGTTAGTTGTATGGTTCTTTTGCATAAAGAAATATTGACGAGAAATACAATAAATAGATTGAAACGCATAATTGATAAGAATAATAAATAAGTAAAGCATTTATTTGAAACAACCAGTGAATTTTCCATTCACTTCCCAAGATAAACCACCAAGTGAATTACCCATTCACCAACGAATATTATATTCATCAAGTGAACTTCCCATTCACACTCCGACACATTTTATGAAGAAACTCTATCTCTCGTGTGAAATCCACGGACATGTTCATAACCGAGGATGCGGCTATTCGAATAGATCATTTGACACTCTACAGAGGTTGTACACTTTACCCACAAGATATAACTGGTGTAGTGATCACCAATCATAACCAAACCTTTTAGAAATTTCATCTCGACAATTGACTCTCCTTGTGCATACTATCACCCCATGTTGGGACCCAAAAATACAATTCTAGACCCTCTGTGTATAATGCACTAGTCCAGGATCACGCTAGTGCACACAGTATCAGTATAGATGATGTCGAACCCGGGATAAAAGGATCCCGGATTCTCTGTGTTTACAACACTAGTCTAGGAACAGCTAGTGTACACAGTTCACAAATATGGTAACAAGTCCACATCACACATTTTATTGATAATATCAGAGTATTTATTATAAAAGGGCACTTAGCCTAAAGAAAATTACAGCAGAAATCAAAAGATAGTGGTAGACCAAACGATACGCCACAGGCAATCGTCTAGGGGCGCAGCCTAGCCGTCCAAGCCCTCATCGTCCATGAAGTACTTCTCCTCTGGGATTATTTGCAATAAGCAAGGATGAGCACTACTACCGTGCTCGCAAGTTAAACCTAAATAACATAATATAATGCATGCAAGGATTACAATGGAAGGCTTATAGGGTTCATTTTGCATAAAGCCATGTTTATTTCAAATATTCATACTAAGTTCCAAGGCAGTTATTTTATAACTAAAATTCATTTTATAAATTCAAGTTTTATAGTAGGGTAACCTCCATATGAAACATGGTGATGGATACCCTCCTATCACAAGGCTAACCACCCGAATTCCCAATTTAATAAACCACTTGCGTCAAATCCTTTTTAAATCAAAACCAAAGTCTAACTTTGAGTGGCAAATGCTAAACATGTCCATGACCGTGGACACGGCTATTCGAATAGTTTTACGCTCTGCAGAAGTTGTACAACTTTACCCACAAGAGACAATTTGCTTTTGATGTCGGCCAATACATGATTCCTAAGGCGTGCGACAAAGCAATTATCACAAGGCTGTTACAATGCTCTACTCTAAAGTATTTATGCCCACTAAGGTTTCACTTCCATCAGACTGTCCATCCTCTAGAAGCCCCCTCTTGGGCTAGGTGGGAAAACTGTCTGACCAACACCCACACATCAACATGGCACAAATAACCATAGAGTATTACAAATTATTAAGCCTAGTCCTGCCCACACAGGACATATGGTAGTACGGTGGAGTTTAGCAAAAGCGGTTCTCAAGACGGTCCTTAATCAACTTGGGCAACATCCAATAAAAACCCTGGGCCTCAACCCTGACCAGATGAGCCCATGCATAAACCTGCACCAGCCTAACATCCATTTTTCCCAAGTTTAAACCATCTTTGATTTTATTTTGTTTTCAAAAACATTTACCAAAGAGTCCATGGTAAAACCATACCATGGCTATTTTTAAACAAGAAGTGAAACATTGGCTAAATTCCCCGAAGTAAACATTTTGGTCTAAGCATGTCTTGGCATAACATTTTTAAATGATCCTAGTTCATACTAATGTATCAACCAGGTTTTATCTAAGGTGACAAGATGTTTAGTTCAATATCAACATTGGACATACAAAGGATTATAGGAATATCTATGACTTTAAAAACAGGTATTTAAATAGTTGTATTTAAATAAGCATGCAGTACATAATTTAAGAACAGAATTTAAATAATTTTAAATACTGGGCTCAAATATGATCAAAGGTATAACTTGCCTTGCTCAAAAGTCTGGTCGTTGATTAATTCTGGTTCTTCATATTCGTCGAAATCTCTACGTGAAAATAAGCCAAATTCAAATAAAATTCAAATTGAACTTCAAATGAACTCTAAATGAAATAATTTTGGTTTAGATAGCTAGATTATGATTTTATATAAATTTAGAAATTTGAATCACCTAAATCGGAGTTCGTATGAAGAAATACGAGTTCCTGGAAGTTCTAAAACTAAATTAAACCTTAAATTGGATTTTTCAGATTTCCTCAATTATTTTTCTAAAGGAAATTCTATTTATTGCGTCAACACTACACAGTAACCGCACAACATTCACTGACATGTGGGCCCGCGGTCAATGGACTGAGTCCATCACCGGTCAACAGTCCACGGTGGACTCTTGCATGAAACAAGAACGTGTGGGAGGTGCGCTACGCACGAGATGACATGGCTCCACGTGGGCTCCACGTTGGATGGGCGGCTGGTGTGGCGATGACATGGCGTCTATGTGGCTACCACGTAGGCTCCGGCGACGGCAGCGCTCGGGCCCCAATGGTTGCCTGGCGCTCTATGCCACGTCGACGCGAACGGGTGGTACCAGAGGCAAGAGGAGGTGATGGTGAACCTTATGCGCGGAGTTTCGACGACGCAGCGTGAAGGAGTCGACAACGGTGAGGTGAAAAGCGGTGGTGAAGGTCGACTCATAGCGGTGAGGTTGCTCCGGAGGTCTTCGCAGCGAATGGGTGCGCGCACCGGGTGGCCCACGCGATGGCGAACACGTTGGTGTGGTCGGGGGCGGCAGAGCGGCAGCGACGGCGGTGAATTCGTCAGAGTTCGGGTTGGCGGCGAAGGAGCTTCACCGGTCGATTCTCGGCGACAAGAGAGGGTTAGAGGGGCCAGGAGTTGGGGGAATGAGTTGTGGGGATGGATGCAAAGGTGTTGCCCCCTTTTATAGAGCTCGAGGGTCACCGAAGTGGCGAGAACACTCGTGGCCGTTTTCATGTCGGCGCGGCGACGAGTTTAAGAGAAATTAAGAGAGTTTAAGGAGAAGGGAACGGGCGCCTTGAGTGAGTCAGAGAACATGGGTTTGAATGGCATCAACCACGCGTGAAAAGGGGGAGTAACAGCGTTAATGAGCTCAGGTGAGGGCGGCCATGGCGGCGTCACGAGGAGGAAGAAAGAAGCGAAAACGAAGGCGCTGTAGCGGCGGCCCCACCGGTCAGCGAGAGAAACAAATAGTAAAGTAACGGGTGGTCAAATAGTCGTTTGATTTGGATCCAACGGTCTGAAATGATCGGGACGTTCGGACGTCCGAAAGGTTCAATGAATTCTGACCGTTCGATTGCGATCCAACGGTCAGAACGGATGGCGTGGGCAAGCGGGCCATGTGTGTGCGGAAAACAAGCTGGGCCGGCTGAGATTTGGCCCAAACACTGTATGGGAATTTTAAATAGTTTATCAATTGATTTAATCCTGATAATTCAATTGATTTAATCATGATAATTCAAATAGGCTTTAGAAAATAGTAAATAAAATCCAAAAATTATGAGAAAATTCACAAAAATTCTCAAAGACATTCTGGACTTAAATAAAATATTTCCAATTCAAACTTGGTAATAGTTTTTGCAAATAAATTTTCTTTGACTTTAAAATAATTAAGAAAAGCTTTTAAAAAGTCCAGAAAATCCATGGAAAATAATTTAAGTTTTATTTTGCCAAAAGGAAAATTTGGGATGTTACAAACCTACCTCCCTTAAAGGGAATCTCATCCCCGAGATTCAGACTGGTTAGCAAAGAGGTGGGGATACTCGGCCTTCAAATCCTCTTCTCGTTCCCAAGTGACTTCTTCTTTTGAGTGATTGCTCCACTGCACTTTGCAAGAACGGATGACTTTGCTCCTAGTGATACATTTTGCCACATCAAGAATCTTGACTGGGTATTCCACATAGGTGATGTCTTCTTGCAGATCGATATTCTCAAGGGAAGTTTGCTCGGTTGGTCCTCGGAGATATTTCTTCAACTGAGATACATGAAAGACATCATGAACTGCTGATAGTGCTTCTGGTAATTCAAGTTGGTAAGCAACTTCTCCTCTCTTTCCCAAAATTTTGTATGGTCCAACAAATCTTGGTGCAAGTTTTCCTTTGGTCCAAAATCTTTTTACACCTCTAAGCGGAGTTACTCTGAGATAGACAAAATCTCCGGTTTCAAAGGATAGATCTCTTCGGCGATTATCGGCATAACTTTTCTGTCGGGACCGTGCTACTCTCAAACGTTCTCTTATCATCTTTACCTTGCCTTCTGCTTCTGAAATCAATGTAGGGCCAAAGAATTGATGTTCTCCCACTTCATCCCAAAGGAGTGGTGTTCTACATTTCCTGCCATAAAGGGCTTCAAATGGTGACATCTGAAGGCTGGCTTGATAGCTATTGTTATAAGAGAATTCTGCATAGAGAAGGTTTTTGTCCCAACTTTTTCTGTAATCTATAGCACAAGATCGAGATGATAAGCAGTACTGAAATTAAGTCTTGTTCCCAATGCTTCGTGCAGACTATTCCAAAACCTTGATGTAAACTACGAACCTCTATCTGACACTATCTTCTTTGGGACACCATGCAGACAGACAATCCTTGCCATATACAACTCTGCTAGCTGACTGCTTTAGTGTATGGTTTTAACTGGAATAAAATGTGCCACTTTGGTTAATCGGTCAATTATTACCCAAATGGAATCATATCCCGATTGGGTCCTAGGAAGTCCGATGATAAAGTCCATACCGATCTCTTCCCACTTCCACTCTGGAATTGGTAATGGTTGCAACAATCCTGCCGGTCTTTGATGTTCTACTTTAACCCTTTGGCATACATCACAAAGAGCAACGTACTCAGCAATCTCTCGTTTCATGCTGACCCACCAATATTTCTCTTTTAGATCTTGGTACATCGTAGTTCTTCCGGGATGAATAGAAATAGGAGATTCATGGGCTTCTTGCAAGATCATCTGTTTTATCTCTTTGTGATCCTACACATATACGATTTCCAAACCAAACAGTACCATGTTTATCCTCAGAAAATCCTAGAGCTTTTCCTCTCCTCATATTTTTCTGAATCTCTTTGATATTCTCATCCGTTTTCTGATTTTCTCGGATTTGTTCTTGTATTGTGGGCTGCATCTCCAAAGTATTCACACAACCTTGACTTACTACTTCCAAATTCAACTGTTTTAATTCTTCGAACAATCTCGGCTGATTTTTCTGGACCAACATTGTGTTACAATATCTTTTTCTGCTCAATGCATCTGCAACTACATTGGCTTTACCGGGATGGTAATGAATGCCAATGTCATAATCCTTGATCAGTTCTAACCATCTTCTTTGCCTCAGGTTGAGTTCTGATTGGGTGAAAATATACTTCAAACTCTTATGATCTGTAAAGATCTCGCAGCGATTACCAATGAGATAATGTCGCCAAATCTTTAAAGCATGCACAATTGCTGCCAATTCCAAGTCATGTGTAGGGTAATTCCCTTCATGAGGCCATAACTGGCGAGATGCATAAGCTACAACCTTGCCTTCTTGCATCAACACACATCCGAGTCCTTGACGTGAAGCATTGCAGAATACTTCAAAGTCTTTGTGTATGTCGGGTAAAACCAACACTAGTGCTGAAACTAGCCTTTGCTTCAATTCTTAGAAACTCTTTTCATAGGCTCCTGTCCATTCAAACTTCTTTTCTTTCTTTAGCAGTTGAGTCATAGGTCTAGCTGTCTTGGAGAAATCTTCGATGAATCTGCGATAATATGCTATATGCTGCTAAACCAAGAAAACTTCTTACTTCTGTAACAGACTTGGGCTGCTTCCAATCCACTATGGCTTTAACTTTAGCTGGATCCACAGCAACTCCTCCTGAAACAATGTGACCAAGGAAAGTCACTTGTTTTAGCCAGAATTCACTCTGACTAAACTTGGCATAAAGTTTGTGACTTCTGAGTCTTTCCGATACAACCCTAAGATGCTTTTCATACTCTTCTTCATCTTTGGAATATATAAGAATGTCGTCGATAAACACAACCACAAACTTGTCCAAAAATTCCATAAACACTTTTGTTCATCATGTTCATAAAATATGCCGGTGCATTTGTGAGTCCGAAAGACATCACTATAAACTCGTACAACCCATATCTTGTTGTGAAAGTAGTCTTGAGAATGTCCTCGGGTCTTATCTTCAACTGATGGTAACCAGATCTCAGGTCAATCTTGGAGAATATACTTGATCCTTTTAACTGATCAAAAAGATCATCGATCCTAGGTAATGGATACTTATTCTTGATTGTGACCTCATTGAGCGACCTGTAATCCACACACATCCTCATGCTATTGTCCTTTTTCTTGACAAATAATACCCGGTGTCCCCAAGGTGATGAGCTTGGCTGGATGTAACCTTTGTTCTTCAACTCCTCAATTTGTTTCTTCAATTCTGCTAATTCATTAGCTGGCATACGGTAGGGTCTCTTCGAGATTGGGGCTATCCCTGGGACTAGGTCTATTAGGAACATAATGTCCCTATCTGGTGGCATACCCGGCAAATCTTTAGGAAACACATCTGGGTATTCTTGTACCACTCGGATTTCTTCCAACTTTATCCCCTTAAGATTGTTAAGCATAGATTTTTCTTCAACTGTATTCCTTGGTTTGAAATCCACTTTGATCCCTTGGTCATTGACATGAGTGATAGTCTGGTTGGCACAATCTATTTGGCCTTGATTCTTGGTTAGCCAATCAATTCCAAGAATTACATCTAATCCTTGAGAGGTGAGGACTATAAGATCAGCTAAGAAAGGTACCCCTTCTATATCCAAGGTAAGGTCTGGGCAATGAGATTTAGTCCTCATTTCCGATCCCGGAGATAATATTCTCATAGGGTTATCAAGAGGTGATATAGCTAACCCACATTTGCCCACATAGTGACTTGATACAAAAGAATGTGAAGCTCCTGAATCAAATAAAACTGATGCTGAAACTGAGTTGACAAGAAACCTACCAAGGACCACATCTGGTGCAATCTGATCTTCTTCGGCCATGACATGGTTCACACGTCCTTTCACAAACTGGGGAGCTGTCCTTGCTGTGGGGGCGTTGCCTGAGGATGGAACTCCCTGAGTTGGCCTTGCCGGTGCTGCTGGTTGTTGTCGCTTTGGGCACTTGTTGGCGTAGTGTCCAGTCTCATTGTAGTGAAAGCACGTGACTCGCGGTGAGGGACTTGAGGGAGCAATATTGCGGTAGTTGGGTGTAGGACCGGGAAAGGCGACTAGAGGGGTGAATAGACGCTATTTTTTCACCTTGATTAGATTCAACATCTATATCACTCCATTAGCTATGGAAGCTATGAAGATCAATATGTTGTAGAGGACTTGTGTTGAACCCACAACAAAACCCCAAAGCAAAAACCAAAACCAAAATTTTAATCAAAACGGACCGACCTCCGCAAATGGGCGGTCAGACCTCTCAGTCGGATGACCAGCATACATCTGGCGGTCGACCTCGTGGTCGATGAACAAGACAATCACTCGAAACTCAAAACTAAAATTGGTCTAACTTTTGATCCGTAAGGCCAAACTCCACAAAATTTGAGACACACCTCTCTAAGATATTAGGAACCTATTCCAATCAAAGATCTCAGAGATCCATGCCAAAGTTTCTATCTTTTTCAGTTTTACCAAGGAGGGTTCAAAACCGAGCAAAACACTAAAACTTGATCCAACACTTGCTCGTGGGAGATTGATGATCTAGATGATCTTAGATATGTTCCCACATGTCCCAGCAAGGAGTAGGAGGACACGAAATCAACCAAAAACCACAGGATCAAGGAAGCACTCAAAATCATCAAAGTAAGGTGCAAGAACAAGAAAAGAACGAAGAGAGCTCATCTCATAGAACTTGCAAGGATTGATTGATGATTGATGATTCGTGGTTACAGCCACTCCCTCAAGAAGGACAAGAGCTCAACCCATGAGCACACACACAATCCATCTCTCTAGAGCCTAAGCCTCTCTTTTCTTCCCTAAACCCTAACACCAAACTAGGGTTTACAAAGGAGTGCTTGGGGTAGGGAGCCACCCTATTTATATGGAGGCTTAGACCTTCTAAAGAGTTAACCCTAATATAAGGCCCAACAACAACGGGTCACACACGCACGTATTTTAAAGCGCCGCTTCACTTCTCTTGACCTAAAAACTCTGCCGCCATGTTTAGCCAAAGTCTAAAGGCGTATTTGGCCAAAATCTTCTCGATCCTTCTCCATGGACCGAGTCCAATTCTCAAGCATTTCCACGTAGGTTGATGCTCTCATCATTCTCTCCCGTCCGAATCCCATGAACCACCAAGGCATGACTTCACGCGCTTGATCCAACCAACAGATCACGATCAACTCGCCCATTCGCCATGCTTGAGTCACTTGACCTGCATCCATGATCGTTCTAGTCCAAGCTTAGTCCCGACTAGTGACAACACACCACCGCATGACAATAGACAAAGAAAGAACAAGTTCTTCACAACTTCGTTAGCTCAAAACATACAATATGCAACACTTACACAACAATAAACATGGATATGACTTACCCCAAAATCAATTTGCCAATTATCTCAACATTCGACAAACTCTCGATCAGTAGTTTCGTTTGGCCGATCGGTATGCAGCTTTTCATCAAGATATGACTGTCACTTTTCAGTTCGCCGAAAACGCGTGAAACTTCAAACCATCAAAGCTATTGCTAATTGTTTCATCATCCTAAGATCATGAGCATATCCCCATGATATCCACATTGGGGTTGTTGGTGACACAGTCGCGGTGTCTTGGAAGATGAAGATGATCGAATTCATTAATGAAAAGTAGTAGGGCGAGGCTTAGGAAATCCTCCTCGGTTAAACTTCTGAGCTGCCATCCTTCTTTTGCGATTCTCCATTTCCAAATGTTTCCCTTCCTGATGAATGGCCTTATTCACCAACTGCTGAAAGTCGGTGTAGTCTTGTGCAACTAGTTGAACAGAAGGTCGTCGTTAAGGCCCTCCAGAAAGTTTTGTTAGCCACATCCTCTAGAGCATGCAAGTGGTTGAACTTGTGGAGATATTCATTAAACGGCTGGAATAAACTCCTTTTTCTTTAAGGTTACCATGCAGAAGGAATATGTGCATGAATGCTTGCACAAACTCATCCCAAGTAATAGTCTGGCATTGGTGTGAGATCGCAAAATGGTCCCACCACTCAAGCAGTCCATTCTGGCCAGTGAGAGGCTAACAAGATTTCTCACGGTCGTTAAGACGGGCAATGTCCAACTTCTTGCTAATGACGAAGCCAATCGCTGCGATCCATCGGATCGAAGCTATCAAGAATGTGGGTGGACGCATTCTCATGAACTCAGATATGTTGACTCTCTGTGGCGGTGGAGGTGGCGGATCGCTTGAGTCAGCTTTATTGTCGCCATCGTTGTTTTTGGTGTTGTTAAATGACTGAGCTAGTAGGTCAATCAAATGAGCCTGATTGGCATCATTTGTCTCCAATTGGGTCCGTCTACTGGGGGTGGTGGTGGAATAGGGTTGTTTTGATGATCAGCATTTGCATTGCCTTGTCCTATTTCACTTCCACTGCTAGATCTACGAGTATTCACCATCTGCGAGAACTTGAAGACTTAGGGAAGATGGAAGGGGAACTAAGGGGGATAAACTTTATAACAATCACCAAAAACCACGAAAGCACACAAAAGCAAATCTTTCCAAATAAATTTTATTTTATTAATATTTTAGAGTTTGGTTGTGGCTGCCACAAAGGCACGACAGCTCACAATTCGTCTAAGTGTAAAGTAAGATCTAACCAAAAGGTTTAGGATCTATGACCAAGGTCTAAGCTGAAAAGGTATGACTATCGATCCTCTGTCTCTTTGGTGGTGGTGTCGAAGACTCTCCCTGAACAGAGGAAGAAGCGTCGTCAGCCTTAAGCAAGGCTAACTCCTCCTCTGCCTCCTGCAGCCTCTGCTGAGTGGTGCGAAGTTTGTCCAAGGCTGACTGGTATGAATAGTCCATTGCAACTGATAGCTCTACTTGCATGGTCAGGTCTGGAAAATCCTCTCTCTGGTGGGGAAAAAGGAGCTACGCTGTCTGTTGGGGGTAGTGAAGCGGGTAGAAGTGGAAACGGGAGCGATTAAGCTCAACTTTGTAGAGTCGCCGTATCCTGCGGATGGCCTCTTGTGCTACATCTTGAATGCCGGCGAAGAAGGATTCGCGGAGCATTGGAGCGTCGAAGCTGTGCAACGGTTCCTCGCTGTGTGCATCGAAGTAGAGTAGCACCTCTACTCTCCACCTCTTATGGGTCCCCACTGTATACACATATCCTCGGTAAACTGGTCTCTCCTGAAACTCCAGCTCTTGCATCATCTTCCATAATGATGTCAAGTAGCCAAAGATAAGCACCACAGAAGCGCTCTCTAAGCCGGCCCTTAATCAACTTGGGCAACATCTAATAAAAACCCTAGGCCTCAACCCTGACCAGGTTGAGCCCGTGCATAAATCTGCACCAGCCTAACATCCATTTTGCCCAAGTTTAAACCATCTTTGATTTTATTTTGTTTTCAAAAACATTTACCAAAGAGTCCATGGTAAAACGATACCATGGCTATTTTTAAACAAGAAGTGAAACATTGGCTAAATTCCCCAAGTAAACATTTTGGTCTAAGCATGTCTTGGCAAAACATTTTCAAATGATCCTAGTTCATACTAATTTATCAACCAGATTTTATCTAAGGTGACAAGATGTTTAGTTCAATATCAACATTGGCCATACAAAGGATTATAGGAATATCTATGACTTTAAAAACAGGTATTTAAATAGTTGTATTTAAACAAGCATGCAGTACATAATTTAAGAACAGAATTTAAATAATTTTAAATACTGGGCTCAAATATGATCAAAGGTATAACTTGCCTTGCTCAAAAGTCTGGTCGTTAATTAATTTCGTTCTTTGGATTAAATTTAAATCTATACGTGAAAATAAACCAAATTCAAATAAAATTCAAATTGAACTTCAAATGAACTCCAAATGAAATAATTTTGGTTTAGATAGCAAGATTATGATTTTATATAAATTTAGAAATTTGAATCACCTAAATCGGAATTCGTATGAAGAAATACGAGCTCCTGGAATTTCTAAAACTAAATTAAACCTTAAATTGGATTTTTCAGATTTTCCTCAATTATTTTTCTAAAGGAAATTCTATTTATTATACAAGATCGACAAGAATCGCACAACTTGATCACTAACATGTGAGCCCACGGTCAATGGACTGAGTCCATCACCGGTCAACAGTCCACGGTGGACTCGGTGCATGATACAGTAAACGTGGGGGGGGGGTGTGTGCGCTATGCACGAGATGACGTGGCTCCACGTGGGCTCCATGTCGGATGGGCGGCTGGCATGGCGATGACATGGTGTCTACATGGCTACCACGTAGGCTTCGGCGACGGCAGCGCTCGAGCCCCAATGGTCGCCGGCGCTCTGCGCCACGGCGACGCGAACGGGTGGTACCAGAGGCAAGAGGAGGTGATGGTGAACCTTATGCGCAGAGTTTCGATGACGCAGCTTGAAGGAGTCGACGACGGCGAGGTGAAAAGCGGCACGAAGTTCGGCTCACGGCGGCGAGGTTGCTCCGGAGGTCTTCAGGCGAATGGGTGCGCGCACCGGGTGGCCCACGCGATGGCAAACACATTGGTGTGGTTGGGGGGGGCAGAGCGGCAGCGATGCCGGCGAATTCGTCATAGTTCGGGTTGGCGGCGAAGGAGCTTCACCAGTCAATTCGGGCAATGAGAGAGGGTTAGAGGGGCTAGGAGTTGGGGGAATGAGTTGTGGTGATGGATGCGAAGGTGTTGCCCCCTTTTATAGGGCTCGAGGATCACCGAAGCAGTGAGAACGTGCGTGGCCGTTTTCATGCCGGTGCGGCGGCGAGGTTAAGAGAAATTAAGAGAGTTTAAGGAGAAGGGAATGGGTACCTTGAGTGAGTCAGAGAACGTGGGTTTGAATGGCATCAACCTCGCGTGAAAAGGGTCGTTAATGAGCTCGGGCGAGGGCGGCCATGGCGGCGTCGCGAGGAAGAAAGAAGCGAAGACGAAGGCACTGTAGCGGCGGCCCCACCAGTCAGCGAGAGAAGCAAATAGTAAAGTAATGGGTGGTCAAATAGCCGTTTGATTTGGATCCAACGGTCTAAAATGATCGGGACGTTCGGACGTCCGAAAGGTTCAATGAAATCTGACCGTTCGATTGCGATCCAACGGTCAGAACGGATGGCGCGGGCAAGCGGGCCGTGCGCGTGTGCGGAAAACAAGCTGGGCCGATTGAGATTCAGCCCAAACACTGTGCGGGGAATTTTAAATAGTTTATCAATTGATTTAATCCTGATAATTCAAATAGGCTTTAGAAAATAGTAAATAACATCCAAAAATTATGAGAAAATTCATAGAAATTGTCAAAGACATTCTAGACTTAGATAAAATATTTCCAATTTAAACTTGGTAATAGTTTTTGCAAATAAATTTTCTTTGACTTTAAAATAATTAAGAAAAGCTTTTAAAAAGTCCAGAACATCTAGGGAAAATAATTTATGTTTTGTTTTGCCAAAAGGGAAAATTTGGGATGTTACAGATGAATATCGATCCACACAAGACAATTAATAGCATAAACGAGTAATTTGATAATAAATAACCATTTTGACCTTATGGTCGAGTTTACACTTATTAAGCCACGCAGGGCTAGCAATAGAGAAATAAGCAGCGGGACAAATAACTTCAGCGGAATCCCATCAATTCGCCACAGGCAACCGATTGGGATCAAGAACCTAACGATCAGGCACCTTCATAGAACTCCTCCTCGAAAGCGCAGCGATGACTCTTCCACTTCTATTGATTAATTTTAGCAAGCATGAGCATACAACCGTACTTGCAAGTCATACCACAAAATGCAATTATACATGATGGCTTATTCCAAAGGAATGGCTTCTGTGATTCTTTTGCAGAAATGCAACATTTGCAATTTGAATATGAATAATAGATTGAAAGCACAATTCAAAACAAATAGATAATAAAAATTTATCAGTTGTTTTCACAAAGACACACAGCCTAAACAAGTTATTCACACAGCCATATGACTTAGATCACACAGCTCCCTTCCCAAGGTTTTTATGAAAATCTACCCCTCGTATGAAATCCCCGAGTATGTCCATGATCATGACGCGCTATTCAATAGATTGATTTAACACTCTGCGGAGTTTGTACACTTTACCCACACGATACAACTAGTGTGGCTAGCACTAATCATAACAAAACGTTTCAGAAACTTCATCTCAAGTATTGACACTCCCAATGTGCTTTGTTGTCATACCAACTCTAACACAGTGATTGGTCCGATACACACCGTTAGACAGGGAAGCGGCGAACCGTCCCACGATGTGACTACCTGGTAGTGCACCTCCACCCTTTCACACAGTCTAACCTACTACCTGAGTAACCAATGTCAAGACTCCATAACTTACTAAGTTAGGCCCGTCCCATATCAGGTATGTGGTTGTACAGTAAGGCTTAGTTCAATGGCGCACAAAGTTAAGTCCTTAATTGACCAAGGCAAGACTTCCAATTTCTATCTAAGGTCACACAGTTTATCATTCCCAATCACACAGTTCCACTAGTTCACACAGTATCCATCACTTGCCTTAGTCTAAATCCTTTACCACCCAGTTGGTTAAGTGCAACACATGCCATCAACGAGTAATAGCACACAGTACACACAGTTTTATCACAAAGTTCCATAATCACTTAGTTATGTTCATATTTGCAACTCACATGAGATGATGACTCGTGGCATGGCTAAGCAATCTACTCGTATCTAACCAACCCACGTTGGTGCTACAATAATACCAACTAAATGATGAACCAATCTAGGGTGACAAAAGATTATAACATAACAATAGATAAGGTGGATATAACAAATTGGATTAATAACTAAACCCAAAAGCATTTAAATAAATACTTAAAGTAAATGCAATAATTTGAATCAATATAACTTTTAAAAACTAGGTTCAATATGATCAAAGGTATAACTTGCCTTAGAATAGGTCTAGGTACTTATCTTGCTCTTGAGATGCTCCTTCTTCAAAGCTTCCCGAAATATCAACGTCTACTCCCAAACGAAGCAAATAAACAAAACAATTAAATAACATAGGTAAAACAAACTCCAAAAATTAAATAAAAATCTCAGATAAATAGATCTCGAATTTAGAAATTTGAATGGGCTCAATCGGAGTTCGGATGCAAAAGATATAGGCTTTGGAAGTTTGAATCTAAAGGAAAAACCCTAATTTGGATTATTCTGAATTATTCTTCAATAGAAAAATTGGATTAATGGGCAACGATGACATCAGCCCTCAGAATTTCGGAATTAAAAGTAATAAAATGAAAAACTAACATGTGGGACACACATGTCAGTGGCTCGGTTCACATGGACCAAGTCCACCGAGGTTTGGATCTGAGGTTTAGGTGGACCGCCACGCACGCTGTAGGATTAAGGATAACCGACTAGAGGGGGTGAATAGGAGGTTTTTAAACTTTTCGACTAATTAACAATATAAGCCAATAATGATGTGGATATCATGGGGATATGCCCACGATCTTAGGATGATGTGACAATTGGTAATGGCGTTGAAGGTTTGTCAAAACAAGCGATTTCGTTAAAGTTCTTGTGCTGTCAGGTCTTAGGCGGTCAAACCGGCTAATGTGTGGCGGTCAGACCGGCCAGGTCTTGAGTGAGGCTCAGGCTAAGTAGATGGCGGTCAGACCGGCCAATGGGTGGCGGTCTGATCGGCCATAATATTTCTTGGAGTTTGGAGCTGGGCCCAAAATAGAGGGTGTAGGCAAGAGAGGAGATTCTACTACACTTGGTCTCATATTTTTGGAGCTTCCAGACAAAAGATCTATTTGTTTGAAATTTCCAGAGAGTTTCGGGATTTCAAAGTGGAAATTTTGGCTAAGTCTCTGCTGGGCGGTTAGGCCGGCCAATAGGTGGCGGTCAGACCGGCCAAGGGGCGGTCAGACCGTCCAGAGTGGTGGTCTGACCGATTTTGACTTGTTCGTCGGCCTTCGTGGCGGCGATGATTGCTTGTTAGGTCAAGTTCATGGGTTTCAGGGCATATGTGTTGCATGATGCATGTTTTGACTAACATGGGTCAAGTTGCGAAGAACTTGTTCCCGAAATCGATTTGCTTGTCTATTATTGTGCTGGTTGCTTAGAGGTCAACGACGATCAACGGCGAGGATGATCGGAACTAGGCTTGGAGAGCTAAGGTTCAGAACGATCAAGGATGCCGGGTGAAGTTAGGAGACTCAAGCATGGTGTAGAATGGACAAGGTTGACCGAACGGGCAACTGGGTGACGGGTTGGATCAAGCGGCGCGGGGGTCGGTGCAAGTGCCATGGTGGTTTTGGTGGAAACCGGATGGGAGAGACTTGCCGACATGATGACAGCCGTTGATCAACCTACATGTGGCGAAGCATGGATTGCTTCACCAAATCTAGACTCGGTCTTCGGAGAAGGATCGAGAAGGGGTATTTTGGTAACTTCACCTGAATACCGCCTTGATGACCTTTTGCTAACCCGTGGTGCAAGATGGCGCAAAGAAAAGCGGTTTAGGTCAAGAGGAGATGAAGACGACGCTTTAAAATATGTGCGTGAGTTAAACCTGTTTGTGTGTGGGCTTAACAGGTGTCCAATAGGATTACTCTTTTAGAAGGTTAGCCTCCACTATAAATAGAGGAGGGAGGTGGCTGCACCCCCTGAACCCTTTTGTTTATTCTAAACCCTAGTTTTGGTTTTAGGGGCTTAGAGAGGAAAGTGGAGGTTTAGGGTTCTAGAGAGTTTTGGATTGATTGTGTGCTCATGTGTTGTGCTTTGTCCTCCTGGATGGAGTGGCTATAAACCCTCAACAATCTCATATCAATCTATGCAAGATTCTTGAAAGATGAGTCTCTTTGTGTTCTTGCTATCTATTTTCTAATTTTGGGGCTTTCTTTGATCCTTTGATTTTATGTTGGTTTCTTGCCCCTATCTAACTTGCCCCTATCTATTTTCTAATTTTGGGGCTGCACCCCCTGAAATATGAGGTTTGAGTGAATACTTGTCAGTTGCCATGGCTTCAAAGACCGGTTAAGATCTATAAGAAGAGCTAACAAGGCTCGATACCAATTGTAGGATCGAAAGGCGACTAGAGGGGGTGAATAGACGCTTTCTCTATTTTTCACCTCGATCAAACTCAACACTACTTTCACTCCAATAGCTATAAAGCTATGAAGATCTCATATCTGAGCATAGCAAATGACCTGTGTTGAATCTGATCAAACCCCAAGAAAAGGTCTAAAAAAACTCACAACTACCAAAGACAAAACTCGACCCTTTCACGCCAAAACACGCATTTAACTTGCCGCAACACACCATAAGAAACTACAATGCTCTTGCCCACAAAAACAGATGCGAGAAAAGTTTGTTGTTCTCAAAAATAAATTTACTAAAATTAAATCACTCCAAAGAACTTTCTTGTCACACCCATCGCCAAGATCAAGTAACAACAAGAACCTACTTACACACGAAGGCAAAAAACGGAGATAACCACACCAAGATCAATCCATATGAAGCCAACTCGGCATCACAAGCATAGACATCAATTCTAACACAAGAGCAACACTCAAGAGCACACCAAGACAAGGAGTGCTCGATTTTTGCAGCACCAAAACAAAACCAAGAATATACGCAAAGACAAAGAAGAAATAGAGATCAACAATTAAGAACAAAAACACGGATGCTAACTAGAAGACAAACCGATCAAAAGGAACTCCAAATTTTTTCGGCCGGATTCTGCGGGCACAACTTGTTTATAGTGTTGTCACTGGCTAATGATCTTTTTCAGTCAGACAGCCGAGCTTGCCATGCACGATCAAGAGATCGCCAAGCGAGAGGCAATTATGAGATAAAAAAAAGGAAAACAACAAATAAAAACAGACCTCTGAAGTATATATATATATATATAAAATTGGCAGCCATAAAGCAAAGATCTTGAATCATCAAATCAAACAGTAGCGAATCAATTTTCCCGCTAAGGACAAATTACCAGGGAAACCGGATTTCCTGCCTACCTCTACTTTTTCGGTTTCTACAGGGACAGCACATGCCATTTCTCTGCTCTCCAAGTGCAGCAATGAGAAGCACAAGAAAGAAAGGAAAACTAGCAGCTCAAAGGAAATAAAAAATTGCTAAACTCAAAGAAAATCACCAGATCTTGGACAAACTCAAACATCAAGCACAAGATTTGTAAACGTCACGGATAGGACTTCAACTTTCCTCACGAGTACATCAATGTTTTTCTTGGAAACTCACACAGCCCACACTCGGCCAAGACAGACAGCAGCGCCACCACTCACGTTTTTACGGGTTCTGCAGCGCCGCCACCAAGTTTCGATTCTACAGCGCTATTTTTTTTTTTTTTCTCACCCAATGACTCAATGCGCCACAGAGCCTCTTTTTCGAGCTCTCGAGGCGCCGCCATGAGGGTTCTCTATCTCCTATTTTTCTCAACACAACACCATACAACCTATTCTCCAGCAGCTACAAGCACCGACCAGGGGGCGCCGCCACTCGCTCAATCTTTTTCTACAGGGGGTAGCAACCCTAAGATGTCCCATCCTAGTCCTTTTTATATGACAACCACAAGCTCTAAAAATAACCTAATGGGCTCTCTTAAGGCCCAACAATTTCAGAACACATACGCACGCAATTTAAAGCATCGTCTCCAAATCTCTTGATTTAATCCACTTCCTGACGCACCGTCTTGCACCACGTGTAGGTTGATCCAACGGCTCTCATCGTGTCGCAAGTCTCTCCCATCCGGTTCCCACCGACCACCTTGGCACTTGCACGACCTCGCACCGCTTGATCAACCATCAGACCGAATCGCCTGTTCGGTCATCCTTATCCATTTCGCACCATGCTTGAGTCACTTGACCTCACCCAAAGATCCTTGATCGTTCGCTCGACCTCGGCTCTCCAAGCTTAGTCCCGATCCTCCTCGCCGCTGACCGTCATTGACACGCAAGCCACCTGACAAAGCAATAAATAAGCAAACACGAATCCGGGAACAAGTTCTTCACAACTTGACCCACGTTAGCTCAAAACATGCATCATGCAACACATAATCACTATAGCCTATGAACTCAATCTATCCCAAAGCCAAATTCCCAAAATGGCTAAAGATCAGCCTTTTAACTTTGCCGAAAACGCGTGAAACTTCAAACCAAAAGCAACATTACCAATTGTTACATCATCCTAAGATCATGGGCATATCCCCATGATATCCACAATCTCCCCCTTGATCTCTCAAAAAAAATGTAGTTTTATGGCTTGAAAAGTAAAATACTTGAAGTTTTCGCGCAAAGGCACAACTTGGTCCAAATGCAAGAAAAAGCAAAGGAAATGACCAAGCTGGCTTCAGAATAGCATAAGCAAGTGAGATAAGGCAAAAGAAAGCACAAAAGCTTTAATTTCCAAAGAGCCGACAAAATCTCACTTAAGGTCCATATGAAAGAACAATTGTTCTACTTGACCTTTGATCATTGAGATGAACAGCTCTAAAACAACATTTTCGTCCAATCTTTCTCCCCCTTTGACAATGGATTCATCAAGCATGGAAGAAAATAGAGCATGAAAGTAATGGAATGGCTGCAATTTTTGTAATTTTTCATTTTTTTTGTTTTTAGCTTGAGCAAAAGGAGCCATGAAGATTACCCATGAAGACTGTACAAGTATTACACCAAGCCATATTATGTAAAGAAGCTATATTCAATCATGGCAAAATATGTACAGCAAAGCTAAGGCCAAAATAGCAATAATCTGAGATTAAATGAATCAACAACATGACAAGGTGCTCAAGATCATAGTTTAACTAAAGGTATCCAAAAATGAGTCAGGTCATGTCTATAAGCGAGATTGAGCAGAACCTAGAAAAAGAGTCAAGTTTGAGCATTCAGATTTGAAACAATTTGATCAAGCATTTAGAATTTAGCACATTGAGCACTTTGCTGAAAATGATTGGTTTTATCTTAGTAAAGCAAGTCCTGGACTAGGAGCCATCCACAAGCGCCTTTCTAAGCTTCAACCAATTGCCAATTTGTTTTCTTAGCATTGTGCTAGACCTCAAGCCTCACTACGACCATCCCAAGCAACAAAAGCTTAAGAGAATAGTCGGGTTATCCAAAACTCCCCGAGTTCATGCCTAGTGCAATGGCAAGCCGCCTCATGAGAAAGAATTGGTGAGATCAGTTTTTTCAAGATAGAAAAGCTCATTTTTCATTTGCTTGACTTAATAATTAGCATAGCTCAAATTAAAACTCAAAATAAGTTCAAGACTCAATTAAGCCTATATGACATGGCATGAATCATGAAAGGATCACTAAAGCAAAACTAGTCACAAGATCCAACAAGTCATATTATGATTCAATTTGCTCACAGATAATAAAGCTAGCATGGCAAAAGCTAAGCTATACATAAAAAGCCACAAGAAGTCTAGCAAACTAGCACAAGACATGGCAGGTATAAAGTATGAAATCATGTCATACATGGATAATAATCAAAGCTCCACAAGGTTATATTACAATGCAAGTTGTTGAATTGTAAAATGCATTATGATACAAATGAATGCAAAAAAGAGCAAACTCCCCCTCAAAACAGGCCAAGAGGACTAACAACCCCAACTCTCCCCGCAAAGAAACAAAACGAGAAGAATCAAGAGCCTTAGTGAAGATATCCGCAACCTGCTGCTCAAACTCTACAAAGTGAAGCACAACAACACCCTTCTCAACATGGTCTCTAAGGAAATGATATCTAACGTCAATGTGCTTAGTCCTAGAATGTTGCACTAGGTTTTTAGCAATATTAATGGCGCTAGTGTTATCACAGAAAAGAGGAACACTACCCAAAGACAACCCATAGTCCCGCAGAGTAGACAAGATCCAGAGAACCTGAGAGCAACTACTGGCTGCAGCTACATACTCGGCCTCAGCAGTGGACTGTGCAACAGAGGACTGTTTCCTAGATGACCAAGAGATAAGAGATGTGCCTAAGAAATGACAAGTACTGAAGTACTCTTCCTATCCACTCTACACCCAAAGAAAATCAAGATCGAAAATGCTCGAATAGAGAGAGCGAAGAAGAAGAATACCAAAGTCCAAAGTCAAGAGTGCCCGAAGGTACCAATATGCGACGACCGCTTGACGATGAGAAGCACGAGGAAGCCTGAAATTGAGCGCACAGACACACAAAGAAATTGTATGTCGGCCTCCGACACTGGAGGTAGAGGAGGAGCCAATCATGTCATGCGGTACTCTTCCGTCCTGTGCTCTCCATCCTCATCTGGGTCCAAAGACGGTGGTCGTGGCAATGAGAGTAGACATTGGTCTACTACTTCCCATGTCGAAGGTTACCAAGAAGGTCCTTTGTATACTTACTTTGATGAATGAAGATGCCTTCTTTCGGTTGCTTGACTTGAAGACCAAGGAAGAAGGTCAATTAGCCCATCATGCTCATCTCGAACTCCCGCTCATAGAATCAAAATCTGGACACCAAAGCATGAGAGGAACCACCGAATATAATGTCATCCACATAAATCTGAACCATCAAAAAGTCATTGCCATGCCCGAGAGTGAACAAAGTTTTATCAACCATTCCCATTTTAAAATCATTTTTGAGCAAGAAACTCTTAAGCCTATCATACCAAGCTCTAGGGCTTGCTTCAATCCATACAAGGCTTTGGAGAGTTTAAAACATGGTTTGGGAACTTAGGATTTTCAAAACCGGTGGTTGCTTGACATAGACCTCTTCTTCTATGAAGCCATTCAAAAGCACTTTTAACATCCATTTGAAATAGCTTGAAGCCCTTGGATGCCGCAAATGCTAGCAAAATGCTAATGACTTCCAATCTAGCTACTGAGCAAAGGTCTCCTCAAAGTCTAAGCCCTCTACAGGAATACCCTTGTGCTACAAGTCTAGCCTTATTAAGTAACTACCAACCCATCTTCACTTTGCTTATTTTTGAAAACCCATTTTGTTCCAATTATGTTATGATTAGGTGGAGGTTCAACTAAGGTCCGACTTTGTTTCTTTCAAAATTTTCAAGTTCTCACGCATGGCATTGACCCAAGACACATCGAAAGAGTATGGGTGACATCTCGGGTTCAAAAGAAGCAACAAAAGCAGAGAATGTGCATGGGAATCGGGAGAATGAACTCGAGCGAGTGACTCGCTCATGAAGACCCCAATCATCTCTTTCAGTGGATGTTGTCGCTGAATGCGAAGAGGAGCTCTGGTGTCAAGTGGCCTCTACCTCATGGGTCAGGAGGTAGGAGCAGAGCCACTCGATCGTCGGTGAAGGTAGGAAGAGGCCGCCATCTGAAGTCGATGTAGTGGAAGGTGCTCTCCAACCAAGTCAAGGGGACTTGAGGATGGATTGGGTCCTCATCCTCGAGTCATCATCGACGAAGATGCTCTCGTAAACTCGTGTACCTGATCATCGGGTCTAGTACCAGTGACTAGCCTCATCAAAAGTGACTTCGCAAGTCTCAACAACTTTGTTAGTGTCAAAATTAAATACACGATAGCCACGAGAATGAGCAGGATATCCAAGAAATATGCCATCAGAACATCTAGATTCAAATTTATCAAGGTTGCCATGTTTAAGAATGAAGTATTTGCAACCAAAAATCTTGAAATGAGAAACTTTGGGCTTATGACCAAATCTGAGCTCATAAGAAGTCTTACCAATCACAGATCTCAAGAAAACCCTATTAGAAATATAACATGCAGTAGAGATCGCCTCAGCCCAAAACCTCCTAGGTGTGGAATGCTCATCTAGCATGGTCCTCGCCATCTCTACAAGGGTCTGTTCTTCCTCTCCACTACTCCATTCTCGCTAGGGAACTCTAGGTGATGAAAATTGATGCTCTAGTCCCCCATCGTAGAGTAAAGTGGCAAAGGAAGAATTCTTGAATTCTCGTCCCATTGTCACTCCTAATGGCTCTCAACGCTCCAGAAGCTCAACAAAGAAGTCTAAGTACCAACTCTCTAAAGAAGCCAAATGCCTCGTCCTTAGAAACCAGAAAATAAACCCATGAATACCGGAGTAATTATCCACAACCACAAGCACATACCATTTCCCACCCACGATCGAACTCTAGAAGGACCCAAGTGTCTAAGTGCGTGAGCCGACCAGTCCATCTGTCATTACTAAGGTAAGAGGTGGATGAGAAGCGTAAACCATCTTACTATGTCTACAGGTGAGCAAACAAGGTCTCTAACAAACCTTGACCTAGGTAAACCTCTAATCAAATCCTGCTACTCGACTCTAGTCAAGTGATCGAAGCCTATGTGTCCAAGCCTCACGATGCCACAAAACTAGATCATGGGAATCGAAGCAACAAGACACCTAGGGCTAGAAGCGGAAGAGATACGAAATTAGCACAAAAGATCCTCTCAAACCTCGAAATCTTAAAGACAAGCTCACCAGAGGAATCTAAAACCCCTGACTCACCACTCTTAAATCTCACCTCTAGACCCTCATCAAGCGGTGAGAAAGAAAGCGATTATACCTCACTTACTTACCAAAGCGACGCCCTTGAGCATGAACTTGTTGTTGACGCCAAGACTGCCCTTTGGCATCACGGTCCCGTAGAAGCATCCCTAAATGTGATCAATTCATTGCGGATGCACGTGTGAGGAGGAGAACCATCTAGAATCTCCAATCATGTGTCGAGAATATCCGAGTCAACGAGCCATATGTCCTCCTTCCTCGCATCGACGGACCTACAAAGCACTAACAGAAACATCGTGCCTCAAGATCAAGTTAGTGTTAAAAGACTTGGGAATCCAAAGATTGAGTCACATGATGCTTGGGCAAAACAAGAGAAACAAAGAAGAAATGGTTAGGAGAAAAATCATAAGAATGCACACGAGAACCACCTAGACCTCTCCGAATCGACCTACCAAAAGGTCGGTACTCCCCTGTCTAGATGCTACCCGTGGTCTCTCCTCATGATGTCCTAACCCAAAGCGCTGCCTAGAACCACCAAAGGAGTCAAAGAAGTCCTCTACGAACCTAGGCCTATGTCTAGCAGGAAAAACAGGCTGCCTGGCTCTAGAGACTACAAAGCAGTGAAGGACTCCTATAATGGTTCTCAAGTTACTCATCCTCTCCTTCCTCTCAATCTTGGCTCTACTAAGCGAGAACTCAACAATGTGGCCATTCTTCTTGCAGAAGGTGCAATGGTACTTGACCTTTGAAGGGTCCGACTGATGAAGTAGAAGCACCTATCTTGCTAGAAGTGGTTTGGGCAAAACCGGTGATTTGAAGACTATCTTGGATGGCTTAGGGGTTCTACCTCAAGCAGACCACTCTCAATGACTCTAACAACCTTAGGTGGATGGTTCTTGGTATGCTCTAGAGAATCAAATCCTAGGCCTCTATTATTCACACTCACCTTAGACTTGTCAAGAATCATGTTGAGGTTCTTCTTCCCACCAATAAATCTCTCAAGAGTCTCTTTAAGGTAGTCATTTTGTTTGGCTAGTTCATAACAAGAAGCACACTTATTTGACATGCTAGCCCTATCACATTTTTCCTTATAATGAGCTACCTCGGCTTTCAAAGCCTCACAAGACATACAATAATTATCTCTAATCCTATCCAAGCGCTCTTTGAACTTAACTCTAAATGCTTCTTGTATCTTATCTACATTATGCCCAATCTCAATGCAAAGATCACAAGAATTAGAGTCAACAACCTTTTTGGAAGCATTCATGGACATGGATTGTTCAATTTTAGCCTTTTCTTCTAGTGTCTTGTTTAAAGTACCATTCTCAAGTGTGAGTTTAACACAGTTTTCACATGAAGCAGTTTTAGAGTAAAGAATCAATTCAGACATCTCCTTCATTTTAATCTTATTTTTCTCACAATGAGAGCAGGTGTGACTAGCATCAAATTTCATCAATTCTTTTGTAGCACTATCCAATTTTAGTTCAAGTAAAGCACAATTTGAACAAGATAATGGAATAGCATCAACGAGAGTCACATCTAAAGCAATGGCATTCATACAAGCAGGACTAGACTTGAGAGTTTCTAGTTCATCAAGAGCATCTTTCAATTGATTCTAACAGAGGAATGAGCAGATTTTAGATTGAACAATTCATTTTGCAAGCTAGAGCAAGAAATCGCACACATCAACAGATTTAAGCCTAACAACCTCTAAATTCAGATTATCAATCATGGTGTCCTGTCTCTTAATCATTTTAGCTTGCTTTTTCAGTTTTGTTCGAAATGACCAATGCACGCTTCATGTCGACAAGTGAGGGACATACCTCATCCGGATCACTTGAAAGGGTCGTTGTTGGAGGAGTCGACGTCATGGTGTCGCTAGCCATGAAGCACATGCTAGTGAAGTCTCGAGCCTTCTTCTTGCCATGGGTGTCATCCTCGCTGCCCTCCGCCTCCGAGTCCACATCGCTCATGTCAACAGTCTCTAGAGCGGCAAGGACCCGGTGACGAACTGCGATAGTTGGTCTTCTTGGGTTTCAGATCCTTAGCTTGAGGACGCCCGAGTGTCCTTCACATCCTTGCCCTTCACTTGGGGCACTGGAGCGAATGTGGTTTGGCTCACCACACTCAAAGCAAGTAATAGGGCATCTCTCCTCCTGCTCTCACCTTGTTGTACACTCTCGAGAATTTTGTGGATAGGAGGGCTAGATCATCCTCAGGTAGCCTCTCTAGCTGCTCATCAGCCAAAGAATGCAAGGCAGACAAAGAAAAACCAGATGAACCAAAATCACAAGAATCAGAAGAGCTACCCTTAGATGGGTCAACCACAAGAGCCATCGACTCTATCTTGGGGAGACGCGAGATAAAATCAATCTCATGCGTCTTCAACCTCGAGTAAAGCTTATCCATGGTAAGCTCACTCATGACAGTGTTGTCATTGATGGATGTGATTTTCATCCCCGGACTTTCACATCAAGCGCACCCAAAAGTGGCGTGCATTCTCGACTTCGATGAAAACAAGATCAACAAAGACGAAGATCATGAAGAATTTTGGAAAATCTCCCCCATAGCTCATCTAAAGACTCACCAGGTATTTGCTCGATCTTTGAATATTCTTTCTTGAGCTGGTTCTGTCTCACTTCCTTGATCGCAGTCGAACCCTCGTGGTAGTCACAAAGGGTCCTCCAGATCTCGTGAGCAGACCTCAAATGAGCCACGCGCTCAAACTCAGATCGACTAAGACCTTGGATCAAGAAATTGCGAGCTTTGCTGTTAGCCTCAATGTCTGGAGTGATCACATCGTCATCGGTCGGCACGACATATGGATTTTTGACCTTAAGCCAAATAGCGTGCCCTTGAGCCTCGATGTAGGCTTGCATGCGAGCCTTCTAGTAAGCAAAATCAACTCCATCGAAAATATGAGGTTTGAGTGAATACTTGTCAGTCGCCATGGCTTCAAAGACCGGTTAAGATCTATAAGAAGAGCTAACCGGGCTCTGATACCAATTGTAGGACTGGAAAGGCGACTAGAGGGGGGTGAATAGACGCTTTCTCTATTTTTCACCTCGATCAAACTCAACACTACTTTCACTCCAATAGCTATAAAGCTATGAAGATCTCATCTGAGCATAGCAAATGACCGTGTTGAATCTGATCAAACCTCAAGAAAAGGTCTAAAACAACTCACAACTACCAGCACAAAACTCGACCCTTTCACGCCAAAACACGCATGTAACTTGCCGCAACACACCATAAGAAACTACAATGCTCTTGCCCACAAAAAACAGATGAGAAAAGGCTGTTGTTCTCAAAAATAAATTTACTAAAATTAAATCACTCCAAACAAACTTTCTTGTCACGACCAACGCCAAGATCAAGTAACAACAAGAACCTACTTACACACGAAGGCAAAAACGGAGATAACCACAGCAAGATCAATCCATATGAAGCCAACTCGGCATCACAAGCACGTACATCAATTCTAACACAAGAGCAACATCAAGAGCACTGACCAAGACAAGGAGTGCTCGATTTTTGCAAAGACCAAAACAAAACCAAGAATATACGCAAAGACTGAGAAGAAATAGAGATCAACAATTAAGAACAAAAACCTGGATGCTAACTAGAAGACAGCCGATCAAAAGGAACTCCAAATTTTTTCGGCCGGATTCTGCGGGCACAACTTGTTTATAGTGTTGCCGCTGGGCTAATGATCTTTTTCAGGCTGTACAGGCCGAGCTTGCCATGCACGCATCAAGAGACTGCCGAAGCAGAGGCAATTAACAGATAAAAAAAAGGAAAACAACAAATAAAAACAGACCTACAGAAGCATATATATATATAAAATTGGCAGCCATAAAGCAAAGATCTTGAATCATCAAATCAAACAAGAGCGAATCAATTTTCTCGCCAAGGACAGTACCAGTGGAAACCGGATTTCGCCAACCTCTACTTTTTTCGGTTTCTCTGAGGACAAGACAGCCATTTCTCTGCTCTCCAAGCAAAGAATGAGAAGCACAAGAAAGAAAGGAAAACTAGCAGCTCAAAGGAAATAAAAAATTGCTAAACTCAAAGAAAATCACCAGATCTTGGACAAACTCAAACATCAAGCACAAGATTTCAGAAACGTCGCCGGATAGGACTTCAACTTTCCTCACGAGTACATCAATTGTTTTCTTGGAAACTCTCACACAGCCACACTCGGCTTCGCATAGAGCAGCGCCACCGCTCACGTTTTTTCTGGGTTCACACGGCGCCGCCACCAAGTTCTGATTCTACAGGCGCTCGGCTTTTTTTTTCTTTCTCACCCAGCGACTCAATGCGCCGCCGCAGGAGCCTCTTTTTCTGGAGCTCTCGAGGGCGCCGCCATGAGGGTTCTCTATCTCCCTATTTTTCTCAACACAGCGCCGCCATACAACCTATTCTCCAGCAGCTACAAGCACCGACCAGGGGGCGCCGCCACTCGCTCAATCTTTTTCTACAAGGGGCAGCAACCCTAAGATGTCCCATCCTAGTCCTTTTTATATGACAACCACAAGCTCTAAAAATAACCTAATGGGCTCTCTTAAGGCCCAACAATTTCAGAACACATACGCATGCAATTTAAAGCATCGTCTCCAAATCTCTTGATTTAATCCACTTCCTGACGCACCGTCTTGCACCACGTGTAGGTTGATCCAGCGGCTCTCATCGTGTCGGCAAGTCTCTCCCATCCGGTTCCCACCGGACCACCTTGGCACTTGCACCGACCCCCACACCGCTTGATCAACCAGTCGCACCGAACTGCCCGTTCGGTCATCCTTGTCCATTCTGCACCATGCTTGAGTCACTTGACCTCACCCAGCATCCTTGATCGTTCTGGACCTCAGCTCTCCAAGCTTAGTCCCGATCCTCCTCGCCGTTGACCGTCATTGACCTGCAAGCCACCTGCACAGCAATAAACAAGCAAACACGAATCCGGGAACAAGTTCTTCACAACTTGACCCACGTTAGCTCAAAACTTGCATCATGCAACACATAAGCACTATAGCCTATGAACTCAATCTATCCCAAAGCCAAATTCCCAAAATGGCTAAAGATCAGCCTTTTAACTTTGCCGAAAACGCGTGAAACTTCAAACCAAAAGCAACATTGCCAATTGTTACATCATCCTAAGATCATGGGCATATCCCCATGATATCCACATCCTCCTGGATGGAGTGGCTATAAACCCTCAACAATCTCATATCAATCTATGCAAGATTCTTCAAAGATGAGTCTCTTTGTGTTCTTGCTATCTATTTTGTGATTTTGGGGCTTTCTTTGATCCATTGATTTTCTGTTGGTTTCTTGCCCCTATCTACCTTGCTGTGACCTGTGAGAATACATCTAGGATCATCTTGATCATCAATCACCCACGAGCAAGTGTTTGGATCAAGTTTTCGTTTTTGCCCGGTTTTGGAGCCACCTTCACTCAATTGGAAAAAGGTAAGAACTTTGGCAAAGATCTTGACGATCATCGCTTGGAATAGGTTCCCGATATCCTTAGGAAGATGTGTCTCAAGTTTGGTCAAGTTTGGAATCGGGGATCAAAAGTTAGACCAAATTGTGCTTTGGGCGTCGGGCTATTTTCATCGTTACAGGCTCAATAGGTCGATCGCCTTGAGGTAGCGGTCGATCATTAGCCCACCGGTCGACCGCCTTGTGTTTCGGTCGACCGCTCACTTTTGTGTGATGAGCTTTTGATTGTTTTGCTTTGGGCTGTTGATCGGATTCAATACAAGTCTTCCACTGAGCTTGCACCTTGATCTTCATAGCTTTAATAGCTATTGGAGTGAAAAACGTGTTGAATATGATCGAGATGAAAAATTAGGCGTGCTCCTATTCACCCCCCCCTCCCCCTCTAGGCGCCTTTTCGGTCCTACAAATGAACTAAGTCTAAACTAGATACAATTCTAGCTAAGTAATTCAACACAAGATAAATGGTAGAATTGTAAATACGGAATTAGTAAAGACAAGAAATAACCACAATTGAAACAAAGAAGTTTTTCCCGTGGTATCGAAGACTTGTCAGTCTTTACTAGTCAACGTTGAGGAAGCTTCAACAAATAAAGCCGACTCCACGAATTAAGCCTTCTCTCGATCACTAGTGGTTGTTCTTCCTCCGCTCTAGAGATGGCGAACACCAAGCCACTCACAATTGGCACCGGACCTCTTCACAATCTTCTTGAAGAGATCACCGTGCTAACACCGCCAAGCCGTCTAGGTGTTTAGCAAAACACCAAGAGTAATAAATCAATGACCTTCGCTTGACGGCTTTCAAGTGCAATGGATCAATCTAGAATGAATGCACTTGAATTTTGGCTCAACCACCTCATAATGAATGCACAAGTGAATTTGAGGTGTTGGAAGAATGCTCAAGGCTCTACGGATGTTAAATGTGGTCTAGCTTCATATCCTTGAACAGGTGGAGGGGTATTTATACCCCCCACCAACAAATACGACCGTTGGGGAGGAAATCCCCAACTTTCAGTAAAAAGTGGTACTACCACCATGCATCATGTGGTATTACCGCACTTCACCTACCACTCCGTAATGGCTATAATAGTGGTATTAACTGCTCTGACATAGCCGTTGAAACCGCGGCGCTATACTACCGCCAACCATCATGCGGTAAACATGTTTATGTGTGGGCTTAACAGGTGTCCAATAGGATTACTCTTCTAGAAGGTTAGCCTCCACTATAAATAGAGGAGGGAGGTGGCTGCACCCCCTGAACCCTTTTGTTTATTCTAAACCCTAGTTTTGGTTTTAGGGGCTTAGAGAGGAAAGTGGAGGTTTAAGGTTCTAGAGAGTTTTGGATTGATTGTGTGCTCATGTGTTGAGCTTTATCCTCCTGGATGGAGTGGCTATAAACCCTCAACAATCTCATATCAATCTATGCAAGATTCTTCAAAGATGAGTCTCTTTGTGTTCTTGCTATCTATTTTGTGATTTTGGGGCTTTCTTTGATCCATTAATTTTCTGCTGGTTTCTTGCCCCTATCTAACTTGCTGTGACATGTGAGAATACATCTATGATCATCTTGATCATCAATCACCCACGAGCAAGTGTTTGGATCAAGTTTTCATTTTTGCCCGGTTTTGGAGCCACCTTCACTCAAATGGAAAAAGGTCAGAACTTTGGCAAAGATCTTGACGATCGTCGCTTGGAACAGGTTCCTGATATCCTTAGGAAGATGTGTCTCAAGTTTGGTCAAGTTCGGAATCGGAGATCAAAAGTTAGACCAAATTGTGCTTTGGGCGTCGGGCTATTTTCACTGTTTTGGGCTCCAGCCGGTCAGACCGCCCGAGGTAGCGGTCAGATCGCTCAGCCCACCGGTCAGACCGCCCTTGTGTTTTCGGTCTGACCGCTCAGTTGTTTGTGTGATGAGCTTTTGATTTTTTGCTTTGGGGTGTTGATCAGATTCAATACAAGTCTCCCGCTGAGCTTGCACCTTGATCTTCATAGCTTTAATAGCTATTGGAGTGAAAAACGTGTTGAATATGATCGAGATGAAAAATTAGGTGTGCTCCTATTCACCCCCCCCTCTAGGCGCCTTTTCGGTCCTACAAATGAACTAAGTCTAAACTAGATACAATTCTAGCTAAGTAATTCAACACAAGATAAATGCTAGAATTGTAAATACGGAATTAGTAAAGACAAGAAATAACCACAATTGAAACAAAGAAGTTTTTCCCGTGGTATCGAAGACTTGTCGGTCTTCACTAGTCAACGTTGAGGAAGCTTGAACAAATAAAGCCGACTTCACGAATTAAGCCTTCTCTCGATCACTAGTGGTTGTTCTTCCTCCGCCTCGAGATGGCGAACACCAAGCCACTCACAATTGGCATCGGACCTCTTCACAATCTTCTTGAAGAGATCACCGTGCTAACACCGTCAAGCCATCTAGGTGTTTAGCAAAACACCAAGAGTAATAAATCAATGACCTTTCGCAGCGGCTTTCAAGTGCAATGGATCAATCTAGAATGAATGCACTTGAATTTTGGCTCAACCACCTCATAATGAATGCACAAGTGAATTTGAGGTGTTGGAAGAATGCTCAAGGCTCTAAGGATGTTAAATGTGGTCTAGCTTCATATCCTTGAGCAGTGGAGGGTATTTATACCCCAACCAACAATACGACTGCTGGGGAGGAAATCCCCAACTTTCAGTAAAAAGTGGTACTACCACCATGCATCATGTGGTATTACCGCACTTCACCTACCACTCCGTAATGGCTATAATAGTGGCATTAACTGCTCGACATAGCCGTTGAAACCGTGGCGCTGTACTACCGCCAACCATCATGCGGTAAACCCGTTTGTGTGTGGGCTTAACAGGTGTCCAATAGGATTACTCTTCTAGAAGGTTAGCCTCCACTATAAATAGAGGAGGGAGGTGGCTGCACCCCCTGAACCCTTTTGTTTATTCTAAACCCTAGTTTTGGTTTTAGGGGCTTAGAGAGGAAAGTGGAGGTTTAGGGTTCTAGAGAGTTTTGGATTGATTGTGTGCTCATGTGTTGAGCTTTATCCTCCTGGATGGAGTGGCTATAAACCCTCAACAATCTCATATCAATCTATGCAAGATTCTTCAAAGATGAGTCTCTTTGTGTTCTTGCTATCTATTTTGTGATTTTGGGGCTTTCTTTGATCCATTAATTTTCTGTTGGTTTCTTGCCCCTATCTAACTTGCTGTGACATGTGAGAATACATCTATGATCATCTTGATCATCAATCACCCACGAGCAAGTGTTTGGATCAAGTTTTCGTTTTTGCCCGGTTTTGGAGCCACCTTCACTCAAATGGAAAAATGTCAGAACTTTGGCAAAGATCTTGACGATCGTCGCTTGGAATAGGTTCCTGATATCCTTAGGAAGATGTTTCTCAAGTTTGGTCAAGTTCGGAATCGGAGATCAAAAGTTAGACCAAATTGTGCTTTGGGCGTCGGGCTATTTTCACATTCAGGCTCACTGGTCGACCGCCTTGAGTAGTAGCGGTCAGATCGCTCAGCCCACCGGTCAGACCACCCTTGTGTTTTCGGTCTGACCGCTCAGTTGTTTGTGTGATGAGCTTTTGATTGTTTTGCTTTGGGGTGTTGATCGGATTCAATACAAGTCTCCCGCTGAGCTTGCACCTTGATCTTCATAGCTTTAATAGCTATTGGAGTGAAAAACATGTTGAATATGATCGAGATGAAAAATTAGGTGTGCTCCTATTCACCACCCCCCCCTCTAGGCGCCTTTTCGGTCCTACAAATGAACTAAGTCTAAACTAGATACAATTCTAGCTAAGTAATTCAACACAAGATAAATGCTAGAATTGTAAATACGGAATTAGTAAAGACAAGAAATAACCACAATTGAAACAAAGAAGTTTTTCCCGTGGTATCGAAGACTTGTCGGTCTTCACTAGTCAACGTTGAGGAAGCTTGAACAAATAAAGCCGACTTCACGAATTAAGCCTTCTCTCGATCACTAGTGGTTGTTCTTCCTCCGCTCTAGAGATGGCGAACACCAAGCCACTCACAATTGGCACCGGACCTCTTCACAATCTTCTTGAAGAGATCACCGTGCTAACACCGCCAAGCCGTCTAGGTGTTTAGCAAAACACCAAGACTAATAAATCAATGACCTTCGCTTGACGGCTTTCAAGTGCAATGGATCAATCTAGAATGAATGCACTTGAATTTTGGTTCAACCACCTCATAATGAATGCACAAGTGAATTTGAGGTGTTGGAAGAATGCTCAAGGCTCTAAAGATGTTAAATGTGGTCTAGCTTCATATCCTTCAACGGGTGGAGGGATATTTATACCCCCCACCAACAAATACGACCGTTGGGGAGGAAATCCCCAACTTTCAGTAAAAAGTGGTACTACCACCATGCATCATGTGGTATTACCGCACTTCACCTACCACTCCGTAATGGCTATAATAGTGGCATTAATCGCTCTCGACATAGCCGTTGAAACCGCTATTGCAGATCTGCCGCCAACCATCATCTGGTAAACCCGCTTGTGTGTGGGCTTAACAGTGTCCAATAGGATTACTCTTCTAGAAGGTTAGCCTCCACTATAAATAGAGGAGAGAGGTGGCTGCACCCCTGAACCCTTTTGTTTATTCTAAACCCTAGTTTTGGTTTTAGGGGCTTAGAGAGGAAAGTGGAGGTTTAGGGTTCTAGAGAGTTTTGGATTGATTGTGTGCTCATGTGTTGAGCTTTATTCTCCTGGATGGAGTGGCTATAAACCCTCAACAATCTCATATCAATCTATGCAAGATTCTTCAAAGATGAGTCTCTTTGTGTTCTTGCTATCTATTTTGTGATTTTGGGGCTTTCTTTGATCCATTAATTTTCTGCTGGTTTCTTGCCCCTATCTAACTTGCTGTGACATGTGAGAATACATCTATGATCGTCTTGATCATCAATCACCCACGAGCAAGTGTTTGGATCAAGTTTTCGTTTTTGCCCGGTTTTGGAGCCACCTTCACTCAAATGGAAAAAGGTCAGAACTTTGGCAAAGATCTTGACGATCGTCGCTTGGAATAGGTTCCTGATATCCTTAGGAAGATGTGTCTCAAGTTTGGTCAAGTTTGGAATCGGAGATCAAAAGTTAGACCAAATTGTGCTTTGGGCGTCGGGCTATTTTCACTGTTCTGGGCTCCAGCTGGTCAGACCGCCCGAGGTAGCGGTCTGACCGCTCAGCCCACCGGTCAGACCACCCTTGTGTTTTCGGTCTGACCGCTCAGCTGTTTGTGTGATGAGCTTTTGATTGTTTTGCTTTGGGGTGTTGATCGGATTCAATACAAGTCTTCCGCTGAGCTTGCACCTTGATCTTCATAGCTTTAATAGCTATTGGAGTGAAAAACGTGTTGAATATGATCGAGATGAAAAATTAGGCGTGCTCCTATTCACCCCCCCCCTCTAGGCGCCTTTTCGGTCCTACAAATGAACTAAGTCTAAACTAGATACAATTCTAGCTAAGTAATTCAACACAAGATAAATGCTAGAATTGTAAATACGGAATTAGTAAAGACAAGAAATAACCACAATTGAAACAAAGAAGTTTTTCCCGTGGTATCGAAGACTTGTCGGTCTTCACTAGTCAACGTTGAGGAAGCTTGAACAAATAAAGCCGACTTCACGAATTAAGCCTTCTCTCGATCACTAGTGGTTGTTCTTCCTCCGCTCTGGAGATGGCGAACACCAAGCCACTCACAATTGGCATCGGACCTCTTCACAATCTTCTTGAAGAGATCACCGTGCTAACACCGCCAAGCCGTCTAGGTGTTTAGCAAAACACCAAGAGTAATAAATCAATGACCTTCGCTTGACGGCTTTCAAGTGCAATGGATCAATTTAGAATGAATGCACTTGAATTTTGGCTCAACCACCTCATAATGAATGCACAAGTGAATTTGAGGTGTTGGAAGAATGCTCAAGGCTCTAAGGATGTTAAATGTGGTCTAGCTTCATGTCCTTGAGCAGGTGGAGGGGTATTTATACCCCCCAACAACAAATACGACCGTTGGGGAGGAAATCCCCAACTTTCAGTAAAAAGTGGTACTACCGCCATGCATCATGTGGTATTACCGCACTTCACCTACCACTCTGTAACGGCTATAATAGTGGCATTAACTGCTCTGACATAGCCGTTGAAACCACGACGATGTACTACCGCCAACTATCATGCGGTACTACCGCTGGCCGGTCATACCGCTCAACATGGGCGGTACTACCGTTTCTCAAAGGACCCAAAAAGGGTGCTTACTGAAAAAAATGTACCGCTCAATATTTCGGAATTACTGGAGTGCGGTAGTGCCGCTTGAACAACGGCGGTACTACCATTCACAGGGTTTGCAATTTAAGCCGAAAAGGTGTCTCTCTTGAAATAACGTACCGCCAACATAGAATCGGAACAACCGGGTTATGGTAGTACCGCACCACAAGCCCGGTCGTACCACTGAGCGGTAGTACCGTTGACTTAATGGCGATTGTCCTGACAAAGCAGTGTTGGCTTTCCAAAACAAAATCCAAATGCATCCATGATCCTAAACTGATCCAATTTGCACAAGAACATGCTATCAAGCTACTAGTCATGATCCCTCTTAATAGTACGGCATTTAACCTAAAATCCGGTCTTCCATCCATTTCTCCTATGACCGGTAAAACATAAAAAGGATCCTAGATTACTTGTACCTTGTCTTTGAGCCATATTGATCTTCATGTTGTCCTTTAGCATGCATCTTCAAGATATCAAACTCACCATTGGGACTTAACCTTGTAAATACTCAATAAACATGTTAGTCCCATATTCACATATTATCATTAATTACCAAAATAATTTTTACGGGCCTAGATGCTTTCACAAGCGCACACGTGGCGGCTGACACAACGACACGCGGGACGACACGCGCACAAGGGCGCTAATGTGGCTGCCAACGTGGATAGCCACGTCAGATCAGCGGCGGCGGTGCTCGAGAACCGACAGTTCCGGCAAACAGCGGCTCCTCGCCGGAGATGGGTGGTAACGGGAGGAAGAGGGTGTGAAGGCGAACACGTTGGTGTGCTCATGGGTGGTCAAGGACAATTGTGGCGGCCGACGGTGAGGTCAAAGCGGCAGAAGGTCTTCAGGCTCGTCGGGATTGGTGTTCTGGCGACGCTCTGACAAAACGAAGGCGACCACGAGATAGCTCAGCTCCGTGCGATGCCGACGGCGGCGACGAAGGAGCTCGAGCGGCACTGACGGCGGAGATGGAGCTCGTCGGAGTTGCGGCAACGAGCTTGCTTCCTCGAGCGATTCTGGTGTCTAGGGTTGTGCGCTCAGGCTTTGGCGGCTAGGTATGAGACACGGAGGCCAAGAGCTCTCAATCCCCTTTTATACGGGCGGCTAGAGGAGTCCAAGGCGGCCACGGTGAAGAGAAGATCCCGCGGCGGTGCAGTGATGGAAAGAGGAGAAGTCCGCTTCGAAGACGACAATGATGTGCCAAGGCGGGTCCATAAGTCAGCGGGAAAGGCTCGGAAAGGAAAGCGTCGCAACGGACACATCGCGATCGCGATCGACGCAATTGGGCCAACAACATGTGAGCAAAAGAGAGAGAGGACACTGACATGTGGGGACCACATGTCGTGAGGCGCAGCACGAGCACGGAGAAACAGGTGCAGCATCTTTGGGCAGTATGAATAGGATTGGGTTTCAGCCTAATCTATTTTCTGAGATTTATAATTGGTTTTCTATTTTAGAAAATAGCAGAAATTCAAAAAGGCAATAGAAAATAGCAAATGAACTTGGAAAAATTCTAGAAAAATCTAGAAAATATATCCAAGCACATAGAATCCAAATAAAATAGTTTTTACAATTGTTGATGTTGACTTTAATCATATTAAATTGTTTTGATATCCAAAGTCCATGTTTAAGCATTTCAATTAAATTCAAATAAATCCAAATGGTGAATTTTCTCCCTACTAACTATTCAAAAGATTTTTAAACCTCAGAAAATTGGGATGTTACACCCCATCCTCACAGTTGGTTTGATGCACACCGTTGGACCTAGAAACGATAACCTCGCCCATATATGTGACCTTAACAGGGTACACACCTCCACCCATATACTACTTGAGTAGTTAATGTCAAAACTTCAAATCTTACTAAGTTAGACCCATCCCATACCAAACATGTGGTTGTATGAAAAGGCCTAGTTCAACGGCACACAAGATTAAGTCCCTGACAAGTTACTCAGACGAGTCTGCCACAAACCCACAAAGTGTTATAATCACACCCTCAATCCACAACCGCTCGCCTGAGTGAAAATCAATTTGTTTAACCAAGACCAATGACATACCTTATCATGGTACACAAATTTTAACAACAGTGGCTAACCACCACGATTTCATATTTTATTAAGTCAAGATTAATCATTATAACACATGTAATAATGAACCCATCATACTAAGCTTGACTAAGCATCTGAACGATACCCATGTTGGTGATACAAATATATCCAACTAAAATTATCCATGCTAGGGTAACAAATGATTCATGGAATTCAAATATTTAATAGACGCATAATGACAACAGGTAATAACTAACCCCAAAACATTTTGTATAAAGATAGCATGCAATTGATATAAAACAATATACTTTTGAAGTCATAGGTTCAATATGATCAAAGGACTATGACTTGCCTTAAAATATATCCGGGGATTGGTCTTGATCTTGGTGCACTCCTCCTTGCTCAAAACTCCCCGAAGAATCAAAGTCTACTCGCAAACAAAGTAAATAAACTAAAAAAAATACAAAACAGAGATAAAACAAAATCCAAAAATTAAATAAAAATCTCAAAAAATAGAGCTCAAATTTATATGAATTTAGACATTTGAATGGGCTCAATCAGAGTTTGGATGAAGAAGATATGGCTTCTGGAAGTTTGAAATCCATGAAATAATGAAAATCAGAATTTATTGATTTACTGGAATTATTTTTCTGAAGGAACAAATAACTTATTGCATCAGCTGACGTCAACGGAGGGATTTCAGCTGAAAAGAAAAAAAGGAAATTAGAAATCCTCCTGACATGTGGGACCCACACGTTATTGAGATGGCTCACGGTGGAACAGATCCATACGAGATGGATCTAGGGTTAGGGTTACGAGGTGGCACGCGGGCACTGACTCAGCGGTGACGGGGTTGACACGCAACCACCGAGGCTGAGATGGACACTGAGCTGGCGATGACGTGGACTGCCACAGTGGATTCAACGCCGGTGAAGCTTGGGACCCGATGGCTCCGGCGATGGGCGGTTCTCCGATGACGATAGAGGTACGCAAAACGAAGAGGGTGTGATGGTGATCTCAACGGTGGGCTCACCAGTGCTTGAGGACGACAAGGATGGCCAGCGGCGAGGTTTAGGCGGAGATAGAGTTACGGGCCCAACGGTGACGGTGGTAGGAAGGTCCTCCGGCGAAGGCGAGGGCTGCTCTGAGATGCGGGCGACACGGCGGTCCTAAAGATGGCGTCCAACGGCGACGAGGAGGGCAAAAACGGTGGCGAGGTCGACGGGGTTCTTCGGCCGGAGCTAAAGATGAAAGCGGCGGCTAGGCTCCAGGCGGCACTTCGACGAGCGGCGGTTAGGGTTTCGAAGGCGACACGTCATGGGGTGCGAGAAATGACGGTCCTCGAGCCTTTAAATAGGCCCAGGAGGCGTGCCTACATGGACCCCCAAAATGAAAAGGCGGCGGCGCGACGAAGGAAGGAAGGAGGAGTCCACCTCGGAGACGATGATGACGTGGCCTAGTGGGAGCCACTCATCAGGGAGGTTGGCTCGAGAAAAAGCGAGTAGCAAAAGGCGCGGGTGGAACTGACAGGTGGGTCCAGCGCAGGGAAAGAGAGAAGGATGCGAGCTGCTACGCAGGAGTTGGGCCGGAAGCGGAAAGATGGGCCAAAGAGGAGAATAGGATTGGGTTGAAGGAAAGGGTTTCGGCCTAAAGACTTTTCTGATATTTTAAATACATTTTATATTTTAGAAAATACTGAAAACCCAAATAGCAATTAGAAAATAGCAAATGAACTCGGAGAAATTCTAGAAAAATCTAGAAAATATATCCAAGCACATAGAATCCAAATAAAATAATTTTGATAATAGTTGATGTTGACATTAATCACATTAAATTATTTTTCTTTTGAAAGTTCATATTAAGTTTTATTAAAAATCAAATAAGACTTTGGTGAATTTTTCCACAGAGCTAAGCTACTCAAAAAGATTTTTTAAACTTCAGAAAATTATGATGTTAAACTATAGCTATCGAGCTTCCTAGCTCTGGTACCACCTTCTTCTTCCTGATGTCTGGCCACACCCGCGATGGCTGAAACGCCTCCACTGTGTTCCTCATATCTTCGGTGAGTTACCCTGAATCCAATCACGTCACCGTGTGTCTCTCATCCCAATATATCTTCTCTCAATTTCGAGCTTTGTCCACCGTACTCAAAGATCAAGTCATCTCTCTCACCTCCGCCCGCCGCTCCTTCGTCGGTCGATTGCACCACCGCTTATCGAGCCCACCATCTTCATCCTCGCGCCGCATTCTACACCATGCTTTCCCTCCCATTGTCAGTGTGTCCTTCCTCGTCGTCGCCGTCGAGCAAGCCGCCACCGTTGCCGCTCTTTCCCTCGTCGTCGACGATTGCCGCCGTTCCTCGCCGCCGCACCCGCATCACTACCTTCGCCTCATCGCCCCCTTTCCATTTTTCCACTCCGTTGCTGCCGCCACGAATGCTAGCTTCGGTGAGACGTTGGGTCCCGTGCACCACCGACACTACTGTCGACGCCATTGGCATGTCCCCGCATGTCAACCGCCACCTCACCGTGTTCACCTCCGTGTCCATCCCATCATGTCCACGTGTCAGCCCCCATCACCTGCCACCTCATCTCTTCTCTGTGATGTGGCCGCATCGTCATTGTCCACGTGGCAGACCGGATCCGTCTCCACCTCCCTTTCTCTATGACAGCTTAGTCCCACACGTCATCTAGCCAATCCAAACCATAGACCAAATTCTCTCTCACTGACATGCGGGCCCCGCATGTTAGGTAAACTCTTGGTAAAACCTTTCTCCATGAACCCGGTTCATCGTGAACTTCTCCCTTTCTGTAGACATGGTACATGGATTAGTGGCCCACATGTCACTCTCTTTATCCTTTTATGGAGTTCTTCTAATTCTAGAATATTCTTTTGTTCTAGTGGGTCCCACATGTCATACTCTCAATTATTTTCCAATATTCCTGAAATTAAATATTCTCAGAAATATCCCCTCGGCCCGTCCTATCAGTTTCTCTCTCATTTTTCCTTTTTCAGCAATTTCTTTCTAATCAAACTTCTGAGAACTCATTCTTTCTCATACGAACTCCGATTGAGCTCATTCAAGTTTCTAAATTCATCTAAAATCAAGCCCTACCTTCTTATACACTTCAATTTCAATTTGGAGTTTATTTGATTTGTCTATTTGAATTTTTTTTGTGCTTTCTTTTGATTACGAACTATGATTCATCTAAAATCAAGCCCTACTCCGATTTGTCTTTTTCCTTTTTTTTTTCCTTTTGTTTGTTTGATTTGTGCTTTCTCTCTCGTTAGACGTTGACATTTTGGAATCGCCTGAAGGAGCTGAAGGTTGTGAGGACCTCTCTCGGGAGTTCCTGTAGAGATCTTCCAGGACCTCCAGGAGATCCGACAGGATCGCCTGGAGGTCTGGGAGGTCCTCCAAGACCACCCGAGGAGGTCTCCCAGGACCACTAGGAGGTCTCCAGGACCTCCCTAGGAGGAATCAAAGGTCCACCCGGAGGTCCTCCAAGACTGCCCGAAGGTCCCAGCCTCTGTGCACCATGAGCTAGTCCTAGGATCAGATTGGCTAGCTCGCACAAACTCAACATTTGGTGTAATCAATTCCATACAACAAACACAAGAATGAAGCAGACAAATTAACACATATATTTATTAGCAAAAGACCTTATGGTCAAGGTTTTTACAAGATTGCCGCTCAGGGCTACAACCTCAAAAGAGAAACCTGCAGCAGAAACAAAATACACGGGAAGGCCATTCGGCAAGCCCACAAGCTACCGAGTGGAGGACGTCTCCTAAGCGCAAAGTATTCAAAAGAGCTCCCCATCAAAAAGCACTGCACTCCCTGGATCTCCCTCCTCTGCTGATTAAAACAGAGGGCACAAGCCATGAGTACTTTGAATGTACTCAGCAAGTTGTGGTGACAATATGCAAGTAATAATTATGCAAGGCTTGCCAAGATCAGCTATATGGTTAGTTTGCAAGAAGCAGCATTGTATAGAAAATTTATCTAATAGATTGCAAGGCACAATTTTGAAAGATAATACATAAGTACATTTGTTTGAAAGGAGGTCGTGAGCACGAACTCACTCCCAAAACCACTCCCAGACCACACAGGTCCGAACCAAAGGACCCTAGAGCACCAGCTCTAGAGCTCCCAAGACCAAGTTTTAAAAACTCTACCCCTCGTTCGAAATCTCCGGGCATGTCCATAACCGAGGACGCAGCTATTCGAATAGATTTACACTCTGCAGAGGTTGTACAGCTTTACCCACAAGAGATAATCATCTTATAATGTCCGCTTACACACTTCCGAGGTATACGACTAAGAGATTATCACAAGGCCTTTTCAAAGCTCCATTTCGACTCGATTCTGCTCGCTAAGGTTTTGCCGCACAAGCCCCCTCTTGCGCCGTTCCCAGCCACAACAGAACCGAACCAAAACTTCACTAATTAGTTAGCCAGATCTACCTCATCCTGGACTTGTGGTTGCACGGTATGGCAGGTCAATGGCTCACAAGGTTAAGTCCTTAGTTGTTGCCCAAGCGAGACCAACCACATCCCAAGGTGCACACAGCACCAATGTGCACCCAGCACTAATGTGCACACAGCACTAATGTGCACACAGCACCCCCTTTACTTCAAGATCACTCGCCCGAGCATAAAACATTTAGCTTCAACCCGGCCAGAGGACCACCCAGGTCCCGGCACAACAAATGTTAGTTAAAGCGACAACAAATGTCGTGGCACACACAGGCCACACTTCTTTTTAATTAGCAACACTGGCCACTACTACACAAGCCACGAACCAGTGTGGCGGGGATAGCTAACATTGATTGAATCATGGTGAGGCCAACGTCTACTAAAGCATGGCTAAGCAACAAATGATACCCGGGTTGGCAAACAAGAATGCCCAACAAGAATACCCAAGCTACGGCTTTCAAAGGAACATGCCAACATGTCGATTGCAATTACCAAGGAGGAATAGAGACAAGTAGGTAATTAACTAGGCCCAAAACCAGCTTTTGATAAAAATAGCAATGCAAGTTTATCTTAAATCAAGATACTTCTGTAAAGATGGGTTCAAAATGATCACGGGTTCCACGACTTGCCTTGATGACGGTTTGCGTTGAGCTTCTAAGAAAGTAGCTGGGTCCATGAACTCCTCAGCGACACCAGAATCTACACGTTTGAAAAAGAACAAAATAAACTAAGTAGCTCAAAGCAAAGAACTAAAAAGAACTTAAACCAAAGCCAGAAGGTAGGAGGTCTCAATGGAGAAGGGAGGTCTGACACAAGAGGGTGGTCTTTGCAAAAAGACCAAGAGGTGGTCACGATCGGGAGGCAATCATGGCCGAGAGGGTGGTCTTTGCAAAAAGACCAAAAGGGAGTCATGATCGAAAGGAGGTTATGGCCGAGAGGGTGGTCTTTGCAAAAAGACCAACAAAGACCAAGAGGTGGTCTTTGCAAAAGGAGATCCTAAAAAGATCCAGGGGAGGAGGTCCTGAGGAAGACACGACTATTCTATGTGGTCGCAGAAGAAACACGACCACGTAATGTAGTCGTAGGAAGGATACGATCACGCGATATGGTCGTATGAAACAGGAAAAAGGATAAGAACCAAGAAACTCACCAAGGCCGAGAACGAGTTCGAGAACAAGATGAAGGAGCTGGTCCAGTGGCTAGACGGCAACCAACTGGCAGTGATGGGGAGGACGTCGCCGAGGCTCCGGCAGACGCTAGGCGACAAGGAGGCGATGGCGCCGCTTCAATGGGCTCCTTGCTGAAGCTTCAAGCACGGAGAAAACTAGCTAGAGGAAAAGGGAGCAGTGTTGGGAAGCTGAGGGAGAGAAAAGAGGTCAAGAGGGACTCCCTAGAGCTTTATTTATAGAGGAAGGAAAGAGAAATTGGGCTACAAAATGTAGCGCCAAAAGTCAGGATGATGAACTGCTGAAAAGTAAGGAATGGTCAGAGGGGCAAGTAGGAAAAAGAGTCAAGAGGAGAAAATGATTACGGTGGAAGCAACATTCAATGCGACCCATCCACATTCAATGTGACATAGCAGCATTTAATGCAGTGCAACAGCATTTAATGCGGTGCAGACTGCGCTAGAAGTGAAATGGCGGGAAAAAGGTAAGTAGGGGACTGGCAGGTGGGACCAGTCAAAACCAAGGGGAGGTCGTGACCACAAAGGTGGTCTTTGCAAAAAGATCACGAGGAGGCCCCAACCAAAGGGGAGGTCGTGGCACCAGGGAGTGGTCTTGACCACGGGGGTGGTCTTTGCAAGAAGACCACAAGGAGGCCTCGACCAAGGAGGTCACGACAAAACGACAAAAAGAGGAGGTCGTAGTCCTCAGAGAGAGGTCGCGGCAAAACGACAGAAAGGGGAGATCGCAGCCTCAAGGGAAGGTCCTGGCCACAAGGGGTGGTCATGACCAGGAGGGTAGTCTTCGCAAAAAGACTACAAGGGTGGTCTTTGCAAAAAGACCAACAGATCCTGAGGACGAGGAGGTCCCGAGGAACCAAACAAGGCGCGGCGAAGCAGGACTGTCCGATTTGAATCGGGCGGTCCACTAGTGGGAAGGGCACAAGGCTGGTTCGGACCACGTGAAAGGAAAGGGAGGTTCGAACCCAAAAAGGAGATCCAACGGAGGAGATCCAAAGGAGAGGTCCTGAACAGTCAGATCAACACCAAGGGAGGTCCTGGCGGTCAGATTGAAACAAGGGGAGGTCTCAATGGTCAGGATGAAGCCAAAGGAGATCTCGATGGTCAATACCAACACAGAGGAGGTCTCAACAGCTAAGATGAAGCCAAAGGAGATCTCGACGGTTAAGACCAACACAGAGGAGGTCTCAACGGCCAAGATGAAGCCAAAGGAGATCTCGACGGTTAAGACTAACACAGGGGAGGTCTCAACGGCCAAGATGAAGCCAAAGGAGATCTCGACGATTAAGACCAACACAGAGGAGGTATCAACGGCCAAGATGAAGCCAAAGGAGATCTCGACGGTGGGACCAACACAGAGGAGGCCTCAACGGCCAAGATGAAAAGAGGGTTGCATGAGAAGAAGGTCCAAAAGGAAGAGATTCAACCCGAACTTGAATCTCGGTAACTAAGGATGTTTGAAACACAAACCCGAGCTGGGAGCACCTCGGGGGTGGTTATGACCCAAAGGGGAGGTCAAAACCAAAGGAAGTTTCAAACGGATAAGGAGGTCTTAGACCAAAAGGAGGTCTAAGCTCTGGGGAATATCTAGACCATCAAAGAGGTCCAGACCAACAGAGAGGAGGCCTGGACTAAAGGAGAAAGAAAGAACCGGGTCAAGGAAAAACACAGAGCAAACAGGGAAAAGGAGGAACTCCAGCAAACACCAAAAGAAGAACTTCAGCCAACTCCAAAAAAACCCAAACCGATTTAGTTGAAGTTTGGTTTAGTCATTTAAAGCTTTCTTTTAAAATCTCAAGTTAAGCTTTGAACTCTCATCAAAACCAAATGGTTCTTTTTTTTGAAATTTTTCAAAAACTCTAGACAAACGAGACGTTACAAAGGTCAAGGAAACAGAAGATCAAAGATAAAACAAGAACATCATTGCTATAGCAAGGCAAGTTGTGCTTTGATCATATTGGATCCAGTTTTTAAAAATTACTTTGATTCAAAGTATTGCATGCTATTTTAATTATTAAATTCTTTAATACTTGGGATTAGTTATACACCTATTTGACTATGCCAATCTTGATAATAGTATTACCATGATCACTTGTCACCCTAGCTTGGTTAATTATTAGTTGGTATTACCATAACACCAATGTGGGTTGGTTAAACACAATTAGTATGCTTAGCCTTGCAACGGATCATTGATATCATTTTGAAATATTAATCTCATACTTAACTAAGTGATTATGGAACATGTTGTGAAAAGCTGTGTGTTGTATGTTGTCATCTATTGATGGCATATGATGTACTTAATTAACAAGGTGGGGAAAATATTTAGACTGAGGTGAGTGGAAAGAATTGTGAAATGGTGGAACTCTGTGGTTGAGAAATGTGAATTGTGGTGACTTAGTTAGAAACTGGCAGTCTCGCCTTGGTCAATTAAGGACTTAACTTTGTACGCCATTGAACTGAGCCTTACTGTATGACCACATACCTGGTATAGGACATGCCTAGCTCATTAAGTTATGGAGTCTCAACATTGGCTACCTCAGGTAGTAGGTTAGCTCTGTGATAAGGCGGAGGTGTGTACTACTCTGTTTGGGTCACATTTATGAGCAGTTCGCCATCTCCAAGTCCAACGGTGTGCGTTGGCCCAAAGCACTATGTAAGGGTTGATGTCGACGGTATGCACATCGGGAGGGGTTATTGTTGAGATGAAGTTTCTGAAAGGCTTTGTTGTGATCTTCTCTGTACAAGTTGATTGCATCTTGTGAGTAGAGTGTACAACCTCTGTAGAGTGTTAACAATCTATTCGAATAGCTACGACCGCGGTCATGAACATGCTCGGGGATTTCACATGTGGGGTAGATTTTCATAATATAATGGGAAGGGGCAGTTGCGTGATTTAATTCGTATGGTTGTGTGAAAGAAATTGATTAGACTTCGTGATCTTTGTGAAAATACTTGTTAAATTATTATTACTATTTATTATCAATTACGTTTTCAATCTATTATCGTATTCAACTGCAATTGTTGCTTTTATGCAAAAGAACCATAGATGTCATATCCTTTGGAATAAGCCATCATCTATAATTGCATTCTGTGGTGCAACTTGCTAAGTACTCTATGTACTCGCCTTGCTATAAACAACATTGTTTAGTCGAAGAAGGCTACATCGGTTCATCGTTGGTCAACAAGGTCTACTTCAAGGATCGTAGAGAACTAGGTTGCGCTACCCCAATCGATTGTTTGTGGGCATATGGATGGGCTTCACTGAACTTATTCCGTTTTCTTCCGCTACAGCTTATTTGAGTTATTCGCCTTCTGATGCATTAATTGTAACCTTTGATCTTAAGGTCGTTACTCTGATAATTATTGTTAATTGTCCGTTTCTTAGTTTTCTTTGCATTTAGAATGATATTTCATCGATATTGCCATTTTGTGCATTAGCGTGATCCTAGACTAGTGCAGCATACACAGAGAGTCCAGATTTGCATATTTGGGTCCCGACACAAGTCAATGACATGTGGGTCCCAAATGTTAGTGCATTGCATCGACCTAGTCCACCGTAGACTCGTGAACTAGTATATAGACCGTGGACCCCACCGTCAGTCTCTCAACATTTTTCCAGAATTCCAGAAAATAAAGATTACTGGAATATTCCCGGACCCCACTTGTCAGTCTCTATTCTATTTCTCCTTTGTTAATTAACAGACCCGAGCCACTTTCCAGAGCTTGTTCTCTCTCATGCGAACTCCGATTAAGCTCATTCCAGTTTCTAAATTCATCTAAAATCCTATTATACCTTCAAGTATTTTTTTGTTATAGTTTTTGGAGTTTATTTGCGTTCTATTTTGCTATTTATTTGCTTTTATTTATTCATTGCGTTTAAGCGTTGATACTTCGGGAGTATACGAGGGAATAGAGCCAGCTCAAGACCAGGACCAAGACTTCTTCCAAGGCAAGTTGTATGTTGATCATATTGCACCCAGCTTTACAAAGTTATTTTGTTTCAAATTATTGCATGTTAATTCAATTATCAAATATTTTATTATTTCAGGATTAGCTATGCAACCTATTTGAATTATGGCTACCTTGTGAATTGTATTACCATGATCAATTATAACCCTAGGATGGTTATTTATTAGTTGGTCAATAATGTAGAACCAACGTGGGTTGGTTTAGACACAATTAGTATGCTTAGCCTTGCAACAGTTATTGATATCATTTTGAAATGCAAATTCATACCTGACTAAGTGATTATGTAATGTCTTTGTGAATGGTGGTGTGCCATGTGTTGTCGCATAGTGATGGCATGTGTTGCACGTTAATCAACTGGGTGGGCAAAATGTTTTAGACTGAGGCGAGTGGAAGTACTGTGTGAGCTTGGCAAGTGTGTTGGGCATGTGATATGATGATTTAGTTAGATGATATGGATGTATTGCCTTGGTCAATCTAAGGACTTAACTTTGTGCACCAATGAACTGAGCTACGTCATACGACCAGATGCCTTGAATGGACGGGTCTAGCTTAGAATGTTATGGAGTATCAATGTGGGTTGTCTCAGGAAGAAGGTTAGACTTGGTGTAAGGGTGGAGGGTGTAGACTCATTTGTTGGGCTTCATCATGGATAGATCTCATTCTTAAATCCAACGGTGTGCTCCGGGCCAACTACTATGCCAGCATTACGCTCCTGCGAGGGGCCAACTGTTGGGATGATGTTTTGGAAAGTTTTTGTTGTGATATTCTCCGTACAAGTTGATTACATCTTATAGGTAAAGAGTACAACCTCTGTAGAGTGTTAACAAACTATTCGAATAGGTGCATCTGCGGTCATGGACATGCTCAGAGATTTCACACGAGGGGTAGAATTTGAGAAAACTAATATGGGTGGAAAGCTAAGTGAATGTGTTAAGAAATATTATGCTTTGTGCAAATGTTCATATTGTTATTTATTTAGTACTATGGTTTACTATGCTTTCAATCTATTATTCATATTCAAATGCAAAAGTTTGCTTTATGCAAAACAAGCCATATCAGCGATCCTTTGTAATAAACCTTGCATATAGTTAAATAAACTTGCATTCTGTGGTACAACTTACTAAGTACTCCATGTTCTCACTCTTGCAATAATCATCATTCTAGTGGAAGAGTCAACACCTGCTCTGGAGGAGTTCTACGAAGAGGTTGATCATTAGATCGTGTTCCTAGTCGGATGCCTGTGGCAAGTCGATGGGTTCTGCTGAAATTGTTTTCGTTCCGTTGCTGCTATTTTCTTTAGTGCTAAAGCCTTGCATGGCTGAATAAATGTAAACTCGGCCATAAGGTCACAACTACTATTTATTTATCAAATTCTGTAGCGTGATCTTAGACTAGTGCAGTATACACGGAGGGTTCAGATTTGCATATTCGGGTTCCAACATGATGCCAACTAGCACCCTGTTCAGGCTATGATGGCCATTTGCTTGCTGATATGGAGTGGGATTGCTTGTAAAAAATATGATGTGTTCCTTGTTCCTGCTTGTAACTGAATGTTTCAGTTTGAATGAAAATGAAGTAGGTGTCGTTCTTGTTTCCAAGGTTTTTAGATGGTTGCATTATTTTGTGAGAAATGGACAACTCAGCTGATTAACCGATGACGGTGGCTTAACCGCTATGAATAGTATAATCGGAGTGCTATTAACGCTGCCGAACGATTAATTGACCACATAAACCGATTAATCGACCGTTTTCTTATTAATCCTCTGTCTTTTTTTCTGTTTGATCACGAAAAGAGTTTATTTCTACTCATTAATTGAAATAAATTAGTTTATAATGTTGTTGTGAGACCCCGACGTTTATTAGGCTCATAATACTTAGTCATCCAATTGACCCTAGTATTATCAACCAAATAAACTCGGTCTCGAGAGATGTATACTTCCTGCACGCGTTACACATACCTCACAACAAAAGAATGCATCAATTCCATACAACACATAGTACATAAGCAACAAACCGAAGTTAACGTTAATATGGAATAGATATTACAAAAGAGAGGCCCTTAGGCCAAATAACAATAATTACAAAAAGATAACAATGAAGCAAAAGTGCCATAAAGATGGCCCAAAATAAGAGCCAACCAAGTGTGCCTTTAGCCCACAAGGCAATCGACAGGACCGCCAAGCTAGTCGCTCTCCCAACCACCAAGACAACTACATAAAAAGTAAAGCCCTTTGGGCTCTACCTCCTCTGCAACAAAGTTGTTAAGCAAAGCAAATGAGTACAATAACTTGTTTATTGTACTCGCAAGACTGACGTGTAAGATAACAGAACTATAATTTAGCTACATGCAAGCTTTATTTAAGTGGATGAGGCTTTGGACTCAATTTAGCATAAAGCAAGTTTCATTTGCAATAACGTAGTAGATTGAAAGCAATTTGACAAAGCATTTTTAAATGATGAAATAACAACGCGATAATAACATAATAACAACAACAAGAACAACCTGGAAGTGACCAACCCAAGTCACCACAACAATAGCATGAACTCCCCGTTCATACCAACCATGTCAAGTTTTAATTAAAGGTTGTAGTCTAGTCTTGAACGACCTTACCAAGCATGTCCATAACCTAGGGCGAGGCTATTGAATAGTTTTATCCTGCGAGGTGTACCACTTTGTACCCACACGTCGATCGCCTTTCCTTTACGCACACTTAGAAGGTGTCTTTGCGCAGCTAAGTCCTACGAGACCTTTCCAAAGGATGAATGCTAATTCTGAGCTGCACAACCCACGGGAGAAGGAGACATTAGGCGGCCTACAGGAAGCCAATGCTCCCTCCCACACTATACATATACATTTGTTTTTGAAAACACACCAACCGAGCTCGCTCATAATTAACACCTCCTAGAGTACTTAGTCAAGAGGGTTCCATATGCCCTCAGCGTGGTTAGTCTGTGAAATCGCTGGCTTAGTGACCCAAGTACTCGGTCCTTAGGGACCTGGCATACCACCACATTCCAAAAACCGCACCATCCATCCAATATGCCCAAGTCTAAATCAATCTTTTATTTTCAGCTTTTGATTTTACAAATTAATCAAAGCACAAGTGCTGGACATATAGGAGTAATAATCATTTTTGAGTGATCAAGATCATCGACTAAGTCGATGATCGCCCAATACTACCGATAGCTAAGCATGTCTAAGCAGTAGGAAACGCAACTACTAAGTGATAAGAGCTCATCCAACGAGCTCAAACCACAGCGAATAACCTAGGCTCATTGGTAGTAGAGGATAAGGAATTCCTACAGATTATGCGACTATAGGATTACTAACGATATTTAACACAAAGTAGCATGCATACATAGAAGTAAAACAAAGTATTAAGCTTTAAAGTAATGGGACAATGATGGAAATGGTCAAACTGCTTGCCTTGTTGCTGTTGCTCAAATTGTGGCAGAGGGTCGCTCTCGGGATCACCACAAATGTCGAAACCTAACGGAAAAGCGATAAAGAACCGATAAGAACGACGAAAGGCAACAAAGACAGCACAGCAAACGAACTCCAAATACCCTGAATTTTCTACAGCAGCAAGGGGAGGATTTTTAGGAAATTTTGCAACAAGAACCAATGGATTTTGATTCTCAATGCAAAAGATATGAGCAAAACAAATCTGCTCAGCCCTAAAAATTACCAAACTGCACTATTCACTAATTTAATTATGAGGCAACATTTTCTAGAAAAGTGGTGAGGCTGAGATTTTTATTGTAAAACCAGCACCTCATGAGATGAATAACACAATTGAGTTCACCTCATTTGGAGCTATTATGCACTTTCTATAATTTTTCAAAAACAAGAACTTGAACAAAATTATAATGCACAAGTCCTCATTTCTATAACAGCAACATGCTCAAAACTAATTCTCACAGTGAGTTCATTACTAGAGGAAGCTAACAAAATTGGGTTTACTCACAAATAACCTCTGAGCATTAGTTTTGGGTTTTACAAGTTAAGCATTGATTTAAGTGTATATTTTAAAGTTGGTTTTAAAATCTAATGGCAAGCTGTGCTCTGGAGCTGAACTCAACTTACAATCATTTTTGGATTAAAGTTAAGTTCAAGATAGAGCCAACACGATTTGAAAGACCTCAAATGGATTTAAAATGAGAAAGATATGAAATTCTAAAGTCTATACCTTATTTAGGTCTATAACTAAGACTTCTTGGAATTTCTAAAACTCACAAGGGTATGGGAGGACGTGAGCCACAGATCTCAGATCCAGCGGCTCAAGACCTCCCAGAGAACTATCACCTGCAGCAAGCGTGAAGTCCAGAGGTCTGGACCTCTTAGCAACTCACATGCGCGAGGTGAGGGGAGGTCGTGGCCGTAGATGGGAGATCCAGCGGACCACAACACGAAAGGAGGTCCGGAGCGGACCGGATCTAAGGGAGGTCCTCAGCGGTTGGGATGTCCTCGAGGAGGTCCCAGCGGAGGTCCTCAACGTCACGAGACCTCGGGGAGGTGCAGGACGCTCTGATTGCATAAGGGAGGTCTTGGGCGCTCGAGATCTCCTCGGGGAGGTCTGGGCGTCCTGACTCCAGCCATGGCAGCGCTTGGACAAAAGCATTAATGTCTGCGCAGGACCACGAGGAGGTCAGCGCTGGAGGTCTTAAATGCACGCATTAAAGGGTGGATTTAAGGCGGTTAAAACGCCCATTGATTACAATGATGGGAGCAAATGATTAGCGCAATAAAATGGTGAATCTTTGTCCTAAAACGACAATGACACGCTCGGGACGTCCGACAAAGATCCCGAGCGTGAAGAAGTGGTCCTCGCCGGCGATGTAGAGCCCGCCGGTGAGGTCCAATGGTACCACTGAGTGCACAATAACGTTGCGCACCCAGTGGACCTCCTCTCAACGGCGACGGCGGCTTTGAACGCCCATGAGCCGAGAGGGCAAAATTGACCAGCACGGCCAAAACCGAAAAGCAAAAATGAAGCTCCGCGCGACATTCAAGCTGGTGCCAAAACTTAAGCTCCGCAACATGCATTCAAGCGGGTGCCAGCATCTAAAGGACTAACAGGAGGTGTACCTAGAGGTCCTTAAGATGCCGGGGAGGTTGAGGATGGTGATGGCCTGAGTTGGAGAAGATGGGGTTGCTCCACGGCCAAAGCTCCTGCTCCAAGCTCCTCTTTGTCCACCTCTGTAAATGCCCAAACCAAAGCGAGTTAGGTCTTGGTCCCGGAGGATGGTACAAATGGAGCTCGAGAGAAAAAGGAGGAAAACTCGGGGACCCTTGTCCACCGAGGAGCTCAAGCTCCAACAATGGCGACCAAGAATGGAGGTGAGTGAGGAGGAGCTCACCACGCACAAGATGCAAGGTGAGATCGGTTGTGTGCAAAGGAAGCTAAGGGAGGATTCGGGGTGACTTATAGACTAAGGTGAAGGTTATGAGCTGGGGCTAAGCTCCATGGTGAGCTTAGCCCACGGGTTGGTCCATGGGTGGCAAGGACATGAGGTTGACAAGGGCGGGGCTGTCTTGACTGAAAGCGGAAGTCGACTGCATTAAATCTTGGTCAGAGAGTGATAAAGGTGCCAGAGGCACAGTGCGCGTGCTCCACCGCTCGAGCAGCGCATGCGTGACCAAGGTAGGAGAAGAACAGGGAGGTCCTTATGACCGTTGGATAAGACACAGGAGAGGTCCTGGCCCTCCGATGTCATTTTTGAACCGTTACGCTCAAAGGGTGGGAGCGAGGTCCCAGCCACACGATCAAGGATGGGGAGGTCGTGGCCCTCCGATTTCCTTAATGTGTAGCGCGACGCGAGAAAATGGGACAGAGGTCCAAAGCGTTGGATCTCCATCCAGCAGTGCGGACCTCGGTGAGGACTTAACTGCACGCGATCAAAAAGACATGAGGGAGGTCATGGCCTTTGGATTTAAATCAAGGGCACACAATGACCGGGAGGTCTCGATATGATGCATAGCGAGCAAGGAGGTCGGGACCTTTAGATTTAGATCTAAGGGCTACGATCGAGAAGAGGTGGAGGTCTGAGCTTGCGCATAGCACAAGGGAGGTCATGGCCTTTAGATTTAGATCTAAGGGCTCGACCTCACCAAGGCGGAGGACCTTGCCGTGATGTTTTTGAGAGGAGGTCGTGGCCTTTGGATCTGAATCCAACGGCTCACGACCTCAACAACAGCTTAAAAGGGAGGTCTGTTAGTTAGATTGAGAGGAGGAGGTCGCGACCATGGATTTTTGATCCAATGGCTGTGACCTCATCAAGGTGGGATGTAGACTTAGCTCAACAGTGAGGGGAGGTCAGGGCCGTAGATCTTGAATCCAAGGGCCAAGACCTCAACAAGGTGGAAGGTGGTTTTTGAGGTTTGATAACAAGGGGAGGTCGGCCGGTTGGATCTTAATCCAAGGGCCAAGACCTCAACAAGGTGGGAGGTCTTGGCGGTGTTGATCATGGAGGAGGTCGTGGTGTTGGATGTAAATCCAGCAGTGCGATTTGATCAAAGTGGAGAGGAGGTCTGGCGGGGTGCAGACATGGTTGGGCTGGACCGACTTTGAACATGGCTAGCCCAAGGAAGCAGTGTAGGCTTTTGAATTTAGTTTTCAACATTTGGGACTTTGCAAAATTGTTTGGGATAGCATTTCAACTCCAAAATTCATGAAATTTTTACAGGAGCTTGTTGACAAGAAGATTAACCTTACATAAAATTTCCAGAGGTTATTATGCAATGCATTTTTCTCAGGAAATTCATTAAGGTTGTTCAATGATTCATTTGCCTCCAAAATTATCAAACAAGTTTTACAACTCGTGATATTTTTCAGAGGGTCCCACCTCAGTTTTAGGACCAAAGAAAATACTTTCCAATTGTTGGGTACAAGATTTAAGATAATTGGAAAAGGAATTTGACTTTTGGTCAACAAGAGCTTTGTGTTTTGGATTACACAACTCTTGGACAAGAATCACATGAGATTTTAGGGTTTTTCAAGATGTGAGAAAAAGTTTTAATTTCTACACATATAATTATACTTGATTAACCCTAATTACACATTTGGGATGTTACAAAATCTCTCCCCCTTACAGAAATCTCGTCCCGAGATTTGGCTCACTCGGTAAAGAAAGATGGATAGTCCGCCTTGAGACGATCTTCTCTTTCCCAAGTAGCCTCATCCTCGAGAATGGTTTGACCACTGAACTTTAAGGAACTTGATGGTCTTATTCCTTGTCCTTCGTTCGGACTCATCGAGTCTGTGAGCAGGTGCTCGCGATAGGTCAAATCGGGTTGGACATCGAGAGTTTCCAACGGAGCTTCCTCGGTTGGAACACGGAGGCACTTCTCAAGCTGGGACACATGGAAAACATCATGTACCCCCTCAAGTGTAGCGGCAACTCCAACTTATAGGCAGCAGCTCCTTCTTCTCGATAACGCGTAGGGACCGACATATCGAGGAGCTAACTTGCCCTTGGCCAAATGTTGATGGCCCTTCAAAGGAGAGACTTTGAGATAAACAAAGTCATTAGGCTCAAAACGCAACTCACGTCGACGGCGATCCGCATAGCTCTTTTGCTGGATTGAGCATGCGCAGCTCACGAATAAAATTTGGACTTGGCGCTCGGCCTCATTGATTGAGTCCGCCCAAGAGAGGTCTCTCACCGGTCTCGACCAGTTCAACGAGGTTCTACACTTTCTCCGTACAAGGCCTCAAATGGTGCCATCTGAGGAGACTTTGAAAATTTGTTGTTATAAGAAAACTTCGGCGAATGGCAAGCATTTCTCCCAATGCTTCCTATATGAAAGGACACAAGCACGAAGCATGTCTTCCAAAACTTGGTTGACCCTCTCGGTCGACCATCGGTTTGGGGTGAAATGCCGTCTTTGAAAGCAAAACAGTTCCCATAGCCTCTTGCAAGCTATGCCAAAAGCGAGGCGTGAAAAGGATCCACGATCCGACACAATCGTCTTGCACACCGTGCAAACTCACGATCTTGGGCGATGTAGAGTTCCGCCAAAAGACCTACCCAAGTTCGATCTTGGCGGGAAGGAAATGTGCCACCTTAGTCAATCGATCGATGGCGACCCAAATGGCATCATTCTTCTTGAGGGCGTGGGTAGACCGGTGATGAAATCCATTCGATCGAATCCACTTCCACTCGAGAATTGGTAAAAGGTGAAGCGATCCCAAGAGACGCCGATGCTCGGCCTTGACACGACGACACACGTCGCGACTCGACAACGAACCGCGATCTCCCTCTTCATTTGGGTCCACCAAAATCTCTAGCGGAGATCTTGATACATCTTTGTGGCCGGGATGAATGGATAAAGGCGAATCATGGGCCCGCGGAGGATCAAATTCGCAACTCCATGTCCTTTGGAACCACAAGGCGTTGCCGAACCTCACAACACCATGCTCATCCTCGAGAAAAGCACTTGGTCGTTCCGGCCTTGACATTTGCCTTAATGTGGCTCACTCCCAAATCCGATTGCTGGCGGACTTGATCCGATCCACCAAGGTTGGTTGCACAACCATGGCGAGAGATCCATGCTCAACTATCTCCAAGTTGAGGCATTTGGAATGCCTCGAGAAGAGAGGCGAATGCTCCTAAGCACTAAGGCATTACAATGCGCTTTGCGACTAAAGCGCATAAACAGCGACATTAGCCTTGCCGGATGGTAGTGAATACCCATATCATAATCCTTGATCAACTCCAACCATCTCCTTTGCACGAGGTTCAGGTCGGGTTGGGTGAACAAGTACTTGAGGCTTTTGTGATCCGAATACACTTCTAGCGATTCTGGATTAGGTAATGTCGCCAAATCTTAAGTGCATGAATCACAGCAGACCAACTCCAAATCATGAGTAGGGTAGTTGAGTTCATGAGGTCTCAATTGCCTTGATGCATAGGCCACTACTTTGCCTTCTTGCATAAGGACACAACCGAGGCCTCGGCGAGAAGCATCGCATAAAAGATATCGAAGCCGCGATGGATATCGGGAAGAACAAGAGCGGGAGCGGTGGTCAAGCGCTTCTTGAGTATATGGAAACTTGCCATGCAAGCATCGGACCACAAGAACTTCTTGTCCTTCTTGAGCAACTCCGTCATTGGCCCGCGATCTTGGAGAAGTTCTCGATAAAGCGGCGATAATATCCCGCTAAACCAAGAAAACTCCGCGCCGGTGACCGAAGTGGGCGGACTCCATGAAAGAACATCGGTGACCTTGCTAGGATCAATGACTCGCCTCCGCTGAAAGAATATGGCCTAAGAAAGCCACTTCCTTCAACGAGCGCACACTTTTTGAACTTCGCGTCTGGTGGTGCTCACGTAGCTTGCCTAACACAAGCGGATGCTCGGCATGTTCCTCATCGTTCTTGGAATAGATAAGAATATCATCGATGAAGACCACGACAAACTTATCCAAATACTCCATGAATATCGAATTCATGAGGTTCATGAACAAAGCGGGAGCATTGGTTAAGCGAATGACATGACGGTGTACTCGTACAAGCCGTAGCGAGTAGAGAACGCCGTCTTTGGAATATCCTCGGTCGAATCTGAACGATGATATCCCACTCTCAAATCAATCTTGGAGAAAACTCGAGCTCCGGTCAATTGATCGAAGAGATCGTCAATGCGGGGCAATGGATACTTGTTCTTCACTGTCACTTCATTAAGTGGGCGATGTAATCGACGACATGCATAAAGTACCATCCTTCTTCTTTACGAAGATTATTTGGACAACCCCAAGGAGATGAGCTAGGCGAATGAAACCCTTCTCTTGCAGCTCACTTAATGCTTCTTCAATTCTACCAATTCGTTCGGTGGCATCCGATAAGGCCTCTTTGAGATAGGGGCGGTGCAGAGCCAACTCAATGACCAACTCGAGGTCTCGAGCGGGTGGCATCCCTGGAAGATCGCGGGAAAGACATCAACAAAGTCACAAACTGTTGGGACTTCGCTAATATCTAGGCGGGCTTCGCTTCAAGCGAAAGAGATGCGGATCTAGCGACTTAAAAGCGAACTGCTCGCCGGAGGGACTAGATAGAGATGAGCTTCTGGCGCAATCGATTTGCCCATGTCTTTGGGACAACCAATCCATGCCAAGAATCACGTCAAGACTCATTGAATGGAGAAGGATAAGGTTAAGCTAAGAACCCTCGCCTTCGATCTCGATAGGGACATCCCTACACTCAACCTCGGCCCTCAACTCCGAACAGGAGAGCGAATGAGTAAGCGGGACCGACAATGGAGAGAAAAGAAGCTCTCCAACGGTAGCAAAAGACTCGAGAAACAAATGAATGGGATGCTCTGAATCAAACAAAAGCGATGGCGGGATGAGAGTTAACGAGAAAGTGTACCTAGCACGGCGTCGGGTGCCTCTGAGCCTCCTCTGTGGTGATGGCGTTGACGCGACCACTACCCACGCCTTTGGGTAGCGGGGACGATCTTTCGGTCTGAAGGTGCACCACCTCTGCCGCGCCCTCCATTAGGGCGAGGCTCTCTGTCTTCTTAGGGCATTGGTTCGCATAATGCCCCTTCAGTTGCATGAGAAGCATGTGACCCGGCGGCCGGGTTGGGGCCGCTCTGTTGACTTCGCAGTGCGTGGTCGAGACACGGCTGCGAAGGATGAGGAACAGGCGGGTGACCTCGGGCGCCAAGAGAGAGTGGTACCTGAGGCGCCTGAAGCGGGACGGGAAGAAGCGCCTGGATGACTTATGGGCCTCCCACTTGCGCTTGCGGAGTCCATAAGCTCTCGAGCCGCATGCTCGTGACGATGGCCTTGTCGACCAAAGTGCGAGATGTGAGACCGGCGTTTATTAGGCTCATAATACTTAGTCATCCGATTGACCCTAGTATTATCAACCAAATAAACCCCGGTCTCGAGAGATGTATACTTCCCAGAATGCAGTATACATACCTCACAACAAAAGAATGTATCAATTCCATACAACACATAGAACATAAGCAACAAACCGAAGTTAATATTAATATGGAATAGATATTACAAAGAGAGGCCCTTAGGCCAAAAAGCGATAAATACAAAAAGATAACAATGAAGTAAAAGTGCCATAAAGATGGCTATAACACAAAGCCAATCGGTGTGCCTTAACCCTAGGCATCGTGGGACCGCCAAGCTAGTCGTCGAAGAAACTGCAACACGTAGCACAAAAGAGAGGCTCTTGGAGCTCTCCTTCTTCCTCTGCAACAAAAGCCACAAAAATTGCCACAACCACGGGCAGATGAGTACATAAAGTACTCCGCAAGACTTACGTGTGAGATATGAGAACTATAAATAGCTACATGCAAGCTTTATTTAAGTGGATGAGGCTTTGGACTCATTTTAGCATAAAGCAACATTTATTTGCAATAACATAATAGATTGAAGGCAATTTGGCAAAGCATTTTTAAATGTTGAAGTAACAACGAGATAATAACATAGTAACAACAACAAGAACAAATCCTGGAAGTGACTAACCCAAGTCACCACAACAATAGCATGAACTCCCCGTTCATACCAACCATGTCAAGTTTTAATTAAAGGTTGTAGTCTAGTCTTGAACGACCTTACCAAGCATGTCCATAACCTAGGGCGAGGCTATTGAATAGTTTTATCCTGCGGGGTGTACCACTGTACCCACACGTCGGACCGCCTTTCCTTTACGCACACTTAGAAGGTGTGCGGCACAGCTAAGTCCTCTGAGACCTTTCCAAAGGATGAATGCTAATTACGAAGCTGCACAACCCACGGGAGAAGGAGACATCACAACCTTCCCGGAAGCTAATGCTCCCTCCCACACTATACATATACATTTGTTTTAAAAACACACCAACCGAGCTCGCTCATAATTAACACCTCCTAGAGTACTTAGTCAAGAGGGTTCCATATGCCCTCGCGTGGTTAGTCTGTGAAATCGCTTGGCTTAGTGACCCAAGTACTCGGTCCTTAGGGACCCGGGCATACCACCACATCCAAAAACCGCACCATCCATCCAATATGCCCAAGTCTAAATCAATCTTTTATTTTCAGTTTTGATTTTACAAATTAATCAAAGCACAAGTGCTGGACATATAGGAGTAATAATCATTTTGAGTGATCAAGACCATCGACTAAGTCGATGATCGCCCATTCTACCGAAAACTAAGCATGTCTAAGCAATTTAAATCGAAACTACTAAGTGATAGGAGCTCATCCAACGAGCTCCCACCACAGCAAATAACCTAGGCTCATGGTAGTAGAGGATAAACAATTCCTACAGATCATGCATCTATAGGCTCGCTAGCGACATTTAACACAAAGTAGCATGCATACATAGAAGTAAAACAAAGTATTAAGCTTTAAAGTAATGGGACAATGATGGAAATGGTCAAACTGCTTGCCTTGTTGCTGGTGGTCAAATTGTGGCAGAGGGTCGCTCTCGGGATCACCACAAATGTCGAAACCTAACGAAAAGCGAGAAAGAACCGATAAAACGACGAAAAACAACAAAGACAGCACAACAAATGAACTCCAAAAGCTATGAAAATTTTACAGCAGCAAGACAATGATTTATCATGACTTTAGCAACAAGAACCAATTGATTTGGATCCTCAATGCAAAAGATATGATGAAATCAATTCTGCTCAGCCTACTAAAATACCAAACTGCACTATTCACTAATTTAATTATGAGGCAACATTTTCTATAACAGCAGCGAAGCTGAAAATTTTACTGTAAAACCAGCACCTCATGAGATGAATAACACAATTGAGTTCATCTCATTTGGAGCTATATTGCACTTTCTATAAATTTTCAAACACAAGAACTTGAACAAAATTATAATGCACAAGTCCTCAATTTCCTAACAGCAACATGCTCAAAACTAATTTTCACAGTGAGTTCACTAAGAGAGGAAACCAACAAAGTTGGTCTCACCCACAAATAGCCTATAGAGCATTAGTTATACATTTTACAAGTTAAGTATTGTTTTTGAGTGTATAATTAAAGTGAGTTTTAAAACCTAACGGCAAACTGTGCTCTGGAGCTGAACTCAACTTACAATCATTTTTGGATTAAAGTCAAGTTCAAGACAGAGCTAACACAATTTGAATGACCTCAAATGGATTTAAAATGAGAAAGATATGAAATTCTAAAGTCTATACCTTATTTCAGTTTAACTAAGACCTCACTGGAATTTCTAAAACCCATAAGGACAGGGGAGGTCGTGAGCCACAGATCTTAAATCCAACGGCTCAAGATCTCCCAGGAGAACATCACATACGCGCACGTGAAGGTCCAGAGGTCCTGGACCTCTTAGCAACTCACATGCGCGAGGTGAGGGGAGGTCGTGGCCGTAGATGGGAGATCAGCGGACCACAACACAAAAAGGAGGTCCGAGCGGACCAGATCTAAATGGGAGGTCATGAGCGGCTCAGATCAACACGGGAGGTCCTCAGCGGTTGAGATCTTCCAACGGAAGATCCAAACTACCAAGATCTCCCAGGAAGATCTACATCGTTAGGACCTCACAGGGAGGTCTGGGACGGTCCAGATGTTCCAAGGAGGTCATTGATGGTTCGGATCGTCCGAGGGAGGACCTTGACGGTTAAGATCTACCCGGAGAGGTCATGAGCAGTGAGATGGCCTCGGGGAGGTCCTAAGGAGGTCCTAACGTCCACAGACCTCCGTGGAGGTCAGGACGGCCACGATTGCGCAAGGGAGGTCTTGGGCGCCCAGATCTCCGGAGGAGGTCTGGACGCCCTGCACCCAACGCGCACGAGTTTTGGACATGAGATAAATCTTGTATTTGGACATCAAGGAGGTCCGTGTGCGGAGGTCTTAAATGCACGCATTAAAGGGTGGATTTAAGGCGTTAAGACATCCAATGATTGCGATGATTGGGCATTTAAAGCGGTGAATTTATGTCCTAAAACGACAATGACACGCTCGGGACGTCGGCAAAATCCCGGCGCAAAGATGTGGTCATCGCGGCGATGTAGACCTCATGGCGAGATCAATGGTACCACCGAGTGCACAATAACGTTGCGCACCGGTGGGCCTTCTCTCAACGGCGACGGCGGCTTTGAGCGCCGCGAGCCGGAGAGGGCAAGGTTGACCAAAGACGGCCAAAATTCAAAGCGCAAAATGAAGCTCAGCGACATTCAAGCGTATGCCAAGAAAGCTCCGCGACAACATTCAAGCGGGTGCCAGCAACTAAGGGACTACAGGAGGTGTACCTGGAGGTCCTAAGGTGCTGGGGAGGTCGTGGAGGTGATGGCCGGTGTTGGGGAAGACAGTGAAGCTTCACCGCCCAAGACACCAGCTCCAAGCTCCTCTTTGTCCCCCTCTGCAAATGTCCAACAACTCAAGTCAGGACTTGGTCCCAGAGGGAAGGCACAAATGGAAGCAAGGAGAAAGGTGGGAAACCCCAGTGACCCTTGTCCACCGAGGAACTTCAAGTCCAACAATGGCGGCCAAGGAGCTCTGCGGCTTAGAGTTCACAAGCACAGATGGGTGAGCAAAGAACAATGGCGTGCAAAGGAAGATAAAGGCACAGTGGGGGTGGTTTTATCCTAGGGCAATTGAGGTCGAGACCACCGCTAAGCTCCCTGTGAGCTTGGCCCATGGCACTGATCTTGGCATTGGACAAGACTTAAAGTTGACAGATGGCGAGTTTGAGTCGACCGGAGGGGCGAAAAGTCGACAAGCATTAAATTGGTCGAGAAAGAGTCATTGAAGTGTACCCCAAGATCGACACGCATTAATTGCGCCGCTCGAGAGTTTGCGCCGCGCGAGGAAGGAGAAGAACAGGGAGGTCCTCATGACCGTTGGATAAGACACGGGAGGTCCTAACCATCGGATCTCATTTTGAACCGTTATGTTTTAAGTGGTGGGAGGAGGTCCCACCACACGATCAAGGATGGGAGGTCGTGGCCCTCCGATTTCATAATCGAGAAAACGCACGTGGGGAAAGGGACAGAGGTCTAAAGCGTTGGATCTCCATCCAGCGGTGCGGACCTCCAGTGAGGACTTAACCGCACGCGATCAAAAGACATGAGGGAGGTCATGGCCTTTGGATTTAAATCCAAGGGCACCTTGACACGATGGGGAGGTCTCGATATGATGCGCCACAAGCAAGGGAGGTCAGACCGTTAGATTTAGATCTAAGGGTTCCGATCAAAGGAGGTGGAGGTCTGAGCTTGCAACGCACAAGGGAGGTCATGGCCTTTAGATTTAGATCTAAGGGCTCACGATCTCACGTCTTGTTGGGGAGGTCTGGTGCGCATGAGACAAAAAGGGGGTCGTGTAGTAGATTTTAATCTAACGGTGCACAACAAAAGATGGGGAGGTTGTGAGTGCTTGATAGCGGGGGAGGTCGTGAGTGTTGGATTTGATCCAATGGCTCGACCTAGGTTAGGTGGAAGGTTTGTTTAGTTTAGGTTGAGAGGAGGAGGTCGGGGCCATGGATCTTGGATCCAAGGGCTATGACCTCACGCAGTGGGATGACCTGTTGAGTATGTTGAGGAGGAGGTCGTGGCGGTTGGATTTGATCCAACGGCCACGACCTCAACAAATGGGATGACCTCATTGCGATGGTTTAACGACTCGAGGAGGTCTTTGAGGTTTAACACGGGGAGGTCATGACCATGGATCAGCGATCCAACGGCAATGACCTCATGAGGTGAGGGAGGTCCTCGCGATGTTGATCAGGAGGAGGTCGTGGTGTTGGATGTAAATCCAACAGTGCGACCGATCAAGTGGAGATGAGGTCTGCCGAGGTGCAGACATGGTTGGGCTGGACCAACTTTGAATATGGCTAGCCAAGGAGCAGTGTAGGCTTTTAAATTTAGTTTTAACGGCTGAAACTTAGCAGAATTATTTGAGATAGCAAATGAACTCCAAATTTGATGAAATTTTAACTGGAGCTTGCTGACAATGAGACCAATCTTGCATAAAATTTCCAGAGGTTATCATGCAATGCATTTTTCTCAGGAAATTCATGAAGGTTGTTTAAAGGATTGTTTTGCCTCCAAAAATTATCAACAAGTGTTATAACTCATGATATGTTTGAGAGGGGTCCCATATCAGTTTTTGGGACCAAGGAAAATATATTCCAAATGTTTGACACAAGATTTAAGATAATTGGAAAATGAGTTTGATTTTTGGTCAACAAGAGCTTTGTGTTTTGGATTACACAACTCTTGGACAAGAGTTACACAAGATTTTAGGGTTTTTCAAGATGTGAGAAAAAGTTTTAATTTCTACACATATAATTATACTTGATTAACCCTAATTATACATTTGGGATGTTACATCGAAAATCGGGGAAAGTCGACAATGGATAGCTTGTCCTTGACTCCTCGGACAAGCCACGCTGAACTTGGCACCTTAGCCATATCGTTGGCCACGTCCTCGAGAGCATAACGAGCTAGATGGTTGAACTCGTAGACATACTCCATGGTGAGCCACGCCTTGCTTGAGCGCAAGAAGAAACTCCTGCTTCTTGATCTCCATCAAGCGGCGCAGGATGTGAGCCCGTCGGAATCTGACAAGGAACTCCTCCCAAGAGGCGGTGTGATCCACGGGCTGCATGGCGAGAAAGTTCTCCCACCATGACAAGGCTGCACCCTCGAGGTGGTGCGATCTGAGCAGCGCCTTCTCGTGCTCTCGCTGCGCTATCTTGAGCTTCCGCTCAACCAAACAAGCCAATCGCTCAGCATCGAGCGGGTCCTCGACCGGGAAAAGGTAGGGGTGAGTACGAAGAAACTCCGCGAGTCCTCCACGCGGTGATGGGCATTCACGGCCCGGATCACGAAGCTCTGTAAGTGCAGGTGGTGTTGCGCGCGATGGCGTCGATAGAACTCTCTGTCATCCCAGCGTTATGCTTCGATCTGAAGAAGAACCTCGGCCATGGTCGGAGGAGGAGGAAGCTCCTCGTCCGGACCAGCTGACTGGCCTTGGCCGCTACGAGTGCGTCCGGCCATCCTGTTACAAGGAATTTTTTGGTTAGCAACTAAACTCGAAAATCAAAGCCCTAAAGAGAAACAAACGCGATCGACTAGGGGAATGGAATATCGCCCAAATCGAAAGCCAAAACAGCGAGTAAATCAACTTTAGAAGCTTCTAAAAGACTCTAAAAACAGCCAAGAAACACCAAAAGCAAAGCTCAACTTCTCAACTCAACTAACCCGTATTGAATGAACGAGTCATTGATCGAGAAGATTAAAAATCAGATTGTAAGATGAGATCTAAAACTATTAGAGAACAAGGTTAATGCAGCGAAATAAGTGTTAGATACTTAGCTAACTAGTATCACATCTTACCCTTTTATTCCCACAAGTTTTAGTTGATTAACCTCTCATTATCTATCCTAATTAGAAACCTTTGAGACTGCTGTCCGGAAATTTGATGCTTGCTGTCCAGATTTCGCATCCAAGCTCCTTGTCGAATCACCGACTCCAGAACTTCAAAACCTTGTAGTGGGCAGCTCACACTTCAATTTGCCAATCTCATTGGTTCTCCCAAAAACCCAGTGTTAATCGATAACAACTATTTTGTAGAAGGGAAGAGAGGAAAACAACTTTTAAAACTCAAATTAGAGTGGGATGAGAAGAGAAAGCTAAGATAGGTAAGGAATAAAATCCGAGAATTTACCTAAGCTTTCAAAACTCATTTGATGCTTTGAAAATAGGTTTTCAAAATATCCTAAGGACGACCAAGCTTGCGTTACTACGGTCATAACTTGGCTCTGATACCAACTTTTGTGAGACCCGAGCGTTTATTAGGCTCATAATACTTAGTCATCCAATTGACCCTAGTATTATCAACCAAATAAACTCGGTCTCGAGAGATGTATACTTCGAATGCAAGTACACATACCTCACAACAAAAGAATGCATCAATTCCATACAACACATAGTACATAAGCAACAAACCGAAGTTAACGTTAATATGGAATAGATATTACAAAAGAGAGGCCCTTAGGCCAAATAACAATAATTACAAAAGATAACAATGAAGCAAAAGTGCCATAAAGATGGCCCAAAATAAGAGCCAACCATTGTGCCTTTAGCCCACAAGGCAATCGACCGGACCGCCAAGCTAGTCGCTCTCCCAACCATCGCGACTCAGAAAAGTAAAGCCCTTTGGGCTCTACCTCCTCTGCAACAAAGTTGTTAAGCAAAGCAAATGAGTACAATAACTTGTTTATTGTACTCGCTTAAGACTGACGTGTAAGATAACAGAACTATAATTTAGCTACATGCAAGCTTTATTTAAGTGGATGAGGCTTTGGACTCAATTTAGCATAAAGCAAGTTTCATTTGCAATAACGTAGTAGATTGAAAGCAATTTGACAAAGCATTTTTAATTGATGAAATAACAACGCGATAATAACATAATAACAACAACAAGAACAACCTGGAAGTGACCAACCCAAGTCACCACAACAATAGCATGAACTCCCGTTCATACCAACCATGTCAAGTTTTAATTAAAGGTTGTAGTCTAGTCTTGAACGACCTTACCAAGCATGTCCATAACCTAGGACGAGGCTATTGAATAGTTTTATCCTGCAGGTGTACCACTGTACCCACACGTCCGACCGCCTTTCCTTTACGCACACTTAGAAGGTGTCTTTGCACGGCTAAGTCCTCTGAGACCTTTCCAAAGGATGAATGCTAATTACGAGCTGCACAACCCACGGGAGAAGGAGACATTAGGCGACCTACAGGAAGCCAATGCTCCCTCCCACACTATACATATACATTTGTTTTGAAAACACACCAACCGAGCTCGCTCATAATTAACACCTCCTAGAGTACTTAGTCAAGAGGGGTTCCATATGCCCTCGCGTGGTTAGTACGCATAAAAGCGCTTGGCTTAGTGACCCAAGTACTCGGTCCTTAGGGACCCAGGCATACCACCACATTCCAAAAACCGCACCATCCATCCAATATGCCCAAGTCTAAAACAATCTTTTATTTTCAGCTTTTGATTTTACAATTAATCAAAGCACAAGTGCTGGACATATAGGAGTAATAATCATTTTGAGTGATCAAGATCATCGACTAAGTCGATGATCGCCAATACTACCGATAGCTAAGCATGTCTAAGCAAGAGGAAGCATAACTACTAAGTGATAAGAGCTCATCCAACGAGCTCAAACCACAGCGAATAACCTAGGCTCATTGGTAGTAGAGGATAAAGAATTCCTACAGATTATGCGACTATAGGATTACTAACGACATTTAACACAAAGTAGCATGCATACATAGAAGTAAAACAAAGTATTAAGCTTTAAAGTAATGGGACAATGATGGAAATGGTCAAACTGCTTGCCTTGTTGCTGTTGCTCAAATTGTGGCAGAGGGTCGCTCTCGGGATCACCACAAATGTCGAAACCTAACGGAAAAGCGATAAAGAACCGATAAGAACGATTTAAAGGCAACAAAGACAGCACAGCAAACGAACTCCAAATACCCTGAATTTTCTACAGCAGCAAGGGGAGGATTTTTAGGAAATTTTGCAACAAGAACCAATGGATTTTGATTCTCAATGCAAAAGATATGAGCAAAACAAATCTGCTCACCCTAAAATTACCAAACTGCACTATTCACTAATTTAATTATGAGGCAACATTTTCTAGAAAAGTGGTGAGGCTGAGATTTTTATTGTAAAACCAGCACCTCATGAGATGAATAACACAATTGAGTTCACCTCATTTGGAGCTATTATGCACTTTCTATAATTTTTCAAAAACAAGAACTTGAACAAAATTATAATGCACAAGTCCTCATTTCTATAACAGCAACATGCTCAGAACTAATTCTCACAGTGAGTTCATTACTAGAGGAAGCTAACAAAATTGGGTTTACTCACAAATAACCTCTGAGCATTAGTTTTGGGTTTTACAAGTTAAGCATTGATTTAAGTGTATATTTTAAAGTTGGTTTTAAAATCTAATGGCAAAGCGTGCTCTGGAGCTGAACTCAACTTACAATCATTTTTGGATTAAAGTTAAGTTCAAGACAGAGCCAACACGATTTGAAAGACCTCAAATGGATTTAAAATGAGAAAGATATGAAATTCTAAAGTCTATACCTTATTTAGGTCTATAACTAAGATTTCACTTGGAATTTCTAAAACTCACAAGGGTATGGGAGGGCGTGAGCCACAGATCTCGAGATCCAACGGCTCAAGACCTCCCGGAGGCTATCACCACGCAGCGCCGCGTGAAGTCCAGAGGTCTGGACCTCTTAGCAACTCACATGCGCGAGGTGAGGGGGAGGTCGTGGCCGTGAATGGGAGATCCAACGGACCACAACACAAAGGAGGTCCGGAGCGGACCAGATCTAAAGGGAGGTCCTCAGCGGTTGGGATGTCCTCGAGGAGGTCCCAGCGGAGGTCCTCAACGTCCTGCTGCACCTCGGGGAGGTGCAGGCGGCTACTGATTGCGCAAGGGAGGTCTTGGGCGCTCCAGATCTCCTCGTGGGAGGTGCGGACGTCCCAGACCCAGCCAGCAGCACGCAGACAAGAGCACAGAGCACGCGCGGGACCACGAGGAGGTCCGCGCTAGAGGTCTTAAATGCACGCATTAAAGGGTGGATTTAAGGCGGTTAAAACGCCCATTGATTACAATGATGGGAGCAAATGATTAGCGCATTAAAATGGTGAATCTTTGTCCTAAAAGCGACAATGACACGCCGGGACGTCCGACAAAGATCCCGGCGTGAAGAAGTGGTCTCGCCGGCGATGTAGAGCCCGGCCGGTGAGGTCAATGGTACCTGCCGAGTGCACAATAACGTTGCGCACCCAGTGGACCTCCTCTCAACGGCGACGGCGGCTTTGAACGCCGGCGAGCCGGAGAGGGCAAAATTTACCAGCACGGCCAAAACCGAAAAGCAAAAATGAAGCTCCGTGCGACATTCAAGCTGGTGCCAAAACTTAAGCTCCGCAACATGCATTCAGCGGGTGCCAGATCTAAAGGACTAACGGGAGGTGTACCGAGGTCCTTAAGATGCCGGGAGGTTGAGGATGGTGATGGCCCTGAGTTGGAGAAGATGGGGTTGCTCCACGGCCAAAGCTCTGCTCCAAGCTCCTCTTTGTCCACCTCTGTAAATGCCCAAACCAAAGCGAGTTAGGTCTTGGTCCCAGAGGGATGGTACAAATGGAGCTCGAGAGAAAAGGAGGAAAACTCAGGGACCCTTGTCCACCGAGGAGCTCCAAGCTCCAAGCAATGGCGGCCAGAATGGAGGTGAGTGAGGAGGAGCTCACCACGCACAAGATGCAAGGTGAGATCGGTTGTGTGCAAAGGAAGCCAAGGAGGATTCGGGGTGACTTATAGACCGAGGTGAAGGTTATGAGTGGGGCTAAGCTCCATGGTGAGCTTAGCCCACGGGTTGGTCCATGGGTGGCAAGGACATGAGGTTGACAAGGGGCGGGGCTGTCTTGACTGAAAAGCGGAAAAATGACACGCATTAAATGCGGTCAACAGAGAGCATTAAAGGTGCCTGAGGCTGGCGCGCATTGCTCCACTCGCCAGAGCACGATGCGTGACCAAGGTAGGAGAAGAACAGGGAGGTCCTTATGGCCGTTGGATAAGACACAGGAGAGGTCCTGCCCTCCGATGTCATTTTTGAACCGTTAGCTCAAGGATCGGGAGCAGGTCCCACCACACGATCAAGGATGGGGAGGTCGTGGCCCTTAGATTTCCTTAATGTGTAGCGACGCGAGAAAATGGGACAGAGGTCCAAGGCGTTGGATCTCCATCCAGCAGTCGCGGACCTCCGGTGAGGACTTAACCGCACGCGATCAAAAAGACATGAGGGAGGTCATGGCCTTTGGATTTAAATCAAGGGCACACAATGACCGGGAGGTCTGATATGATGCGCGAACAGCAAGGGAGGTCGGGACCTTTAGATTTAGATCTAAGGGCTACGATCAAGAGGTGGAGGTCTGAGCTTGCATACGCACAAGGGAGGTCATGGCCTTTAGATTTAGATCTAAGGGCTACGACCTCACCAAGGCGGGAGGACCTTGCCGTGATGAAGCCAGAGGAGGTCGTGGCCTTTGGATCTGAATCCAACGGCCACGACCTCAACAACTAAAGGGAGGTCTGTTAGTTAGATTGAGAGGAGGAGGTCGTGACCATGGATTTTGATCCAATGGCTGTGACCTCATCAAGGGGGGATGTAGACTTAGCTTAACAGTGAGGGGAGGTCGGGCCGTGGATCTTGAATCAGGGCCAAGACCTCAACAAGGTGGAAGGTGGTTTTGAGGTTTGATAACAAGGGGAGGTCGAGGCCGGTTGGATCTTAATCAAGGGCCAAGACCTCAACAAGGTGGGAGGTCTTCGCGGTGTTGATCATGAGGAGGTCGTGGGCTGTTGGATGTAAATCCAACAGGCGTGACTGATCAAAGTGGAGAGGAGGTCTCTGAGGGGTGCAGAGACATGGTCAAATTTGGACCACTTTGAACATGGCTAGCCCAAGGAACACTTGTAGGCTTTTGAATTTAGTTTTCAACAGTGGGACTTTGCAAAATTGTTTGGGATAGCATTTCAACTCCAAAATTCATGAAATTTTTACAGGAGCTTGTTGACAAGAAGATTAACCTTACATAAAATTTCCAGAGGTTATTATGCAATGCATTTTTCTCAGGAAATTCATTAATGTTGCTCAATGATTCATTTTGCCTCCAAAAATTATCAAACAAGTTTTACAACTCGTGATATTTTTCAGAGGGGTCCCACCTCAGTTTTAGGACCAAAGAAAATACTTTCCAATTGTTGGGTACAAGATTTAAGATAATTGGAAAAGGAATTTGACTTTTGGTCAACAAGAGCTTTGTGTTTTGGATTACACAACTCTTGGACAAGAATCACATGAGATTTTAGGGTTTTTCAAGATGTGAGAAAAGTTTTAATTTCTACACATATAATTATACTTGATTAACCCTAATTACACATTTGGGATGTTACAGTTGTGTAGTGGTGTTCATAGTATGTACCACATAGATCATGTGTAAACAATGAAATGTACAACATGGCAATGCAGATGATGTTTTATAGAGTGATACTTCACAATAATCTTAGGTAAACAAAATGTTTGTAATTAATTTTAAATATAAATAAATATATTAATAAGAACGGTCAGCAAAATTCCAATTAATTGGTCGTATCACCATTAATAGCTTAGCGGTACCCATCCGTCCGTCCAGCAGATGCCGTTTTCCATAACACTAGTTAAATGCATAATCACCTATTAAGTGAGATGCTAGGGTGAGGTTACCCTCAAACTCAAAAATATAAGGATACCCTCCAAGGACGCCTTGTGTCATCTTCTCCACCCACCTCCACCTCAACCCTTCTTCTTGTTCCCTTCCTTCCTCTCTAACATAAAATTTTCAAATCGGGAAGTTTCAACTCCAAACAAATTCAAATTGGAAAGTTTCAAATAGGAGAATTTTAACTTGGGAAAAATTCAAGTCGGGTTCAAATTTCAAGTTGGGAAATTTCAACTTAGAAAAAATTTAACTGGGAAATTTCAACTCGAAAAAATTTTAATTCGAGGAAATTTCAAAACATGTTTTTTTAAGTTTAAGGGGGTAGAGAATGGGGAAGAAAAGGGGAAGGAAGCGGATGCCACCATGTGTCGTGATGAGAGAGCGTTTGAGTGGGGAGGGAGGGGTAAGGAAAGGGGAGGGAAGGGATGCTGCCACATATTGCGACGAGAAGGTGTCCTCACCAAAGAATGTGTACACTTCGCAAAACTTCATGGTTATTGTCAAATCTACCAAAAAATTATAGATCTAAGCAACAATTTCGTAGAACTACATATTGAGGGTGAAAGTGTATTGACAAGCTAGAGGTTTAGGAGTTGCTAATGGCTCTGGACTCTTGGACCCACGTGTTAGCGTAAGAAAGGAGCATTGCATGTTCATTTTCTTGCTAGGTCAACTATCGCCATTCAACTTCTAGGTGGGTACGCTATAATTGTAGCATCTAACGGAAATCTCAAAAGCCCAAACTTATAGTTCTATGAAACATTTGGCCCTTAAATCTATAGTTTATGCATAATTGTTTGATTAAATTTGTAGTTTTGTTATAGGCCCTGTTTGTTTAGGCTTTTTGTCTGGCTTAAAAGCAAAAAAAAACCTAAGCCTAAATAAAGGGGTGATTTTTTTATCTAGCTTATAAAAAGCTTAAGTCATTTTAAGTCTAAAAGCCACAAGCCATGAGAGGTGCTTTTTGTGGCTTTTGCGGAATGGAATATCCCTTTGCCACTGAACTTCATTGAAATTACCCTCAAAATGCCATTCGTATATAAGTGCAAACCCTTTCATTTTTTCCTCTTGCTTCCGTTGTTTTCCTCCCGTTCGGTTCCCCTACCCGCGCCTCCCCTCCCCTCCCGTTGCAATGTCCAAAATAAATACATGCATGCACATACGAGCAATATCTTGCTATGAATAGGTTGTCTGTTATAATACGGTCTTCTTAGATATACATCTCCGATAGATTTTGAGATTTGCAATTTATTTGGATAGGTCATGGTACACACACGCATGCACACACGTACGGGCGAAATCTATTTTGTTCCATATGTACACTTGCACGTATCGTCATATTTTCAAATCCCATGTAAAAATAAGTTTAAATACATGAATAACAAGGTCTTTTAAATCCTTAAGGGCAATTTAGACTTTTTATCCTTCACACACAACTCAATAAGCCAACATCCTATAAAAAGTCAGATTACCAAACACCAAAGTTTGGCTTAAAAACTCAGGGGCTTATAAGCTGATTAAGCCAAAAAGCTAGCTTTAAGCTATAAGCCAAAAAATCTAATCATAAACAAACATGGCCATAGTTTTGACAATAAAATTATAGTTTTGAGAAATTTACTCCCAAAGAATTGGTGAGGGTAACCTCAAATTATAAATCTCAAACCGAATTACCACACACGAACAAATTGTTTTCTTTTGCTAAGAGCATCTGTAATGTGTGCTTTTTTGCCGATACCAAGAGGAGAGAGAATGTGTTGGTACCAAAACCACACATTATAGCGAGGTACCAAGCGAAGCACAACTTCCAGGTGAGGTACCGACGCCAAGCAAAACAAAGGCCCTGTTTGTTTCGGTTGTGCTTTTCTGAAAAGCGGCTTCCGGCTGTGCTGCAGGGCTTTTCTGGCTGTGGGCTAAACAGATGTGCTTTTCTGATTTGGTGTTTGGCTATCTGGCTTTTAGGTAGGCTGGCTGTAGCTTCCGAGATGTGAAATGACTAAAATGTCCCTGATGACAGTAATGACTTGTTTGATCCCGTTTAACGCAATTAATGACTTGTTTGATCCCGTTTAATGCAATTAACTTCATTTAACAACATTTAACGACAAATTTCTATAGATGTTGAGGTATCCAAAGTTACTTCATAGTCATTGTAAACTACAAAATGCTACATATATCTTCCATCTATCCTATCGTCATGCTACCGGAGGTCGATCATGTCAACATCATCCATATCACTTGTAACATTATGTGTAGCTATGAGAATAGACCAGCAAGCCTCTTACATACTATGCTCGACGTGTTCAACTTCCCGAATGACCAGGATGTGAATACAAACATAAAGTACATAGTCAAAATGCAAATTTTCAAAGGTGTTCTGATCCATAGCCAAAGATTACTCTTATGAGGATTGAAACCTTACCTTTTGAAAACAGAACAAAAGGGAATTTTATTGTCATCCTTTCTCGCTAAGTAAGAAAGAAATAATAAATCTCAAAACACAAAAAAAAACAAAAAAAAAGCTCATAAAATGCTCAATTTGGCTAAGGCTAGCAACATGGAGAAGGCATGAGCTTGTATTACTCACTGTCACCTTCTCTATGCACCAAAGGATATCAGTGCTATCATTTTTTCTACAACTCTAGTATATCCACAATGGTCGGCAACATCACATGAAGAGTGAAGAACATGGATTCTTTCAAGGACAAAAGATACACAATAAAGCACATTAAGCATATGCAAATAATTTATATTATACCAAATTTATATGAAGCATGAAGCTATCAAGCACACAAATCTTGGGCTACCAAGCACACAAATCTTGGATACCGAGCACACAAACGTCGGGACGGCCTGGAGGCATCGGTGAGGAGAAGGTTGGGGCCGGCGCGGGACAGAGGAGGTTGTACCTTCGGATCGAGGAAGGAGGCAAGGGCGGGCTTCTTGCTAGAGATGGCCGGAGCTGCGAGCCGGCCGTGGAAATTGGATCCGCTTCGAGTGGAGGCCGAGGAGGCGCTATCGGGAGGGAGGGGACCGGGAGGCGCTTGATCGGAGGCAGGGAGATCTGCGCGATCTGGGAGGGCGGCAGGGCAGGCGGGAGGCCTGGCGTGGAGGCGGCCGGCGTGGAAGCGGCGGCAAAGGCGCGGCGTGGAAGGCGGCCTGGCAGCGCTGTGGCGTGGAAGCGGCGACGGGAGGTGCAGTCGAGGTCGGGGAGATCTGCAAGATCGGAGAGGGCGAGGACGGCAGGAGGCGCGGCGTGGAGCGGCGGCCGAGGGAGGCACAGTCGGGAGGGGAGCCGCTAGGGTTACGGGCGTGAGTGGGAGGGCGCGCGCTGAGCGGGAGGGAGACACGCGAAGGGGTGTCTTGGGCAGGTTTTGTGGAATGACAAAAGGTGGGTAAATAATCAGCAGGTCGAGGGGCAAATGCTGAAGGGGAGTGGTAGGAAGCCGCGGAAGCTGGTCGTCGGTGGCTTTTGGTTTTGAACTTCATAACATATACGTAGAAAGCGGCTTTTGAGAAAGCCGTTTCAAAAAGCCAACCCGTTTGTTTCGACTTCCAGCTTTTCAGACTGAAAAGCCGAAGCCGAAGCTGAAACAAACTGGGCCAAAAACTCATGTACACCCGCCTATTAGGCGCGCGCACCAACCATCGTCGCTCACGCTGAAAAGGAGCTAGCACCCACCATCGCCGCAAGGACAAGAAGATATAGGACGTCATGCCCACCGTCATGGCCATTGCCCGAGCTCGAGGAAGTTGCATCTAGGCGGAGGAAGTGGTGCCATTGTCGAATTTGGACGGATGAAACCGCACGGCCACTTGATTTGGGAATTTCACCGGAGGATCTTGCATCCTTCGAGAATGTTGCGCCCACAACTAAAACGGAAGAGCAAGCAATACCTTCATCAGGCTCTACGAGTGCCTCTGCGTCTGCAAGCACTGAAGCAAAGAGATCCAGGACGAGTACATCAGCAGTATGGCAAGATTTCGATAAGAAATCCAAGCGAGACAAAAATGGAGTTTAGGTAACATATGATGTTTGTAAAATTTGACATCGTGAATTATCTGCAAAGTCTTCTGGTGGAATGAGGCACTTGATTAGACATGCTGCAAGATATAAAGCGAGACAAGGATTAATCATGAGGCAGACACAACTGTAGTACAACCCTAACGGTATGGTATGTAGTTGGGATTATAGTCCTGAGGTAGCTCGTCAATCTCTTTGTTGTTTAATTGCTTCACATGATCTACCTTCAAACTTTGGTGAGTCTAATCGTTTGAAAATTACATTAGGACTACGCATAATCCTAAATTTTCGACCGTTTCTAGACATACAACAACCAGAGATCTAGTTAAATATTATAATGAATTTCATGCTAAATTAAAAGAACTCTTTAGTACCTGTACATTTTTGGTGGCATTGACCTTGGACATATGGATTGGTCGGGCTTGTCGGACCCGGATTCCAAGAATCCAAATCCTCTGTGAAAACACTGTGTTATTCCCTGGATCAGTAGACAGCACTCACAGGCACATTGCTGAATCATCCATACAAGGCGTGAACTAAACATTCAAATATATTACAACACAGAGTGACATAGACCTCGCCGGGTCAAGTTTTACAAAAGGGCCGAGCAAGTCCAAATTGATTACATTACATGAAAGCAAAGTAAACTATAGCGGAAGCAAAAGGGGAGTGGAGCTCATCTCACCACAGACAAGCGACTGTGGCAACCTGTGTACGACGGATATTAACCAAGAGTTGGATAATATCGGTTGTACGCAAGTACCAACGAGTCCACTTAGACTGGGGTGAGACCTAGACTATAGAACTATACTACTCTTCGTTGTTTCCTTGTCCATCAGCTTCTTGGGCTTCATAGTATGTGTAGTCTCCTTGGTCTTTATTGTCTAAAGAGTTTGGGGAAAGGAGCGAGAATGAGCACAACTTCCGTACTCGCGAGCCAACACACAATGCAATAATATATATGCAAGGCTAAACAAGGATGGCTCGGGTTCTTTTATTTGTTAAAGCAATCTTTACAATTATCATAATTACAAATTCCTATCACTTAGCATTTTAACAAATTGCATTTTATTAAAGAGAGTAATTGTGCAATGTTTGTTTCAGTAGAGGTTCCTCTATCGGAAACTCTACACCATGCATCTTTTCGATTGGAGCTACCTCCAATTATTACCACCGCTGAGCTCAAAGGCTCAGGTAAAATCCAAACTCAGGGCTAGGTGAGCCCTCCACATTTTTCATACCACCCACAAAGTTTTTGAAATAGAACTAACTCAAGTTAAGTTCCCATGTCCGCCTTTGACTGTAAGCACGGCTGTTTAAACAGTTTAGACTCTATAGAGGTTGTACACTGTACCCACAAGAGATAGTCATACTCGTTACCCCACATGATTCTTCGGTCATATAGTTGAGCGACCGTCACAGTAACCTTTCAAACTACCTTTCCCTTTCCGTCATCTCACCCATATGGGGTTACGCCTACATTGCGCTGGATCATTGTATCGCAGTGTTGGACATAGTTTTGGACTACCCACAACCACTGGCAACTTCACCCATTCAAGCTGGATGTACCGCAAGCTTGCGCATTCCCTTTCTCCACCTAGTGAGATACATTCAGGGTTTAATAATTTTACTAAGCCAAGTTGCATTTTGCAGACTTGTGGTTGTACTTGTTTAACATAGGAGGTCATGACAAGATTAAGTTCTTAATCCATTCGGGCGGTTCATTCCATATACCAACAACTCTCGTGCTCCTTGAGCCTTGAGCACCCGCCACCTTGCCATCCGCCTAGATGTGGTATTAGCAATTATTAGGGTTTTGAGGAGTAAAACCAAATTATTCCATTCATTTCAGTCAATGGACCACCAATGACTGCCTAAATGATTTCATGTTTGAAGAATGATGTTTGGGGTATTTTAATACCCCAGTACTTAAGCAAGTCTAGCATGTCGTTTAAGTACAACCTATAGCTAGTATATATAGTTACTAGGGTAACATGAAATAATGGAATCAAATATCAATGGATGGTATATTAATTAATTAATCAACAAATGTGTGTTTAACTACCTTAAATTTTAACATACATTTGATTAAAGAATTAAAGCATGCAATTTTGGTTAATTTAAATGAATATAATTTACATAAAATGTATGATCAGAATGATCAAAGTATTGACTCACCTTGGTTATAGTCAAGAGGATCTTGATATTCTTGGGCTTGATCAACTTGGAGGTCTCCCGCGTCTTCAAATCCTATTCAACGAACGTACCGGAAAAAGACGCAAATAGGCAAAGAGAGCAAATAAATACACGAGAATAAAAAAAAAATGAACTCCAAATTGAACAAGACCTATGCCATTAGCAAGATCTTGAATTTACAAAATTTTAGAAACAAAATTCATAATTTTTGGAGCTATAATGGAGGAGAACGGAATTTAGGAAGATTGAATTGAATTTAAAAGAGAGAGAGGGGGAGTTCGATGCATAGCACAGTGCATAGACTTGGTTCATGCGCATAGGGCACCGGTCCATGTGAACAGTAAAGCGAGGGGGCCCACTATTAGTAAGAGGAGGGGGAATTTCCCGGGTGATTAAACAAATGGCCAACACTGTTTTTGGCCGGGCCCGCGAGGTAGTGAATCAATAGGGGATTAAGACACTTATTAGCAATTAATGATTGCTTTAAGGGGGGTTATTAAGGCGGCTAAACGCCGTGTCTTAATTCCCGACCTGGATTTGGTCACGCACACACGCGCACAGCCCGGTCCGAATGGGCCAGCATGGGAGCTCCTGGGCGTTGGTGGCTCTGGCTCGCCAACGGCGAGGGAGGGCACGGCAGCGACCAAGCAAGGCCAAGATGGTGGGCTTGTAGTGAGGGGAAACTGATGACGGGGGTGGCGTGCCGGGGAAGGGCCGGAACGGCAGCGTGGTGGCGAGGAGTGGCGGCGGCGTCATGGGCTGCACGAGGCACAAAGGTGGAGTGGCGCCGCGGCAAAGAGGGCGCACGCACGAGCTACGCGTGGCTACAAGGAAGGCACCGAGCCTGTCGGGGAGGCCAGAGGCGGCTTGAGGTGGTCCGGCGGCGGCCGGCAACGGAGAAGGAGGTGAGGCGGGGAGGGCCTTCCACGACGGCGAATCGGGCAAGAGAGGAGGGGAGAAGGTTCATTGCCGTCGGGCGCTTGCGGTGACGGGGGTGGTGTGCTGGGGGTGGTGCTGGAGTGGCCGATTGGCGGTGGAGGTGGTGCTGGCCGAAAAAAGGGGAAAACGGTGGCGGCTTTGGTGGAGCTTACCAGATGCCTCAAGGGGGCGGCGTGGGGAAGAAGGAGGGCCACAGGAGAGGCTTTATAGGCCATGGGAGAGCTTGGAGCCGTTGGAGAGGGGCTCTGAAGCACGTGGTGTCTCAAGGATGACATGGCGTGGGCGAGTGATGATGGCGTCTCGGTGGCGGCAGAGGGGAGCTGCTTGGGGATGGGAAAAGACCGCGCAGGCATGAGTGTAGGCGGCGTGCGCGTGAATGCTCTGTGGCAACTGCACGCTAGAGCGTGGCGAGGACGGTGTGGCATGGTGGCGGATGGGACAAGGTGAGGAGGAGGCATGCTGACCAGGGTGTTGGCGGCGGTGTAGAGGGCTGGCAGGCACGAGGCGGCGCCGCAGAGAGTGGTGGTAGAGGGGTAGGAGCCAGAGGTGGTGTGGCGTGAGGGAGTGGCGTGCGCGCCAGAGAAGAAAAAGGGAAGAGCTCACGGGCGTGCGTGCGCGGTAGGGAGAGTAGGTGCGGTGCTAGGCGGAGGTGCAGACGCAGAGGGTGGCAAAGGAGCCAGAGGTGGCGTCGACGCTTGACGCAGCGTCTTGTGATGAGGAAGAGAAGAAAAGCGGCTCGATGGCGTCTTTGGTGAATGAAGAAGATGACCAGGTGAAGGAGTCGAGACACGGCAGGCCAAGAAAGAGAGAAAAGGAGGCCGGGTGCTAGGCCGGTTGGGCCAAAAGAACAGGAGGGGCCGAGGAGGGGAGTTGATCCAGGAGGGCTAGCGGGCCAAGAGGAAAGACAAGGAAAGGGGCAGAGGGGAAATCGGCCACCAAAAGAATAGTGGGTTGAGCCCAAGAAGAAAGGAAGCCCAAAGAAGAGAAAGGGCCCGAAATTCAAAAGAGAGGAATTCAAACCGGAATTTGAATTACAGAGATCAAAGATATTTGAAACACAAACCCGAGCTTAAAGAAGCTAGAAGGTTTTCGAAAATAGTTTGCTAATTTGAAATACGGTGGAAAACGAAAACCGAAAATAGCAGCACTATTTACCGTCCGAAAACGAGACGTTATAGGTAGGCCTGTTAATGGGTTGAAACCTAACCCAAATCCACCCCAACCCACTTCAATATAGAATAGCAACCCAACCCAGACCAACCCATTGTTTCACCTCCAAAACCCAACCCAACCCAACCCATATACAACTCCAACCCAACCCAATTCCTCAATATGGGTTCAACCCATTTCTCACCCATTTCCAACCCATCCCATCCATCCAGCCCATGTCATTGCACGATTCGTATGCACACCGATGTCCCTGAGAATCTGAGATGGATGGTAAGATCACTGTTAGAACACTGCAACTGAACACACCAATGTCCCTAAGAATCTGGAATGGATAGCAAGATCAGAACATTGCATCCGATTCTGAATGCATCAATGTTCTTCAGAATCTGAAATGGACCATGAAAAATCTAGATGCTGCAAGATTGCAAAAGAATAGCGCGTTGTGTTCTACTTGGCGCCGATGCCATACTTCATGGCGTCCACGGCGACCGAGCTCGGCGTTGGCTTCGGCGGTGTCGCGGCCATGGTCCTACTGAGGTTGTAGGCACGAGCTTATGTCCGAGCGATGCCCGCCGCCGTGGCGCGGAGGTGAGACAAGGACGCCATGGCCGGCCTTCTTGATCACCGCATCGCTAGGTCGGTAGTTGCCACGATCGCGAAAGTGAGCCGAGGATGTATCCTCTTGGACTTGTAGGCGAAGTGGCGCGCATAGTTGAAGGTGTGGAAGGCGATGAGGTCGGTGTTGAGCGGCCCGGAGCGGCTCGTCTCTGACGGGCGCGTCCCAGAGATCTCAAGGAGGGAAGGGCTATGGAGGAAGAAGCCGAGCCTGACGCGGTTGAAGCGGCGGTGGAGGTAGGTGGGGAGCAGCATGAGGTGGTAGTCATGGACCCATGGAACGAACCCTATTGTAACATCCACGGGTTCAACCCATTCTCAACCTGAATTTCTCAACCAACTCCACCCCAACCCAACCCTTTCTATGAGGAAACCCAACCCGACCCAACCCATTGGCTCTTCCAACCCATTGTCATCCATCCAAAGCTAACCCAATCAAAAAACCAACCCGTTTAACCTGTTTGAACCCAATCCATTATCACCCCTAGTTATAGGGCTAGAGATTATTATCTTAGTGTCATTGTCCATTATGTTAATGACAACTGAAAAATGAAAAAAAAAGGTTTAAACTAATTTATATAGTTCACACATGTGAGGATATTGCAGACTGTATTATCAAAGTCATGGTAGCTTTTGGTCTTGTAAATTTTTTTTGCAATAACTTTAGGCCATGCTGCCACAAACTCTATGGCAATGGATATTCTCACTCCGTTATTTAGTACATACGCTAAATCCTTATTCCTACATTAGCGATGCACCTATCATATTATTAATCTTATAGTTAAATGTGGTTTAAAGAGGTTGGAACTATACATTAAAGCTTTTTGCGATGCGATATCTTTCCAAAATCATTCTAACCAACGAATAGTAGCATAAAAGAACTTTTGCATTGCAATGAATGTACTCCCAGAAAATATGGTTTGGATATGCTAGTAAGATGAAACTCTACTTACATAATTCTTAAGAGTCTTTTAGTATACAAGAGTACATTTTCTATTTTTATTCACACACACTACCACAGCCATGACAATAATACACTATTGATTGAGCAGCATTGGTTTGTTGCTCAGAATTTACTACTGTTTTTAGAACTTTTTTTATGATTCCACTGTTGCTTTATCTGTTGTGTATTATCCAACATGTCTTTTAATTGTGCATAATTTTATTGAAATCGCTAGTCACTTGAAGGCTCATGAAAATAAAATAGTGTTATGAGAGACTATCGTTGCTATGAAAACTAAATATTCAAAATATTGGAAAGAAATCATATTCCTATATGCATTTGTATTTATTTTAGATCCTAGAGCTAAACTTCGAGGATTTGCTAATGTTCTCCAACTTTTGAGTGATGCTACATGCATAGATTATTCTAACTATTTGTTAGATGTTCATACTAATTTTTTTGATATTTATCAAAAGTACGAACATAAGTTTTAAGGAGTTCGCTTGCAACGACCTTCAGTACCAACCACCACAAGTAAGAAGACAACTACATGGGGCAAAATATGGGGTGCATGTTCTTCCTCCACGTCCAAACGTTCAGATTCTATAACGTCAAGTTCTGAAGCAAGACACAGCGCCCACCAAAGTAGTGGGGAATTATCCACCTATCTGGACAGTGATATCGTATATTACAAGAAAGAGCGCTGCGAAATTTTGCAATGGTGGCATGACCATAAGGTAACATATCCAGTGCTATCCATATTAGTACGTGATGTGTTAACTATTCTTGTATCCATAGTTTCTTTTGAGTCTACTTTCTGCCTTTCTGGAAAAATGTTGGAGGAGAGAAGGACAAGTCTCACGAGTGAGATGGTAGAGGTACTTCTAATTGTTAAACACTGGGAACAAGCTGATGCATGAGATCAACACTTTGTAGAAAATCTAGAGTTAGCGGACGCGTTCAAAAAACTTTATGTAGACAACGATATTTAGAACATCGATGTATGCAGAATTATATATTGTACTCTTTTTTTTTACAAAGGTTTTCTCATGTTGATTTTTTACTTGGCAAAGTTTTTAACGAGACACGTATCTAAACATTAATAAAATCCATTATTACATTTTCAATATATTTATCTCTTTTTATAGGTATAGAACTCATTTGTTCAAATCTTAATTTGTATTTTTGAATTCTATATGTTTTTCTAGATTTTTTGCATTTTTTAAATTTTCGGACTGAGATGGGCCAAACGGGTCAATCCTAGCCAGTTGGACTAATTGTGCCTAGATCGCCATGGCACGATACAACCGCAAGCTCGTCGGTTGAGCCACATGCCGATATAGAGATAGCCAGATGGGTTGGGCCGACCTGAGGCACACCATTGTTGGCCTAGCCTAGGCACATCATGATAAGCCAGGCCATGCTTGGGCGCTCCCGGCACGACACTGCATGAATCTGACACGACCCATGTGGCCCAGCTACGAAGAGGGGAGGGGGAGGGAAGGCCAAAGGGCGTGCCATTTGAATATTAATAAAACTCTTTATTACATTTTCAATATATTTATCTCATTTTTTACATAATATGTATTTCTGAATTCTCCATTTTTTTTGTATTTTTGGATTTTGCCGGACATTTTTTGAACTTTCGTGCCTAATGGGCTAAGTAGTCCGAACTTAGCCTGTTGGACCAACCGGGCTTAGGCCGGCACGATACGGTATGACACGAAAGATTATCAGGCCGTGTCTAGACTATCTTGCCGGTACGTCATAGTCTATTTAATTTGCGGGCTAAATTAGACCGTACCGGAATGAGCCGTGCCAGCACGGTCCGTATCGGTTTAGCTAGCCGGGCAGCCGGTCCGTGCCGACTGCCGAGCCCACATTTTGCCAGGTCTGGCCGCGCAATCACGTTGGGCGAAAACGGAAAACCTCCTGAAAAACAAGTCGCATATCCCATCTCGAAAACCCTCCGCCCATGGACGGTGACGGCGGCGAGGACCGCCTGAGCTCTCTCCCCGACGACGTCCTCCGTCTCATCCTGCTCCGGCTCCGCTCCACCGCCGCCGCCGGGCGGACCAGCTTGCTCTCCCGCCGCTGGCGCCACCTCTGGGCCCACCTCCCGGTGCTAATTTTCCCCACCACCATCGACACCGTCCGCGTCCGATCCGCCCTCGCTGCCTACGCCGCCCCGGCCCTCCGGCACCTGCACGTCTCCACCCACGATGCCGCCCCGGACGCGACGGCGGCCGTCCTCCTGCTCGCCGCGCCCCGCCTCACCGGCGAGCTCTACTGGTTCAACTCGACGCCGTGGGATGATGAAGAGGAGGAGAAGGAGGCCTTTGAGCTGCCCTGCTTCGAGAAGGCCTCGCAGATCTGTCTCTCCCTAGGCTCTCTTGGCCTCACGCTGCCACCATCCGGCGTGTTCGCGCAGCTCGCCGATCTGTCCCTGCATGACGTGCGGTTTGACGGCCGGTGCGATCTTGGCGACGCCGTCTCGTCGGCGCGTTGCCCGTTGCTTCAATATCTCCTCGTCAACAACGCTCATGGGCTGTCCAATTTAGCCATCCACTCGGAGTCTCTCCTCCATGTCGAGCTGCATAATCTCCATGGCGGGTTTCGGCAGCTCACGATTGTAGCGCCGAAACTGAAAGTTCTAGATGTGGAGTATTGCTTCATTTGGAGGAAACCATTCGCTGACATCTCTTGCCCGGTGCTGGAGAAGCTCCGGTGGGCTGATGCATATCATCCAACCTCGGTACACTTTCGTGAGATGGAGCGCCTCCAGGGATTGAGCACCTTGGACATTATGGTGTATGGACAGTATGGTTATGAATTCCATTGGGATTGTGTAATGCTCTTGCGGCGCTTTGAGGCTATCTCCACTCTTGAGCTCTTACTTGCCTATCCAATAGTGAGCGCACTTTCTCTCTGCTGTGGAATTATGCCATTGAAATTTAAAAAAGCACTATGATGTAACAACTAACAAAAAAACTTTTGGAGTTCAAAGTAGTACAGTTCATTAGATATAACAGAGCTCGCAAAAAAAGGATATCCCTTGCAAAAAGAAAAGATATAACAGAGAAACTTAAGAAATTATTATGATAGATCTCCAGACATAATGTATATGAGTCTTTATTGAGACGAATAGTTTTACTTTAGCGTGGAAACAAGTGTCCACAATGTATGTGGGTTTGTACATAACATGAAGGACTAGAATCTATGTAATGGTGATATTGGATCATACCTTATTGCCCATGCAAACTTCATGCATGTGTTGCTTTGCTCAAGTCTTTGCATCTGCAGGCTTCTTTAGGCTCTCTTCATCTAAAGTGGCATCATTGGGCATGTCTATTCTTCATCTTTGTAAAATTTTAATGCATCCAGATACCTTTGTAAAAGATAGTATTACTCTTAACTGCATTTTAGCTGTTAACATGAAAGATGCACTGGTTTAGTTGCATTATTTGATCAAGGGAGCATCAGGACATGAACTCTCAAGAGGAGACAGGTCAGGAACAAGTATAATTTGTACTTCCCTGCAGCATAGTCAAAATTCAGAGTTTTTTTTAAGAACCAGTCAAAATTCAGAGTTGAGGTCCATGTATTACTATAGAATTTATCAATGCAGTTATGAATTTGACCATAGAGATCTGCAGTGTGAAGATCGACACTATACTAGAAGTTTGAAGTACACTAGTTAACTTTCATAACAGTCATTCCTTGTAAGCAAATCACTTATTTAAACAGGTTGGTTCTGTTTTTCACATTGTTACATATGACTCTTTTTTGTGACTTTCTATAATTTTTCAGGTCATGCGTGGCTGTCAGTACTTGATGGAAGCCATAACCATGCTCCCTGTCATTGAGATATTGTCCCTGGAGGTGACAACAGAAGGGCATGCTTTTGGACCTTGTATATTCCATTTGCTCAGGATGTCTACTGGTATAAGAAAGCTGAAGCTTACATTATGTGGTGGCTGTAAGGTAAATACATACATTGTTATATCTAGTACTTTGGTAAATGGTAACTGGGGAAGTGATGGTAGAATTTGCATTTTTGCACACCAAGGCTTGATCTTCGAATGATAATATGTACTTGAGGTGTTCATTTGATACTGATACTTTTCTCCGTAGTTTATGTTTAAGAGCTATATTGTATCTGTATCTCCTAATGGCCATGCTTTGCTCCAAAATTATGATGTCGTTCTAGAATGCGTGCAGTCAACTTTCCAAAACTTTGGCCACAAATATACACAAAAGTATTTAGATTTGTCACATGAAAACTGCACTATCAGCTTTGTCATCAAAAGTACTTCCGTATCACTATTTTTAATATTTTTTCAAGCATGTTATTACTTATTATAAAAAAGTAAGTAAACGGGTGTATTGGAGACAGTTTTGATATCCAAAACAACAAGTAAAAAAACAAGGGTATTAGTTCTATTTGGATTCGTAGTATGTGCCAGGTTTTGTAGACTAATATTCTGTGGGAAATATTTGATAATGATTTTAATGTACATGGAGATGTTTCTCAGTTAGCAGAGTCTCTATCCCTTTTCTTTCTTTCTTTTTTTTTGCAAAGAAGTAAGCAGAGTCATGGTAAACATAATTAAGTGATAATGCTAGATTGGGCATGTATGTGATATGATGGTATAGTTGTAGAGTCATGTTGAATTGTTGATGGTGCTCCTGAGAGAACTATGATTAATAAAGGCTCCGTTGTAACCCTAAGAAGTGAAAAGATTTTTTAAAGACAAGTGAATATATGTTATTTTTGCAATTGATGAATCTGTTTGATTTTATTAAAAAATATCCATTTTACTGTCCTTTTTCTTTGCATGCATGATACAATCGTATTGCTGCAATTGGTTAGTATTAAAGTTTGAACTGTAGCTTGTTGCATCATCCTTGTGCAATAGTTGTGTCATATTCTTCAGCAGGTCAGACCATCTGACCGTTCCTACATATCTCGTTTCAGATGCGGGCTGCTTGTTCAGGTTGCATTTGTAATCAGCCACAAGACTGGGAAACGGAGGATATCTTCTTGAATTTTCTCCAGGAGGTGGAGATCAATAAATTAAGAGGAGCAGAGCATGAATTCGCCTTTTTGAAACGGCTATTGCGATGGGCAGCAGTGCTCAAAACAGTTACAGTACGTTTTCGCCCTAAACTTGCTGTAAGCGAGGAGTTGTGTAGGAAGCTGATCAGCCTCTGTAGCCCATACAGTACTTGTGTGAAAATTTACTATTATCATAATGGGTCTATGGTGTTGTATGCACCAGTAAACTAAGACACCAGGTGGTCAATGCCGGTACTAACCGTGCAGTTTGTGGTCTGCGCCTGAGTATGAACTATCTGCATGTCAACATTAATCCTATGATGATGAGACTGCCACTTACTTTATGTGCTTGTTCTTTTGGCTTGAAGCGTAATCAGGGACCAATCTTTACGTAAATCTGCTAAAGGCCAGTTTAGCTTTGCAGACATTCTACAGTTGATATATATATGTGCAAATGCAAATGCATACATGACATCTTTCCAATATTTCAAGTATTTAGTTTTCATAGCGATGATAGTCTCTTGTAACAATACTTCATTTTCATGAGCCTCCAATTGACTAACAATTTCAAGAATAGGATGCAAAATTAAAGGAGATGTTGGATAATACACTATGGGATCTAGATCTTTTTCTCTTGTGTTTGTAGACACAGAGGTACTCGTAGAGTCTGTTGATGGTATTGATTGATCTTCCGTTCGAGTTGGAGGCACAACATTCTCGAAGGATGCAAAATTATCTGGTGAAATTCCGAAACCAGTAATAGGAAAAATTATCATAATTTTCCATCAAGAAAATTGCAAATTGAAAATTACGCTCTTATTTATTTCACCTTAGCACAAAAGAACAAAAAAATATACAAAAAAACAATATTGTTACCTCTTTTCCTGATTGCAGTTAGATTTCAAAATTTTGAATATTTGGTAAAAATATTTTAAAATTTGTCAAATTATCACAAAGGGGATCTAAATTTTCATAATAGAATTACGAGAAGATAGTCAAGGTTGGATGGTGGCCGGATGAGGGGTTTGTTGCATATATATATATATATATACATATATATATATATATATATATATATATATATATAGAGAGAGAGAGAGAGAGAGAGAGAGAGAGAGATTTTTCGTATTTTTTAAGCTTCCCAACGGCAATAAATAGCTAGAAAAATCAAAAATTCGATCGTTACCATGCCTACCGTTCCTAACGGGCTGAAATCATGCCTAACGGGTCATGCCTAATCATGATTAACGGGTCGACCATTGCGTAACCGTGCATAAACATGTCATGTCTAAATGGGTCAGGTTGTATCATGTCGTGCTTGGGCCAGTCAGCCCTTTGGGCCAAGGTCACAACCCAAACATGACATACATAGTTGGGTCGGACCAGCACGGCTTGTTTAGGTGATAGGTCGGGTCGTATCGTGCTGGTGAGCGGTAACGTACTTTGTCTTGGCCCGACTAGCATTAGCCGATTAGTCACTCTGCTGACTACTTGTGTGTTTTTCAAGTCTAAAATAAAAATAATTGGTTCTCGTGTGTTTTAAGATGGAAGAAACATCATATTTGAACATAAGGGGAACAACTCAACAAAACCCCGACCATGGATGAGGATATATACACTGCTTGCATTTTTGGCTCCGTCTCCTTCCCACCCCCTGCAAGTTACAAAAAATGCCACTCGAGAAAACAAAATGGGAAATAGTGGTTGCTTGGACTTTTGCCACTCGATATCTAATTTGACCAATTACGGTTGCGGTTCTAGGAGCTTTACCGTGCCATTGTTCCGTATTTTAGTGGAGACATCTCAACAAGTTTGAATGACTTTTACACATAAATTTAAAGAACTACAAGGGTGCTTAAAAACGTTGTGCGATCAGTTGACCCCACAGCTTTCACCTGCCTCTACCGCGATATGACGACACTACCTTAGCCTCTGAGCTCAAGTGCCCACCTGTGAGCCTGACGCACTTTTCAGGGCTTGCAATCAATTGACCCCACAACTTTTACATGCCTCTGGCATGATGACGACACTGTCTTAATCCCTGAGCTCCGCCCGTAAGTCTTGCGCACTTGTCGGGGTTTGTCATGGTGGTGACGGTTGTTGGCTATAGCAGTGACACTTGGTCATGTTTTGGAGTAGAGTGAAACCAAAATTGCCTTCCCTAGCTGCACATCTATAGGCTACAAATACAATGTCTAATGTTGCCTCGATTCATCGGGCATCAACTTTCCTTGTACGAGTCTAATGCCTCTGGGCCTACCACCCGACAAGTACATATCAAACCATTGTTAGCGTCCCCACAATATTATTGCACAACTGTTTATCTCCATACGAAACATAGAGTTGGCCGGTCAAACTCAAGAGAACCATGGAGAAAGGTGCACGGGTCTCAAGGTGCGATCGACGGTGAAAAGGTGCATAAAACTAGACCTCTTGAAGCAAATTACATTTCCGATCTCCACGACCCTCCTCCGCCTCAGTGGTTGCTGAGGGCCATGTACACGTCAGTAATTAGCATCTCCGCACCGAGTCGGGATCCCAATAATCCTATTCCTATTCATCGTGACTCGGTGCCAAGACTCACTGATTTGTATAGAGCCAAACAACTTTTTTTTGACAAGTGAAAATCCAGTTTTTTATAGAAAATAAATAAAGATTCTTACAGAGATACGAAAACAAAAGGCTGAGACGCAGCTTACAATTCAGAGCTTACAGGTCAAGGATAGAAACAAAAACATCCCAAACTAGGTTATTACGGATAGAAGATCAGAGTTATCCCCGACAACTATTGACGTGGAAAGTATTTATGGACACAAGTAATTACTAATTGCAAGTAATTTTCTCCAGGAAGAATCCATCCGGTATGCAAACTGCTTTGGGTGTCTTTTAATCAGCCGATAAACTAAAACTAATACTAGCTAGTAGCTAGTTTGTTTCTCCACACCCCTGCGTGCGTATCAGGAATTCAGGATCAGCAGGTAGTATATGAAGTATCAACTCCAATTCTGCGTGCATACCCGCCACCGACTCTGGCTGCTGCCGCGGCGCCGCCGTTTTCTCCGGCCGGCGGTGTAGGGTCCGACGGGTGGGAGGGTGGTGGCGCTAGCGCAGCCGCTCCGCGTGTCTGCGTTTCTGCTGCCTGTGGTGGTGCAGCGTGGGACTGCACACCACAGTCCGGACGGGCAGCATCGTCAGGGCAGTATTCAAGCGGTGGACGGAGTGGACGCGCGGTGGAGGCGATCGATATTCGTTCTTGGAGAGGGAGCCGCCGTGGTTGGGGGACGACTCGGCGGCGCCGCACCACTTGTTGCTCGGCCTGGTCGCTGAGGAACAGTCCGCGGTGCGGTTCGTCTTCGTCGTGTATTCGCTCCAGGCGTCCACGTCATGGCAAGCCCTCCCAGTCGGCGTAAGGCTGCCGACGGACGGGGCTGGAAGCACGTGCTTGAGGCGGCGGTGCACTTCTCCCCTGCGCGCATCGTGTTCGGCCTCTTCCACCTGGACAGTCCTACCAGTTAATCGCTGCGTCGCCAGATCAGGGGATCCACACTGTGTTCACAGTACCAGCACAGACGCTAAAAAATGCCAAATTGCTCCCACATCAGACAGAAACTAATTCTACTCTTTTCCTCTAGGGTTTATGTTACCAACCCCTTTCGATTCGTTGCATTTCTCTCAATCAACAAAGTCTAGAACAAAGAGAAAGGGGTGAGATATTCAGAGAAGTTCAGAGTTTGGAAAGTTCAGAAGTTACAACAGCCGTGAGCCTCCCAGTTCGGGATCCTTCCCTTATATACTCCAATTTCTTAGGTCTGCTAGATGGGCTTTGCTCCTGCTATTGATCCCGTTGTTCCCCAATCATCTAGCCCACTCAGAACCCGGAAATCGCTTACTGGGTTTCCTTTGCCGCCTGTGTCCAGCGTGGTCTTGTAGCGCATCTGGCAACGTGACATCCCCTCCTCCTTCAGAAATGGCTTGTCCCCAAGCCGGAGCGAAAGGAAAACGCAGCTTCAAATCAACAACATCCTCCCAAGTAGCGTCTGCCGGTGAAACGCCCGACCATTGAATCAAGACCTGTGTCCCCGACACTGCTCCAGATCTGTGTAACCGGTGCTACAAAATCTTCTCCGGCACCCTATTGTCAGCAACATCTGGTAATGTAGTCTGCACTTTCTCGTCAGCAACAAAGGCTCGTTTCAACTGCGACACATGAATGACGGGATGGATACCACAGGTTGTCGGAAGCTTAAGTTTATATGCCACCGATCCAACTGCCTGCTCCACTTGAAAAGGGCCAAAGAACTTGAAAGCAAGTTTATGGTTAGAGCGGGTAGCCACTGAAGTTTGAACATACGGCTGGAGTTTAAGGTACACCCAATCCTCCACTGAAAAACTCCTCTTGGGTCGTTTCTTGTCAGCTTGGGCCTTCATGCGCTACTGCGCTCGGTTCAAATGTTGACGCAGTAATTGTGTCATCAACTCCCGGTCTTTCAACCATGTTGCCAATTCAGGAGATGTACAAGCAGAAACATCCACAATGCCAAAATGTCTCGGGCTATGGCCATATAAAACTTCAAAGGGTGATTTGCCTAGAGTAGAATGGTAGGAGGTGTTATACCAAAACTCCGCAAAGGCAAGCCAGTCAGACCACTTGTTAGTACAGGCATGAACATAACAGCGCAAATACGCCTCCAAACACTGATTAACATGCTCGGTTTGTCCATCGGTTTGCGGATGATAAGAGGAGCTCATCCGCAGCTGAGTATTGACCAATCTGAACAATTCACGCCAAAGATTGCTGGTGAATATACGATCTCGGTCATAAATCAAAGACTGAGGCAGACCGTGGAGCTTGAAGATATTACTGATGTAGGGTTGAGCAACTTGAAAAGCCGTGAAGGGATGTGTCAAGGGAACAAAATGGGCATAACGCGAAAATTTATCCACAACAACCATGATGCTATTGAAACGTGTTGACTGTGGTAGGCCTTCAATAAAATCCAATGAGACCATTTGCCAAGCTTGTTCTGGAATTGGTAGAGGTTGGAGAAGACCTGGGTATTTGACATGCTCAGACTTAGCTTGCTTGCACACCGAGAAAGATGCTACAAACACTTGAATTCCTTTTTTCATGCTAGGCCAAGCAAAGAGTTTACGCACCCAATTGTATGTAACTTGAAATCTAGAATGCCCACCAATCGCACTGTCATGCAGGGCTTGAATGATCTTCTACTACATATGGGAATTGTTACCGACCCAAACCCGCCCTTCTTATCGGAGAATGCCATCGGTCAACTTATATTTCAGATGTTTGGAACCGTCAACACTCAGTTCGTGATCAGACGCTTTGTCAATACATCCACTTCATATCCCATGGCTACCTCAACTAACCAGGCCGGTACGCATTGTGAGATTGCTACTAAGCCTCCTGACAAAACAGATGGCCGGCGAGATAATGCATCGGCCGCTTTGTTTTCCACACCCTTCTTGTAAATCAGCCGGTATTGCAAACCCAAAAGTTTTGTTAGAGCCTTTTGTTGCCATGGCGTCGTTAATCGTTGATCATCGAGATGCACTAAGCTTTGTTGATCAGTTCGAATCAGAAACTCCCCATTCTGCAAATATTGTCTCCAGTGATCGATTGCCAAGAGAATAGCCAAACTTTCTTTCTCATAAGTGGAGAGAGTTTGATTGCGAGGTCCCAGGGACTTACTAAGGTAGGCTAGTGGATGTCCTCCTTGCATCAACACAGCGCCGATTCCTTTGTCAGATGCGTCCGTCTCAATTTCAAACTTCTTGGTGAAATCAGGCAGTATCAGTACAGGAGCAGTAATTAAGGCTGTTTTAAGTGCTTGAAAGGCCGATTCTTTGTCAGGTGTCCAAACAAAAACCGCATGCTTCTTGAGTATATCTGTAAGATGCTGACTGAGTAATCCAAAATTGCGCACAAACTTGAGGTAATTGCCTGCGAGTCCTAAGAATCCCTGAATCTCTTTGGTGTTGGTAGGTGAAGACCAGCTGCACACTGCTTCAATATTTTTTGGATCGGTTGCTACCCCTTCCTTGCTGATAATATGTCCCAAATAAGAAAGCTGCTGCTGTGCAAAGGAACATTTGGATCTTTTTATCTTGAGTTGATGCTGCCCCAAAATTTCAAACACTCGTCGCAAAGTGACAACGTGTTCTTGTAGTGTTTGATTGTAAACTAAGATATCATCAATGAAAACCAATGCTCCTTTCCTTAACAAAGGAGCAAGAAGTGCATTCATAAGCCCTTGAAAAGTGGCTGGAGCACTAGTGAGGCCGTAGGGCATCACCCTAAACTCAAAGTGGCAGTGATGAGTTTTGAACGTCGTTTTATACTCATCCTCCGGCTTCATGCATATCTGATGATATCCCGCTCACAAATCCAAACTAGTGAACCATTGAGAACCGGCCAATTAATCCAATAGTTCATCTATGATAGGCAATGGATATCGATTCTTAATAGTCGCCGCATTCAAATGGCGATAATCAACACAAAAGAGCCTTGTATGATCTTTCTTTTGAACCAATAAGACTGGGGATGAAAACAGACTAGAACTGGGTTGAATCACCCCTTGAGATAGCATCTTGGTCACTTATTTCTCAATTTCGTCCTTCTATGCTGGGTTGTATCGATACGGTCTGAGATTGACTGGTCGAACCCCTGCTAGTAATGGTTTATTATGGTCAAAAGGTCGACGCGGTGGAAGTCCTTATGGATCAGCAAACAAGTAATCAAATTACATTAATAGGGACTGGATAGGTTGAGGCAGATCCAACTCCACTGTCTCTATTAGGCATACTAACAGATCTTAGTCGGAATGTTGAATGTCCCCAGAATCATGAAGTTGACAGAGCCAAACCATATAACATTGTGGCTGCGAAAATTTGGTGCCTTGCAAACACACTTTCTTGCCGTGACACTAGAATGAGAGAGTCTTTTTCAACCAATTAACATTCATGGGACTATATTGCTCTAGCCAATCCATGCCCAAGATTATATCATAACACTCCAAAGGTAGCATACGAAAATTAGTATGGAAAGTCTAACCTTGAATACTCCACTGACATTGAGGAAATTCCTTGTTACACTGTAATACACTACCATCGGCAAGGCGTACTCGAATTGGAACCTGAGCTGTTTTAACACCCTGCAACAAACGAGCAAATTGATCATTGACAAAACAGTGGGAGCTGCTAGAATCAACTAACATGGTAACCAGATGGCCTTGAATTTCTCCTTGCAGTTTGATAGTTCCAGAGATTTCACCACTCAACATGGCTTCTTTTGAGATAGACATCAAGTCTGCATCCACCTTTGAGCTTGCATCATCATCAGGTTGAGAACCACTATCATTGCTGTGTAAAAGTTCCCATAATTCCTCCACAACATGTAACTGAACGGTTGGTCCACATTTGTGCTCCCGAGACCATCGTTCTCCACAAGTATAGCATAATCCTTTGGCTCTTCTATAGGCACGAAGGGCGATGAGTTTTTCATCTGCAGGAGTTGTTTTGGTCCCTTCGATACTCCTTCGGTCATCTGCCTTGACAAGAGGGGTTGTTCTGCTTGGTGGTAAGGGTAGAGGTAGAGCAGTACGCAACCCTAATCGAGTGTTTGACAATGACTCTCCTCAGTGAGATTCCTTGTGCAGAGATTCAAGAACTTCTTCCTGCAAGCCAGCTAAAGCCACCGCAGTATCCAAATCTGGAGGTCGATATAGAACCACTGCTGACCGTATGTCCCCCCGAAGACCATCCACAAATTGTGTAACAAAGAAAACCGGATTCCAAGATGCATGATGTGCTAACAGATTATGCATGAGTTCAATGAATTTGTCCGCATAATCTGCTACAGAGGTCGTTTGGCGCAAACGATTGAATTGCCGAACAAGTTGTTGCAATTCTTCCTGGCCAAATCGATTGCAGACTGCCTCGGCAAAAGATTCCCAACTATTGAACCGAAGACGAGCTTTGGAAGACTGCAACCAAAGCAACGCTCCACCCAGAAAATACATAGTTGCAATATTCACCATATAATCTGGATGCACAGAACAAATTCGAAAATAATTTTCACATTTGAGTTGCCAGGATTTCGGGTTTTCACCATCAAATGGAGGAAAATCTAATTTCGGTGGTAAAGGGTGATGATGATAAGGCCCCTGTTATCGACCAGATGCAGCAAATCCATCATGAGACTACGAAAAGAACTCAGAACGATTAGACGTACCATTGTTCGGAGGCGATCGCTGAGAAAAAAATTCCCCCAAGACCTTTCCTCGGTCCATGAGTTCATCACGTCAACCAATCAGCCTCTCCACTTGCTCTCCTCTGGTACAAGGAGATTCCCCTTTCCATACGGGCAATAAGTTCCCCACTCTGGTAGGTTCGTGCTTGACCTCAGGCAATGGAAGGATTGGTGGTAAATCTCCCAATCGAACCGTTGGCTCTGAGTTGTGGGTGATCTGAGCAACTTGTGATCGAAGTTCAACCACTTCTGCTCGCAACCTATCAACCGATTGCTCCATCTTGGGTTTCCACTTTTGCAGCTCTAGCATCGCCGGTTTCATCTCCTCCACCGTAGCCTGAATGGCCTCACTCCGTGCTTCCAATTTTTTGAGAGATTCACCTTGCGCCATGATGATCCATTTCTTGCGATCGGATCTATGCGTGGGTTCTGTAATGTGGACGATCCAGGGCTAGAAGATGGCTCTGATACCAATTGTTACCAACCCCTTTCGATTCATTGTATTTCTCTCAATCAACAAAGTCTAGAACAAATGTTTGGATAGAGTTTCGGAAGAACAACAGAGAAAGGGGTGAGATATTCAGAGAAGTTCAGAGTTTGAAAAGTTCAAAAGTTACAACAGCCGTGAGCCTTCCGGTTCGGGATCCTTCCCTTATATACTCCAGTTTCTTAGGTCTACTAGATGAGCCTCTCGGTTCGGGATCCTTCCCTTATATACTTCGGTTTCTTAGGTCTGCTAGATGGACTTTGCTCCTGCTATTGATCCCGTTGTTCCCTAATCATCTAGCCCACTCGGAATCCAGAAATTGCTTACTGGCTTCCTTTGCCGCCTGTGTCCAGCGTGGTCTGTAGCGCATCTGGCAACGTGACAGTTTAGTACACATTTCATCTCCGAAGGTGGGACTCACACCCGTTAAACTAAAGAAATTCCCCTCAATCTCTCTCCTTTTCGGTCCCCTCTCATATCTCCCGTTCTCTATCAACCGAACCAACCTCACCGCCGTCGCCATATTTTCGTGCCCCCTTCCTCTGTGCCCCTCTACATTGCCATCTGCGCCCTTCAACACCGCAGGAATTGTTAATACTTTGCAGGAATTGTTGGTCGAATATCCCCAAGAACTTGGGCTGCTATGGAGGTCTTTTTGGCTTCTTTCGCAACTGAGGATTACGATGCTATGGCATCTGCCCTTTCCGAAATGGGTGCTACGGGAAAGGATATAAATGTTAATGAATTTGCAAAGGACTTGGAAAAGATATTCTCATCAGTGCAGGTAATGTTTCCCAAAAGCAGTACGATATTTGATATTATGAGGGCTTGATCAACCTTGTTCAGTGACATAAATTGATTGTGGAGATGTACTCTTATGAAGACACATCTTGCCAAACTGCAAAAATTGATGCCAGAGCAGGCCTGGCATCACAGTTGTTACATCTCAATTAAGATGCTTATTTAGGTAGCTTATGTGCAGTAATTTATGAAGCTTGTTTTGTATTTCAGGTGCTCACATCTTTAATTTGTGTTGTACTGGACATTCCATGGTTGCTAGGTTATCTTACTAATGTTGTAATGCATTCTCGTTTGTGAAGCAGCAGATGGATTCTGAAATCATAGTGGCGGCAGCTAGAGGTCCTGACGCTACAGCTGTATCTGCTAATGTTGTTTTCGATGAGAGGCAGATGAATGCACTATTTGTTGATCTGGTGAGCTTCTTGCTTTTGTGATTCTGTCCAGAGCATAACAATGGTAGAACTACAAACAAAAAATTACATAGGAATATAGGATAATAAGCTGCGCAATGCCATTTCTCCCACTATTGGTACTCTTTATTGGAGAAGCATTCTGGCTTAGCTTGATATGTAGATGAATAGATGTATTGAAATTTTTTGGGTTGTGCAGTGGAGTTCACAATGGATTGGGGTCCTCTGCTTTGCAGTCCAAACTGTAAAGGTCTGGGTTCTCTCCCTTTACTGTTATGATGAAGGAAGATAATAAGCTCAGATGCTCAATTTCTTGCAAGAAAACTTATATCAATTTTGCACCATTATGACAGTTGTGCTCGAAATCGTAGCATGTGCTGTTTGAAATTTGATTAGTACCACTGAGGATTTGACCCAAACATTTGACACACCATAAATGTTACCAACCAGTATAAGTTGTTTTGTGAAAAGCAGAAAAATAGAACTGACATTTTTGTTGTTGCATCTCCCAGGTGAGAGTTAGTGAGTCATATGGACTGAAATTTCCTCGGGAGTTTGCTCTTCTCATGAAGTAGCTTTTGTATTTTGATCCTTACACGAGATTGCTGGCGCCCAGCATGAACATGTTGCGAGACGAGAGGATTAACTTCACCTCCAATCGACAGACCAGAAGAAGGGATCAATTTCAATAGCGCTGCGCCAATATACATATATCTGAGTAATTCTTGTGATTCAGCGACAAGTAGCAACCTCATGTAACCTAGAATTGTATATAGTTTCATCAGACCATAATAGAAATGAACCGCTACAGAGCATTCAAGAGAACTAGAAAATGTTGTACACTTCGTGCTGTGGAACTGCCGAACTGGACATTTGTAGTAGCAACTAGGCAGCTTGTAAAAGGCTAAAAGCTGTATGTTAAGATCAATCAAAGTAAAAGTGGAATAGATTTGAGCTGTTGATGTCTGATTTTGCTGCAGTTGTAGCTGAGTCAGGTTTATTTTTTAACTTTTTAATCCGAATTCTGTTCCCAAGATTGTTTACTGCTATCTCTCTGAAACTAAGCTGAGTTCCTACTGTGCTGCGACTGTCGAGCTCAAATTGATAAGCAACAAGCGTGTAGTGTACTGAGGTTGAAGAGGCTGGGATAGTGATGTTGGTATACGCCGCTCATGGAGCATACCAGTATCCATCGTGACATGGCTTCCATTCGAAAAACGTCAGCTCGCTACTTCCAACTATTGACTGAGCTTGAGGTTTTGCATCTTGTATTCATGTGGGCACTAGTTTTTCAGTTTTCATTCGACAGCCAGCCTATAATTTTGTTGGTTGCTGTGTTTCATGTGCTTTGTGCAGAATTTACATGATTTCATTATTTATTATAAGGATAGCACTGGTTGTTGTCTTCCAAGCTTGACTAACAACAGATCATCAGCTCACTAATTCAACAATTGAATCGCCCTAATCTGATGAATTTTCGGTTGCTCAAATATACAAGCCTCCCAATATTCTGGGGGATTTCAGACAAAAAACACTACACCCGTCAAGGCGTCATGTCCTGCCTAGCCCATCTGCTAATCTAACTTCAACAGATGAATCATTCAGTCCGTCGGTTGCTTGGCTGCTTTCAGTTTCAGAAGGTTGCGTGATTCGCGTGGCTGTAGTTTCTTCATCATCATCAGAACCTTCTCCGGACTTTCTTTTCTTGTGAGCAGGACTTTCTTGACCACGATGAAGCCCCCGCAGATCAGTTGCTTGACTGCTTTCAGTTTCAGAAGGTTGTGTGACTTGCAGCGCTGTATCAGCTTCTTCTTCATCAGATGCTTCGCCGGACTTCCTTTTCTTGCGAGCAGGACTGTCCTGATCACTGTCCTGATCTGTGGGAACTTCTTCACCATCACCAGAGGCAGCCTGAGATTGACTTGCACATGCACCATCTTCAATGTTGGCTTCGTGAACATCGGATTTTCTGGGCTCGCTAGTTGATTGGGGATCCTTGAAAGCTGATGTATTTGGAGACCTACCATTGGGGGTGCCAAACAACGCATTTAACTGTGTTCTTACAGAAACTGCAACAGCAATTGCATGGTCACTAATCACAGAGTCACTGGGTGGGCAATGCACAACATTTGCCAGTGCCTGGTGATAGCGAAATAGCGCCAAGGATGGCGGTGCCAATCCCCTGTCACGGCAGACCTTAGTCGACTTTATTACATGTTTGCAAATGTTTCCCTTCCTTGACCAGCTACAATCACACAATGCAAGCTCAGAACCTGGGTTCAATATGGCATGGGACTTCTCCTTATTTTTCTGGCAGACCACTCTAGCACAATTGCCCTCAACGACAACATCAGAATCTGGAATTTGCAATCCCTGCTGCCATGGGTTTGGGCCATTGTTCCACTCACTCCTCCAGTAACGAGAAAAATTGTCCTTGCCAGAAAATTCATCTAACCAGTAGTAAGAATGGACCTTAGTACCCAACTTATGAACCAGCCAATCTGCACGCTGGTAGATGCTTTCATCCACCTCATTCAACAGCCGGAGTTTTAGCAGGTGATGGTAACTCTCGATTGCTGAAGCTACCTCAGCAGTAGCCAATGGGGTGGCCTTTAACACAGTTGTCCATGCCGCTGGAAGACATTGAGCAGTCAGCAGTAGCAGACTAAATAGTGAATAAGAGAACTCATCGAATAACCTATAACAAGTAAAGTAAATTCAAGAGATGGCAAGTAAAACAAGATGCAGAAAAGGGACATGGACCAACCAAGTCTTGGAAACCATAGAGCTTTGAAGTAGTCCAGAAAACCAGAGCAATCAACAAAATCTTCCAAAAACGCTTCAAATAATTCCATATCACCATTTCCTCGGCAGATACTGGATATTACCTCCCCAAGTCGTTTAGCCATCATTGAGCGCTTCTCAATATCTGAACACTTGTTCATCAAATTGTTATGCCAAGCATGCCGGATACGCCATAAGCTAATCAACACTGGGCACTGGAACACTTCCCTGTTCAGCATGCTATATACTCAGGCAATGCAACCCCAGGAAAGAGTACACTAATAGAGAAGTTTCAGTTACCTTATTGTGCGCACGTCTGTTAAGGGATCATCAATAATAAAGCCACCCAACTGCCATGTCGGATCTTTTGTACGAACTTGATCATAAAGAGCACCCATCCATCTATATATTTCACCATGTGTAAAATTGGGAGTTATGATCCAAGCAACAGGAATTGCATTTTTCTGCTGGTCGAAAACAAGGATGCTATGTACAGGATACTGCAAAATGGCGAATAACAATGCTACTATGAAATCAAGCAAACTTTAAACTACTATTAGAATAAAAATCAACAAAAAAGGTATCGACAAACCTTTAACTTGTTTGTTCCAAACTTTGAATCGGAAGCCAGTAAACTATGGTTGCCATACTGAATCATCTTCTGTAGCTGCCAATCTGTCTGAATGCCCAAGACAAAGGTGTCCGTATCTGAAAAATCTTCATAGAAAAATATGCAGTCCTGGTGATTTTCAACCCACATGTTAATACTAACAGCATCGTCGTCATCAAGTTCGTAAACAGAACGCCGTATTTTCCTTTCCAGCCTCCTAACATATCTGTGAGTAAGAAGATCATCTCGATTTGATGGTCCTCCTTGCTTTTCGACCATTCCAGTATGTCTCTGCATTATGGTCTCCACAGGAATACCAACATTGAGCAAAGACACAACTTGAAGACGTAGTTCATCCGATATGTAAGGCGCAAACATTGCCTTCGTCCCTACAGCCATCTTGTCCATGGGACCATGGCAGGGTGTGCCCTTCTTATCTACATGCTTATTGTGGTTATATATCACAAGAGCCACAGATGGTTCAGCAATCAAACGCTTCACAATAAAATGGCAAACACAGCCTCTCTTTGTATTAGGGCGACCAGCAGGCGTTTTCCTCTTTTCTGAAAAGGACCTGCTAGGCCGAACAGCACCACCCTTTCTATAATCATCTGGACCAAAAGAACACCAATACCTGCATCCAAATGTTCAAAAGTTTTGTTTAAATTCTAGCATCTCAAACAGGGAACAGCTAAGGTTAACAGAACTAAAGAAAAGGCACACAACCAGTCAATCAAATGATATGTGATGCAGGATAATAAAACAGCAAGAAACTGGTTATCCTTAGCGAAGAGATAGCTCAATTGCAACAATAAATACATTTTAGTTGACAAGATGAATAAACAGCCCAGGGTCATGTCCTAGAATAAACATTAGTCATGCTCCCATTTACTTACAGAATATACTCGAGTATCCCATCAACTTTCGGTTTGCAGTTCATTGTTGGAGGACGCCTTCTCCGTGCTTCGACGTGAAATCTTGTCGGACATTCTTTGTTGTTTGATTCTCCTCTCACAAAATCATTCACCCTGGAATATGGAATAAGTGCAAGCCTGTCCATTGAGTCCTTCCAGCCCTCCACCCTGGACCACATGATATCTGCTGCTGAAAACTCTAATGTGGTTGGGTTCTGAACTGGAAGAGTCAAAATTTCATCCCACCTAGCCATCTGCATGCACAGGAGTCATCACAAATAAGGAACAAAAACAAAGCCAATACATTACAAACGTCACATCTATTTTTTGCATCAACACATAGATGAGAAATGTTCTGGTCCATTCTAAGAGGACCACATAGACCAAGACTAAAAGAGCCATCTGTATTACAGCTTACAAGAGCATAGTTGCATTCCCAATACAAGTGATTCATGACCCTTAAGCCATAGGAAAATTCGCAATTTAGGTTTAGTTGTACGCTTAGACATGAACAATGATCAACTGTAGCTTGCCCATTTTCTCCTTTCCTATGAATACAAAGGCTTTTTTTTTGTTCAAGCAGAGCAATCAAGAATCAGTCTCCGAAAAAGTTTACAAAATCCATGTCTGGAACTATTCAACGTGATGCATTTCCACAGGAGAATTCTTGCTAAAAGAGTAGGAGCAGATAAATAATAATGCTACAACTTCGTCGCAAAAGTAACATACTTCTAAAACAACTCAGAAACAGCCCCTTCTACATAGTCCTTGCCATTGAATCTTCAGCTTGAACTTGGCAGGCTAAACTCTGAACCCTCCTAAACTCGTCTGGAACTTAGCCATCACCTTTTCCCCCTAACTAGTGCCAAACTGGAATTAGACACAAACTGGGGCAATTGGTGGTGGCGGGTAAGCTAGCGACAACCGGTTTTCTGGGATCTTGCAAGGGAATTGTTTGCTCCAAATTCCACCGGGACATTTAACTAAAAAATACCGACTTCTTTTTATCTTATTGGGAACTATAACAGGTTGCAAGAATTACAATGATGGAACAAATACAACACAACACATATGTACTGACCTTTTATGGGACCGTTCAAGGGGCTTGCGGCGCCACCGCCGCCGCCTTTGCTCGGGGAGGAATCGGACGCGCGGTGGCAGCCTCCGAATGACGGAAGCTACCCTCCAAACTCGATGGACGGCGACGGGTGGTGGAGGAGCCGGCGGCGCGGGTGGGGAATGAGGAGGAGGAGGAGGGGAGGGGTTTGGAGTTTGGAGTTTGGGGGCTTCTTGGGTGGGTCTCGAGGGTTTTGGGCTCCTCCTTCCACTTCGATGTGGGCCTGGGGAAGACAATTAGACAAAGGGGAAGGCGCACGGGCGAGTGTTTTCTTTTCCTCTCTTTTTTTGAGTATAAGTAAGAATGTTTCTTTTAAGCAATTTTTATAGCATATACTGAGATTTCATTTGTTTGTGCATTCCCACGAATCAGGAAATCAAATGATATCGAAGGATTTCTGCGTTCAGTCAACCCGAAAAGGCTGACGTCCGATGGGAATGCATCCGCTCTTTTGTTATTTTTTTTTATTGAATTACAAATACTAGCTCTACGAGAATCCATAGCGCAAATAGCCTTCTTCCAAGTAAATAGCACAATAGATAGAATGCTACATGGTATGTGCCATCTTAGTAAAAAAGATAAAAATATAATACAATATTACAGGATTCTAATTGGAACTATAATTTCTAAAAGAAAATGATAAACCCTCACATAGCCGCCACCCACTCTTGGTTACCTCTATCCACCTGCTTCATCTTCCTCTTCCTCTCCCTCCTCCCTCGTCCCCTTTCACTTCCTCCATCGTTCTATTTTGATGTAGGTCGTACCTCGTTGTCTGCTAGTACAATGTCTTCTTGATTGCTTAAGTGTAATTTTTAAAAGAAAAAACACCAACTCTAATGTCTTTCTAAGGTTCTCTACCAATTCAAGAATGTGGTTTATATGATGATGTAGCAATTTTGCTACTTGCTTGGAGGTGAACTCCAAGCGTCCTGCTATGCCCCACAGCATATATTCATTCTCTAGTAACGCACAGACGTATGTATAGCACACTATGCTATGCCAGATCCATAAACGTCCAAGATGTCTTACGAGTTACATAGGTGCCCCTAAACAGAATGTTTTGTGTGCTATTCAGTGTTCCGAATTTCGATCGAAAATTGACAATTTCGGATTTACTGGTGGGGGCCGATGGGAATACAAACCAGTAAAAAAACGGTTTGGATGCATTTTGTCCCAAAAAAAACGAATTTGCTTGAATTTGTGTTTTTATTTTAAAGTGCGAAAAATTCAAAATTTGATTTTAATCTGATTTTCGGCTTCCCCACCCTCCCAGAAAAATTACACAATCAAATCCGCTATGTAAGGAGCCTGAAAAAAATTATAATGTTTGGATCTCATTTTCTAAATTAGAAAATTCCTACAAACAGTATAATTAAATAAATTTTAGAGACAAGATCAGAACGTATAAAGTTTTAAAAAAAATACACAGGCAATTAAACTATGTCGGGAGGCTCCACAAAAAAATTGATAATTTTTTGAGCTCAGTTTCTATATTTTAAAAATTATGGAAACAGAAGTAATCGACGGCGATATCATTCGTCTAATTTTTTGGTGTTCGTGATGTTATTTTTCAGTACGTGACGAACGGAGTGTCATTCCTCCGATTATACTCTAACGCGATGTCACTGAGCCAATTTCCCCTTAATCCTATTACACACACATAACCTTGAAAAACCTTGTTAGCAAGGCTTGCTGCACGGTTGGTGGCTAGGTGTGTAGCACATATGTTTGAGCGTTTGCTTTTTAGTTCATTTTTTAGCTTAGGGTGGCAAAAGAACCCACTTGTTTTTGCAATGATCTTGAACCAAAGGTAGAAGTAGCAATGATACATCGAAATAGCTCATTTAGGGTGTGTTTGGTTGCTTGTATCAAGTGATATGTACATATATAGGATGATTCAAGAAAAAAAAATCATATATGTGTTTGGTTGTTTGAACTAAATCATACCATCATGGATGGTGATATACAAATTTGAAAAATATTCTCTCTAGATAATAAATTATCTGATTCACTCAAAACAATGAAATCATATGGTACAGTATCATAACATCCTATTCAACCTTGTACTACTAACCAAACACACCCTTAGCTTCATTAGACAAGCATACATACCTAGATTTCTTTGTAATGATTTTGGTTGGCCAAATACGTTCAACCATTTGTATCAAATCAAGCTAGCTATGAATTATGGAAACTCCAATATTTAAAAATCGACTAAAGGAGCCAACGTGGGATCCATATGTGAGAACCTAGCTTGGCACAATTTACTCTAATCTTCCCTAGTATTATGCCGGAAGGAATTTGAGCCTCCTCGTTCATTCTGTACGTTTAGTCCTCCTCTCGTGTCGCACCGTGTGTGCTATCGAGAGCCATTTTCTTAGTAAGGGCATGTATAATATAAGATGCTTATATACGAGTGCTTAAACAAAGAGAATGAAGCCACGTCATCCATTTTCTTAGTAAGGGTATGTACAATATAAAATACTTATATACGAGTGCTTAAACAAAGAGAATATAGATACATCATCAAGTACCTATGTCATCTGTTTTGTGGGTGGTTAGATGATTGTATTATCTATTAATTATATAGTCACATATATAAACACCTCTTAAACATCGGTACCTAATCAAACACCAATACTACAAAATAAACGGAAACGCATCCTCTGACTTTACAGAGTCAGGGATGAACAGTGCGGTGACATTGTGTACGGCCGTTGGATAAAAAATGAGAGGCTGAGATCGAGGAGCGTACTGTTCCCGAAACACTGTAGCATGGGTACTGTTCACGAGTACTGTAGCATCGCTGTAGCTGTTAATCTGAACCGTTCTTCTCGAATCCAACGGTTCAGATCTACCGAATATCACCATATTGTTCATCCCTGACTTTACTCTGTAAAGTCAGGATGCGTTTCCAAAATAAACACCTCTCTGAGCGCACACAACGCGGTACACAAATGCTTGTTCGCGGTTGCCGGTTGTATGGGCGCCTGTCCCGGTTGCGGTTTGCTTTTGCGCTGCCCTTGCGTTGATTCTGTAGCCGGTAAAAGCTGCTGCGCATTTGCCCTCAGCGTGGTTTACTGTGCATTCGGATTTTTTTCGTCGGTGCGTGGGGTTCATACACCTGGCTCGCCGCCTTTGCTTGCGTTGCTTCGTGCGGTTCCCTGGTCCAGGGAACCGTTTCAGCGTGTCCACGGGCGAGGCGCTGCGCCGGGCGGAGCCAGCGAAGGAAATGACTTTCATAGATGTGTGCGCCGCCTGTCCTCCACGTCACGCGCACTGACTTCCTCCACGTTGCCTCTAGCGGCTTCCTCTCTACGCCTCACCTCCCTTCTTCGCCTCTTTCATTTTGCCGCTCCATCCTCTTGCCTGGTCTCTGCTCTCGGTTCCTCGCGTGCTGCCCCCCGCCCATTTGCTGGGATGCTGTCCTGCCGTATCGAGCCGTGCCGGCCGGAATGTACAATGAATCCCCTTTTCTCGCTGAAAACGGCGGGGAGGAGGACAACGCGACGACGATTGGTTGTTCCGCGCCATGCCATCCGCAGCTGCGTTTAATCCCCACCGATTTGGCGGCCGATCGTGCACGAACCAGCAGTGAGTTCCTCTCTCTCGCTCGTTTTTTGTTGATCTGTTCTTTTTGTGCATGGATTTAGGATACGGGGCTAGGCACAGCGGAAATTTATTTCTATCTTACATTTTTTTCCAGGCCCTTATGTCGTTGTTTCCGCTTCTTTCCTGCATTGAGTTCCTCGCTCTCTCTCGTTCTTTCAATTTCTCTCTATATCTCTCTAATTCTTTGATGCTTTTTTTTTCTGTGTGGAAAGATTTCGGACAGGGAGGCAACCACGAAGGAGATTGGTTTATGCCTTGCAGTTTTTTTGTAACTCCTGATATCGTTCAGTCCACTTCTTTCCCGTGCGTTCCAGGTAATTTCCGTGTCGAGTTGTTTTTGCAGTTGCAATTTTCTGCAGGTGATAGATGTATGTATGTAAAGAATGCAAGTAGTATATGCTGTGCATACAGTGCTACCATGTATCAACGACAATGTTAGTCTTTTTAAAAAGGTTATATCTCTCTAATTCTTTCACGCTTTGTTTTTCTGTGTGCAGAGATTTAGGACAGGGAGGCAACCACGAAGGAAATTGGTTTGTGCCTTAACAGTTTTTTGGTAGCTCCTGATATCGTTCAGTCCGCTTCTTTCCCCTGCGTTCCAGGTAATTTCTGAACACCAGAGATACAATCTTGCTTTAACAGATTTGTAACTTTAGCTTCAGAGATGCTACGATCTTCACATACATATCCATGCAAATTAGCTCTATTCTTGTATTTACCGCACAGTCCTGTCGAGTTGTTTTTAAAGGAAAGTCACGCAATATACAGAGGGGGATTTATTTCTGCCATGCGTACAATGTGAGTTTGTTCTACTTTTTTGTTAACACGCGCTCTCTAAATTAACTATGTTGCCATCCATTAATCTAATGAATTTCAGTCAAACAGGTTTGCTTTCTTTGCACGTACGCTGTACAAGTTAGTTGAAAGATACTTTGCCAGTTCTAGATTCCAATATCTGACTGCAATTGCAATTTTCTGCAGCTGTTAGATGCATGTATGTAAATAATGCAAGTAGTATATGCTGTGCGTACAGTGCTACCATGTATCAACGACACTGTTGGTCTTTTTGAAAACGTTCAAAGTATGTGTTCTTGCCAGCGTAGTGCATACGCAAGTAGTACAGGTACTATGTGTTGTACATTGTGGCTCGAGTGTAGTGTATGAAGCTTAGGGAATTTTCCGATGTTGTCAGAGATGGTATACCTTTTGGTCCGTCACGTGCAGTTATAATTCATGCTTCTTTATGACCTGTACTTCAAAATTAATTTGCATGCTTTTCTTGTTGGCAGTGAAAATTTGTAGATGTTGAGCTTGATATTTGCCCCTTACATATGGTAATAGCATTTGTTAATGTACATAGGCTATGCTGTGACGGCCTCTGTGCTCGCAATGGAAACTCTATCTTTATTCATTTATGCTTTCACCATGCTACATATCTCCGACTGCCTACTCCTTTGGTTAGTGCATCACAAGCCTGTTCTTTTTGCTGCTACATTAATTATGTGCATGTTTTTTGTCTTTCTGAATGCATAGTTCATTAGCCCTGCAGCTTCTGTTAGGAATTTTTGTATCTGATCAATAGTTAGGTGCTATATTTAGGTTGCATTTCAAAGGAAGTGTCGGTGTTTTAGAACCGATCTTACGTAAAGATTGTTTGATTCGGGGGTCTCCTAGAATAGAATCACGCAGAGAGATTGACACGGATATTTTTATACAAGTTCAGGCCTTCTCCGGAGAGAATAACAACCCTAATCTGTGTGTGTATGGTATTGAGTGTATTCTGAACAACCAGGAGAAAAACTAAGACTATTACATATGATAGTACTTGTCTTCCTGATAGCCCTCGATAGCGTGTGTGTACGCCTCTGTTCCCCTCTTCTCTCTGACCGTTGTCTTTATATAGTCGTGAAGGAATAGCCGTTTTCCCCTGCTGAAGAGACGCCTCATCAAATCCAGTAACGGGCGCACGTTTGCAGTAATCATCGGGTTGGTAACTCCTTCGTGCCGTCTGGCAGTTACTAGTTAGAGATAATGGGGTATTACGTGTTATTATGTCGCATAATAACAGCGCATATTGACTGTTTAGATTCCTTAATCAATTGGACCTACTTGCATGTAGGTTTTATTGATCATAAGGTGGTTGTAGCTGACCTGGTCGTAGAAGAACTTACGACCATAAGATAGTCGTAGCAAGACTTACGACTATGAAGTAATCGTAGAATATCTTACGACTGGGTAGTGATCGTAAAAGAACTTACGACCATAAGGTAGTCGTAGCGAGACTTATGACTATGGGGGTGGTCGTAGAAGAATTGACGACCACCTAGTAGGCTTCTCCCTTATAAAATTAAGGGATATACCCAGGGACCATATGACATCATATTTACTTATAATAAGAATTATAGATAAAAGATAAAATGAGGATTATTAGATCCTCGTCAGGAAGGAAAGAATCTGAAACTTTACATATCATTTGCCCATGGTTATTAAGGCGTTGCTTAGGCGATGCCTAAGCGTCGCCTAAGTGGTAAGGCGCCGTCGGGGGCCAAGGCGTCGCCCCCGCCTTAGGCCTAAGGCGCTTCTTGTCGCAGAGAGAAGAGGCGGGCGCCTCCCTGGCCGTCTTGAGGAGGGCGGTCGGGATCGAGCACGGAGGAGAGGGAGGAGGCCTTGATCGAAGAGCCATGGAGGGAGGAGGAGGAGGCGAGTCTGACGCTGTCTTGAGGAGGACCGGAGGAGGCGACGCAGCCTGGCGTGTCTTGAGGACCGGAGGAGGCGACGGCCTGACAAGCAGGCCGAGGAGGAGATCGAGGAGGCGACGCCGAGGAGGAGATCGAGGAGGCGGAGGCGTGGCATGGCGTTGAGGGAGGAGGAGATCGAGGCGGTGGCGTGGCGTGGCGTGGTGTGCAAATGTGCAATGGCATTGGATTCACGGGCAGGGGAAAAAAAGGGGGTAGGGGCGGTAGGGCGGGGGCGGGGCAGCCGGGTAGGGTAAAGGGGCAGCCGGATTTTCTGTGGCATTCCAATCTTCACACCTGCTGCTGCCGGATCTTCTACGGCCTTTCGTCCTACCGTCTTCTGCTTCTAACCTGCTGCCGGCTGCTCTGTAGTGTCGCCTTATGATGTGTAAGGCGTCGCTTCGCCTCACGCCTTACCGCTTAAAAGTGTGAAAAAGTGTGAGGGGGGTGGGTCGCCTTGCCCCGCCTTACCGCCTTAATAACCATGCATTTGCCATTTCTTAGAATTCCAAGCACCTTTTTGGAGTCTATTTCCAGAAATATAGCTTTGGGTCCGGCACGTGCATTTATAATGCATGCTTCTTTATGACCTGTACTTGATTTTGCATGCTTTTCTTGTTGGCTGTGAATATTTGCAAATGTTGAGTTTGATATTTGTCCTTTATATACGGTAACAGGATTTGTTTATGTACATAGGCTATGCCGTGACAGCCACCGTGCTCACAATGGAAGCTCTATCTTTAATCATTTATGCTTTCACCATGCTACATGCCTCAGACTGCCTACTCCTTTGGTTAGTGCATCACAAGCCTGGTCTTTTTGCTTCTACGTTAATGTTGTGCATGTTTTCTGTCTTTTTGAATGCATAGTTCATTAGTCCTACGGCTTCTGTTAGGAATTTTTGTATCTGATCAATAGTTAGGTGCTATATTTAGGTTGCCTTCCAGAAAAAAGTAAAGAAACTGAAACTTTACATATCATTTGCCATTGCCTAGAATCCCAAGCACCTGGCTAGAGTCTGTTACCACAAAATCACATTGCTCATGTGGCCTCCTTTTCTCAATATCGGTCCCTCCACTGTTAATCTAGAGACCTTGGTTTTTTTTTTGTCTTCCATGCACCCTCATTCGTTCCACTACTCACATAGACATAAGACATTGATTTGGAAAACAACCTCATTGGGCGACATTTCAGGCCGCGGGCCCTTGCAAAATCATTATGCAAATCGTTCTTAGTTAAGCCAGGCATCACATTCTATACCTGATTTACACCCTGAGACAAGCTCTTCTGCTGCAGGAACTACATTTTTTTCCTGTTTTGCCTCTACACGTTTCATCAGACCCAAAAGACACTTCATTATTTCTATTACACCTGCAGCCAGAGGAAACTATACTGCACACACCAACATCCCCAAAGATAAACGAGGTTAAACCCTTTGCCCTTACTTTTAGCTCTGCAGTTCTATTCACATTCATACAAATTCGCTACATCCCCTATACATAACATCTGTCGTTTCTGTTTTCCAACAAACATAGCCTGTCACATCACTTCTGCAAAGTGCAAAACGTCCTGCTCCAGATTCGACAACATTGCCTACAACTGCTAACGACAGTGCAAGGTGCTTTCCTCACAGACTGTTTTTGAATCAGCTAAATCCCGACTGTTTATGATTCATCAATGACGATCATGCTATCTTTCTATTGACAGCGAACTGAAGCAGGTAAAAAAAAACTCGGGTTGTCCCAAAAAAAAACTCTTGACAGAACTAAAGTTTTCCAACAGACACCAACTGTCAAGCAGTACCAGACTGAACAGCGCATGCTATCCGTTTTGCAACAAGTTGCTTTGCCTACGCTTCGCTACTTTGTAATTATCAGAGCCAGGGCAAACTGTTTCGAGCTGTGCTTTTGCTACGTGTTCGCCTCTTATTTACTACTATCATGTATCACCCGGACCAATGCCTGCAATAACCAGACAAAAATGTCACATTGTGATCGTCATACATATTGCTCTCTATGAAAATTAAAACAGGCGCTGGGAGATTATAGTTTGTTCTCGCATTAAAATTTCGCTGCCTCTTAACATGCTTACATTTCAAGGATGGATTACATACGCCTTCCGTCTTTTGATTTATCAAATTTCACACATCGATTTATACAAACATAATCAAGGGAGGCGTAGCGAAGTGCGCTATACTCTATAGTTTATAGAATCCTTGGTGGGGACCATATCATTATGAAAAAGGAAGTCAAAGCTCTCCACACTCTCACCACTTGAGCTCAGCACTCATCTACTATGGTTCTCTCGCCTCACGTGTAGGGGTGAAAACGGATCGGATACGGACGGATAATGAATCTGTCATATTTGTTTTCATATTTTTCCGAATGCGGATACAAATACGGATACCCCAGACACGAATACGGATGTGAATAATATCGAATACGGAGCGAATACGAATCGAAACGAATACGGTCACGGATATTTATTCGGAATGTGAAAACTCCTTAAATTGAATGCCAGAAATTAACAAAAACATATAACTAGTTTGTTTGATGCAAACATTCATGAATTGTTCATATTTTCAGCAACCAACCAACCACACATAATATTGGCACTAGCAAGGTGAACTAATTAGTTTATCACAAACATAAAACTTAGTGTATATTAAGCGCGTGATAAGCCGCCTACTAACATAACAATCAGGTAGTATGTTCTTATTCTTACAGCGTTATTACAGACATGGATGTGGCAGTCAAGAACACATCATATTACGTTTATAGCAACCATTTCATTCGCATTGGGACATGCTCATGCACCATCGTCATCTTCGACAGTGTTGACACGTTCACACTCGTCAATCCATTAGCTGCAACAAAGAGATCAGTGAATTAGTACAAACTTGAAAACATGCAGCTTAACAAAGGTTTCTCTCTACTCAACTCTATATTCTATACAAGATCAACACGACATGTTTAATTCTAATGGAAGCGGTTTCTTTCAAGCAATTCAGTTAACCCAGACTTGGACATGAAAAAATAGGGAGCTACAGGGTTTAATGTCTTGACAGGCATGATTACATGGACGTGTGATTTAGTAGTTACCAAGTGCATAGAAGTAGATAACTCTTAAGAAACAGTTTGTTCAAATAATTTTTCCTGCAATGATTCAACATTAGTAATGGTCAAATTCCATACTTGATGTTGCTTTGTTATACCCTTGTTCTTTACTACAGATTTCGGTTTACTCCTTCAGTTCTAATCAATTATGCCCTACTTGGTTAGAGTGACTAAGCCAAGAGTACAAACTTAATGCAGTAAAATTAGGCATAAAATCTGTTAATACCTTGGATATCCTAAATATCCATGGTAAGTCTGGCCTCCAATTCCTTAGAGCATCAATACAGAACATCAAGTACTTCAATCCTTTTTGGAGTTCAATCAAGCTATGCACAATTGTCATCCACACGAACAGGAAACAAGGGTGCACTGAGAGAAGTGAATAATACCTTGCCACCTTGGCCTTGGCCCTTGGGAGTTGGGATGGCATCGCAGTCCTCGCCGTGGTCAGCCTCGCACACGTCGCACTGGGAGGGGGATCCGGCGGAGGCAAGCTGGCCGCGAGGGGGATCCGGTGGAGCCGCGGAGGCGCTGTGGCCGTGAGGCGGTGAGGGGGAGCTGACGAAGGCCGAAAGGCGCAGGGGAGCCGGCAGGGGACGGGCGAGGTGGCCGGCGGAGGCGAGCGAGGTGGCCGGCGGCGAGGCGAGGGCGGCCTGAAGCCGTGACGGCGCAAGGGAGCCGGCGGGTGACGGGCGAGATGGTCGGCGGAGGGGGGCGAGGTGGCCGGCGGAGGGGGCGAGGTGGCCGGCGGAGAGGCGAGGACAGGAGTGGCGACGTGGCCCCGGTCGCCCTGTCGGCTCTCGGTCTTGGGCGGCTGTGGAAGAACATAAGTCAAGAAGACAACAAGTGATAACCAGTGCTACTGTGGTGGGCCGGCTGCGGCCGGGGAGTGGGCTGGGCTTAGTCATGTTGTTCCGAAAATTCCAGATATTCGGATGCGCTCTTATCCAGATAATCCGAATCCGTATTTGTATCCACCGGATATCATGCCTACCGTATTTGTTTCTGTTTCCGAAAAAAAAATCCGAATCCGTTTTCGATTCGAAAGCTATTTGAAAAAAATCTGATCCAAGACCATTCGAATCCGTTTCCGTCCAGATCGGACGGAAACTATCCAATCCGTTTTCACCCCTACTCACGTGTCCCCTCGTTCTCCGCACCGACATCAACGTCTCTAGCCAATCTGGCTTGGTACGAAGACTGTAAAGACCCAAAATTCCAAAAAAAATTCAAAACTTATTTGAATTTGACTGTAAAGACCCAAAATTCCAAAAAAATTCCACTTTCCCTTTTCGGTTTTCTGTTTTCCTAGCCCGAAGGCGTCTTTTCTCCCAAGCGCGTCTCCCCAGTTCTTCTTCCCCACCGTGTCACCTCGTCGTTAGCCCACACCATGCACCATCGTCGCTCGCGCCACGTACCACCCTAGCCACCTCGTCGCTTGCTTTTCTCCCTTCCCTAGTGCCGAATGCGCGCAGCCGTACGCGTCGCCATCCACGCATCGCGCTCACCCCGGCTCAAACACTAGCGTCACTGCCTCTCCGCGTGTATAAAAGCCTGGGCCATGACACCATCTTCATTTACGGCCTCTCCTCATCCCCACCGACACCTCCTCCTTCCCCAATCCCGACCAAAACTCCACAAATCACCGCCGCCTCTTTTCTGCCCCAATGAGCCCGTAGTCCAATCCACTGCCACCGCCTCTCCCTTGCCCTCCCAACCTCGTCACCAGCACCGTCTCCACCTCTCGTAGCCATCCCACCACCTCCCACCTTCCCCCTGACAGCTCTTCGGCCCCGAGCTCCACCGCCGCGCCATGCACGGCTCCCATCGCTAACACGCCTTGGTGCACCCCTAAACCTCGCCACCACCGCCCCCGAGTTCCCCTTCACCCACTGGTGCTTCCAGGCCGGCCAATTTGGCCAAAGCACCGCCGAAGAGGAGCCGCGTCGATGCTCTGCTTCGGCCGTGCGCCATCGTCGTCGCTCACCCTTCGTCTGACCTCCTCCGGTCATGCAAAACCCTAAAATGGGTTGGCTACTGCCCCTGATGCTCCCTGCATCACCCGGTGCCGCCGCTGACCAGCACCGCCGACGCAATCGCTGCCGCCGCCATTTTTCTTGCTCAACCACTTTAGGGAGCGAGCTCAACTCGCTCGCCTCTGTTGGACGCCGAAGTAGGCATAAAAGGCCAACCCGATTGGCTTACGGCCTGGCAAGCCAAGTGGGCCGCCCAATGCCCTCTTCCACTGTGTGGCCCATTTCTATTCAAAGCCCAACCCGAGGTTAACCCCAACACTGTTCACTTTCGGACAACACTGTGCAACCCATCACTATTCACCAAAACCCGTTAGCCCACAACCCAAAATCTGACGCTGTTTATCCAACCCGATCCACGGTGAATAGTGTTGACCAGATACTGTTCATTTAACCCGGTACTATTCATCCAAACCCATTTAAACATACACACACACACACACACCCATTTTGACCGTTTCAAGCCCGTGAATCACATTTTCAACTCCGCTTAACCTAATCGAGCACCCAATAAATTCCCACCATCCCACACCACCTTTCTTTTCATCTCTTTTCGAATGTCTTTATTTCATGTTGTTCTGAGCTTGTCTCCTGTTGAGAACATACTTATTTATTTGATGTCTTCCACGTTAGAATCCGATTTTGTTGATCAAGCTACAAAGGAGTTGATCAAGGCACAGGAGAGGTAAAATCCAGTCAAGGACTACAAATGTGAAGGCAAATCACATTCATTTGATCATTTTGAGCCTATATTTCATATACTTATATTATTACTTTCATTATCATATTTATACCAATTACTTTAATATTCAAATAATACTTTTGAATGCCATGATGAATAGATATATCTTATCACCCCACATACAAGCCCACCTATTCTTTGTAGGGCATATTCACCTTGACAAGTTTATGTTAACTAAAATGATAACTAAATATTTAGCATTGTCACACAATGTGTTTATAAATTTTGAAAAACAGTATTGGCTAATCGCCAATGGTTTTGGTGGAGAGTTGGGAGTTGAGACCAGGAGGTTGTACAACCCAATAGACTTGATAAAAGTGAATCAAAGGTGAGACCAAGAGGTGGACAACTACAAGTTGGTGTTAGTCCATCGTCTCACTATAAGACAGGTAAGGACTAGAACTTTGTGCCAAATAACAAATACAGAAATCGCTCAACCACAGGTTTGGTCATTCCAACTTGGCTTAGTGCACTGCTCTTCCAATTGAATATCTACAGGGTGAACATCTGCTCTTGTGTGATAGAGCAGCCGTAGTTATGGGGGTGGGACAAGAGTGTGCCTAAAGGGACACTCGCTGGTCTACACAACGGTGGGTACTACCAGCATCAAACCGCGCATTCTACGATTGGTCGGTGGTCTCCCGAGGGTTGTATGGTCCAAGAACCTACCAGGTAGAGGCTAGAAAGGTTGAGCAGTGAAAAGACTTTGTTATCTCAACTCGGTCGAATGCTATCGTGTTGCGTGTTTATAGCTTGACAGTATGAATTTGAGATATTTTGTGGGTAAAGTTGTGCAACTCTGTAGAATATAATCAATGGTATTCGAATATGTCGTGCTTCCGATAAATAAGGCTGTGTTCATGGGTGATTTCAATATATGAGGCATAAGTAGAGATTTTGAGATGTTAAGATGGTAATTGCAATTGTTGAGTAAACCCCTGATATTATATTTATTATTGTTTTACTATTTTAAGGATAAACCGCTTTATACTACTACAGAAAAGGTCTTCACAGATAGTTTAAAAACGTCATCACAGACGGGTTTGTGAGCCGTCTGAGTTTATGGGTCAGTAATGACATAAGGTCATCACATACGGTTTTTGAACCGCTCAGGAAGCTATCACGCAGCGGTTACGAACAAGAACCGCTCAGTGATAGTCTATTTTTACGCATAGCGATTCGAACAAGAACCGCTCGTGATAGTTTTTCCTATTGCAAAAAAATCGGATTTTGAGCCAAACAAATCAATTGCTTGACAGTAGTTTCCATATGCAACCTCTAGCAAGACAAATAAAATCCAATTAAAATTCTGATGGCAAACACACTATAGGAAAGGGAAAACAAAAGGTTTCACAACGTCCCCTCCAAATGGGAAAAAAAATAATAAAGTTACAAAGTTAAACTAGCTAGAAACCATCTATGCCTCCAAGCTCCTGAAGAACTCATCGACTTCTTGGATTGGTCTTGTGAGGTCCTCTCAGTACCTCGCCAGCTTATCACAAGATGTTCTTGCATGTCATCGAGTTCGACTCAAGCTCGTCGCAAGGAGTGACGACTGAAAACCTTCGGCAGCCTTAGGTAACACAAAATTAAGATAATTTTCTTTACAACAAACAACCAACAAATTGTGTATGTTTTGAGGATATACACATACCTTCCGGCAGTCTAACTACTGCGGTAGACAAAGAGCTCCTTCGCATCCCTCCTTGTCGTTGTCATCGGCTGTTTCTCCTCGCCGAACCGCGACGGGGAATCGAGAATGGTCGTCGGAGCTCGGTGTGGGGAGGGGAGAGGGAGAGACTGATGGAAGATAAGGCTGGGGTGGCTATAATATATAAGGACAACGCCAAAACATTTTGTCTCCCGCGCACACGTTCAAAAATTTTCAAACTCCCGCGCTACGAATCACAGACGGTTTCATACAAAAACCGTCTGTGATGACATATTATAGACGATTCTTAATACGAACCGTCTGTGATAAGTATTTTATCACAGATGGTTCGTATTAAAAACCGTCTATGATATGTATCTTATCACAGATGGTTTGTATTAAAAACCGTCTTTGACTTGGTAGAATTGCAGAGTAAGGAAAATTCCAAGCCATGGTAAAATCAGAGAGTAAGGAAAATTCCAAGCTATGGTAAAATTGTAGAGTAAGAAAAATTCAAGCCATGGTAAAATCAGACAGTAAGAAAAATTCCAAGCCATGGTAAAATCCGAGAGTAAAGAAAATTCTAAGTCACAGACGATTTTTAATACAAACCGTCTGTGATAAGATACACATCACAGACGGTTTTTAATACAAACCGTCTGTGATGAGGACGGGAATCACAGACAGTTCGTGTTGAAAACCGTCTGTGAAGTATCGCAGACGGTTCTAAATAAGAACCATCTATGATACTTCACAGATGATTTTCAACACGAACCGTCTATGATATTACTTCTTCACAAACGGTTTTTAGCGCAGCCAGTAACACAGACGGTCACTAAACTAAAACCGTTTGTGATTGTATTTAATATAGACGGTTTTGGTCAATCGTCTGTGATGAGGCGTCCAGTATTAGCCTTTTTTAGTAGTGTTAAACTCAAAATGCATCCACATATACCTGATATAGTAGACCCTAAACAATCCATTGAACTCCTGGCATGTAGTTAAATAGCTTTCCCATGTGGCTTGCTAAGTACGGTTGTGTACTCAATCTTGCTCAATTTTCATCAGAAGGTATATCAAAAGATTGAAGGACATCTTGGAGAACATGTTAAGTGAAGTTCAAGCATGTGCTTCATCATCCCGGTTTGCTCATCTCCAAGGAAAAGTTCAACAATTGGTATCAAAGCCTTGCACTCGATCCAACGATGTCTTGATCGTTTTTCCACTCACCTTCCCGACAGTGGATGCCCAGCAATGCCGACGCATGTCTGGAGGTGGGGTCCGGTAATGGTGGTGGTGGGGAAGTGGTGATCCATCGCATGTTGAGAGAGTCAGGAGGCTCGGTCGTCTACCCGATGCTAACATGAACCAGCTATGGAGATTGGGCTCTCGTGATGAGGGTGAACCTACAAGCGCATGGCCTGTGGGAGGCGATCGACCCCAGCAATAACGACTACCGCGATGATAGGATGGCGTTGTCCGCCATACTCCAGGCCATCCCACCAGAGATGTTGTCTACGCTTGCCGTCAAGAACACCACCAAGGATGCATGGGACACCATGAAGACATTGCGCATGGGTGTCCAGCGCGTACACGAGGCGAAGGCGTAGATCGTTTGCAAGGAATTTGATGCAATCAAATTCAAGAACGGTGAGTCGATGGATGACTTCGCAATGTGGCTCACCGACCTAGTCAACAACTTAGAGATACTCGGGGACAAGATTGAGAAAGACCGCGTTGTTAAAAAATTCCTCCATGTCATCCCACCGAGATATTCTCAGGTAGCGATCTCAATTCGGACGCTTGTTGACTTGCAGACGCTCTTGGTGGAGGAGCTCGCCGGACAATTGAAGGCCGTAGAAGAGTGCTACGAACAAGACAACACCGACGGCGCCAGCGGACACCTGCTCCTCACAGAGGAGGAGTGGCTTGCATGCATGAAGCAGCGTGAGCATGGCTAGGGCTCATCTGGCGGACAGAAGCCCGGTGGTGGTAGGCAGTTTCACAAGGAATAGTCGGAGGAGGACAGTCGTGGCTCATCAAGAAGCCATGAGCGTGGACGCAGGCGTGGGCGAGGCGACAGAGGAGGACGTGGAGACATGGGCTAGGCAAGGCGGTGGTGACAGATCACGTGATAAGTCAAATATCAAGTGTTTTGAATGTGACAAATACGGGCACTACGCGTCGGAGTGCCGCAGCCACATAAAGTGCTTCAACTGCGACAAGTATGGGCACTATGCTTTGGATTGCCGAAACAAGAAGAAGAACGAGGAGATAAATCTCAATCGAGCCAGTGCAGACAATGACCCGACCCTACTTCTCTCCTTATGTGTCAACGAGGCGCCGGTCATGGTGATGTTGAACGAGGAGAATGTAGTTCCTAAACTACGCACAGAGGGTGGCATCCACGATCATACTCATCTGTGGTACTTGGACAATGGAGCAAGCAATCACATGACAGGAGATCACTCTATGTTCCATGAGCTCGATGAGAAGATTTCGGGCAAAGTCAAGTTTGGCGACGGCTCCATGGTGCAGATAAGAGGTAAAGGAACAATGCTGCTGCAATGCAAGAATGGTGATCAGAAGTTGTTATCTGAAATTAAGTTGATTTGATTTAGAAAATAAGTTTTGAAGCTTTTGGCTAAAACAACCATGCTATCTAAGGTTGTATTCTACAGTCGATATGGCTCTGATACCACCTTTGTCGGGACTTGGACATATACATCTGAAACCCTCTATGTATTCTGAACTAGTCCCAGATCAGTAGCTAGCTCGCACAGGAAACATCGATGAAATACCATCCATTTATAGATTTAACTAAAAAGATCTCAAAATATCAAATAGTAATAATAACTAGATCTTATGGTCAATGTTTACTTAACCTGTCACGCAGGGCTAAAGAAACAAATAAATTCTTGCAACGGAACGAAAAAACTTGGAAAGACCAATCAACATGCCCATAGCAATCGAGTGGAGAACGCATCCTAATCTGCAAAGCCTTCACAAAACTCTTGTTCGTAGGATCCTTGAGTAGCTTGATATTCTTCAACTGAGCAGCAAAGTTTGAAGTCGTGAGCACATAAGTACTCAATAAGTCGTATGAAAACAGTATGCAATTGATATTCATGCAAGGCTTGAACAAAGGATTAGTTGTATGTTTTTTTTTGTTTTGCAGAAAACAGTATTGATGATAAATATGGTAAATAGATTGAAATACGTAATTTAAAATACAATAAATAAATAAAGTGAACAATTTCTTTGAAATCAACCAATGAACTTCCCATTTACTTCCCAACCAAACCACTAAGTGAATCCCCCATTCACCAAACAAATATTATATTCATCAAGTGAACTTCACATTCACACTTCGACATATTTTATAAAGAAACTCTACCTCTCGTGTGAAATCCTCAAGCGTGTCCATGACCGCAGACGCAGCTATTCGAATAGATTGGTAAACACTCTGTAGAGGTTGTACACTTTACCCATAAGATATAATCAACTTGTACGAGCTGATCACAACAAAACCTTTCAGATGTTTCATCTCAACAATTGACTCTCCTGATGTGCATACCATCGACCCCAACCTCACCGTTGGTCCGACACACACCGTTGGACCTGGAGACGGTAAATCGCCCATAGATGTGACTTTCAGAATAGTCCACACCTCTACCCATTACTAAATTTACAACCTGAGTAGTCGACGTCAAAACTCCACAAGTTACTAAGTTAGGCCCATCCCATCAGGCATGTGGTTGTATATTTGTGTCTCAGTTTAATGGCGCACAATATTAAGTCCTTGACAAGTTACTCAGGCGAGTATACCACAAACCCACAACGTACTAACGACATCCCCTTTACTTCATGATCGCTAGCCTGAGCGAAAATCATTTTGTTCAACCAAGACCAATGACATACCTTATCATGGTACACAAATTTTAACAACAGTGGCTACCCGCCACAATTCCATATCTCATTAGGTCAAATTCAACATTATTGTACATGTGATCATGAGCCCACGCAACTAAGCATGACTAAGCATCTGTACGATATCCATGTTGGTGATACAATTATATCCAACTAATATAATGACCATTCTATAGTGACAAGTGGTTCATCGTATTCAAATGTTCAATGGAGGCATAATGACAATTAGGTGATTAATTACTCCCAAAAACAGTTGATATAAAGATAGCATGCAATTGATAATAAACAATATAATTTTAAAATTATAGGTTCAATATGATCAAAGAACTATGACTTGCCTTGGCTTTGGCTTTGCTCAGTTACCACACTTGGATCTTCAAAGTTTGCTTCTGTTCTTGCTCTGTGAAACAGATCGTCTAACGAGAGAGAAAACAACAAGCGAAACACAAATAAATTCAAAAGAAATTCAAATAAAATCCAAAAACAATAAAACCAACTCTAAAAGGAAGATCTCAATTAGAGATGAATTCAGGAATTTGAATGGATTGAATTGGAGTTCAAACAGACTCTCGGAAGATTTGCCGGAAAGGAAAAAGAGAGAGAAAAGACTATTCTGATTTTTAGAATTTTCTTTCAAAAGGAAATTCTAGATTATTACATCAGCATGACATCAACAAGGATTTATGGCTGAAAAGGAAATAAAAAGAAATTGAGCTGATAAGTGGGGTCAAGGTGTAAGTGAAAGTGAGAGAACAAGACTGACAGACATGTGGGGCTAGGTTGACAGAGAGAGGAAGAGGGAAAGAGAGAGAATGATAGGGGTGGCCCACATGCAATAGAGAGAGAGAAAGAAAGAGACATGAAGAAAAATAGAGGAAGTGGCGGCGATGGATTGTGCTCAACGGCGGTGATGGACGGCGGCGAGAGGACGGGCGGTGATGGCAAAAACAGAACCCCAAGGTCTCGAGGTTTCTTTAGGCGGTAGTGGCGCAGCAAGGACGGCGATGAGGTGGCTATGGTAGCGACATTGGAGGAGGAGGAGCTTCGGGTGGTGGCGGCAACAGCAAACCAACAACGCCCAGAGGAAACCAAAAGGAGCACAAGATAGGCGATGGCTTGGGGAGCGCAAGAGCACCTTGGAGCGGTCGGAGGACAACAGGAGTAGCGACACAACGCTGGCCGGAGGTGGAGAAGAAGGGTGATGGGGACAGAGCACTTTGGTGGCGGAGAAGCAAAGAGGAGGTAGGGAATCGGAAGACAAGGACGAGAGGCTCGAGGTGACGCGCTCAGTAAAGCAAAAGAACTCACTGACAACTAGATCGGCAATGGAGGCGGCGGCCGATTTTGAAGAGGGTGAGGTCAACGGCGACTCGATGACGCCCGAGCAAAGATGGTGAAAGCATCGAGTAGAACATGGCAGCGCGAGTCCAACGACAAAGATAGCTCGGGCGGAGGAGCTTCGAGGGCGACAAAGTCCGGTGAGGAAGACCTTTAGCGACGCTCGGTTTCTTCGGCAAAAATCGATGCAATGAGGATGGGATCGACGATGGTTTCTTGGGGATTCAGGAAAGGAACTCGAGGCGAAGATTAAGACGCGGGAGGCACGACTTATAAAGGCCAGGAAAGGGAGGATTTAAGTTGTAGACGGCTGCGAGGCGTCTCAGACAAGGACTCAAGAAGTCCAACGCAAAGAGGGAGAACGAAGGACTGACAGGGCGGGCACATGGGACAGAGAAAGAAGAAGAAGGAAGGAGGTGGCTGTGCTGCGGTGAGGAAAAAAAAAAGAAGAAACGGGCCAAAGTAGCTGGGCCGAAAAAAAGAAAAGGAAGAGGAAGAAAAACATTGGGCCAGCGGTGAAAAGAAAAGAAATGGGCCAAAGGAGAGGATTTCAGCCCAAAAGGAAAATCTGGAAATTAAAAGAATTTTTGAATTTCAGAAATTGATTTAAATAAAATCGAGCTGAAAGAAATAACAATTGAATTCCAGAAATTTCTAGAAAATTCCAAAAAATTATCTGGAACTCAAGGAACCTAAATAATACAACTTTTAGTTTAATTGAAGTTTAAATTATTCACATTAAATTATTTTAATTTCTAAAAATTCAAATTAAGCTTTAACTTAAACAAGAAAATTCAAGTGGTTATTTTTTGTTTTTAAAAGCTTCAAAAACATTCCAAAATTTGGGATGTTACCATATGCTTAATGGCCATCTCATACAGCTCCAAGTACTTGTTCTTTTCTGGGAGCTCGGTGGAGATGAAGCAGCCATATTGCTCAAGACACGTGAGCGTGTACCCTTCCTTCATGATTAGAAGGAAGTGAGCATGTGGGAGACCCCCTTTTGGAACTCAACGACGTAGACATAAGCAACTATTATGCCAAGGATGTGCCTCTTGAGTAGCTACTCCTTGAGGTTCTCTAGCTTGGATATGAATACCCTAACGATGAGATCAGGGCAGTCTTGTAGGGTCGGTACAAGCTCGAGCTCGTGCATTATCTCTTTGTAGCTTCCCATACTGCTCGCACTAAGGCCCATGGCTTCATACAAGCTCGAGCTGACGTGCATTATCTCTTTCATTATGTTCATGACATTGATAATGTGTTATCTTGTTCCTAGAATAATATTGTCATTGTTTGTGAAGATATCCGTCGCTTGAGGACACATATGAATAGACTAGCATATGCATTGGTTGATGACTATGTTTCACAGTCATAGATATGGAGATATCAAACCAATAATATGGACACATGTTAGAGAACATGATGTTGGATAAGACCCCATGAACCTTCGCGTTAGTTGGTCTCATATCCATGTGTAAGAGCACTCTTAGGGGTTGCCCGCCTCGATGAATCGGGTAGTTATAAACGTAGCTTTGGGTATGCTCAAACATGGAGAGGAAACATGGTCCGGAGAGATGTCTTTTCCCACAACATGCACATGGCTTTCTCCAGACTCTATTCTATCAACCATGCTTAGGTACAAGTCGCTTAGTTCGAACAGCTACGATTGTATATCTTTTCGGTCGAACGTAATCACAGAGTGGTGAAACCCCGATGTAATCCAACCTTCTTCCATTGCTCGCACGTCGGTGGTAACGATCTATGATCATCTACTTGAACTTTCTACATTGATGTACATGTCAACCGCGTACTAGTGGAATATGCTCTTTCCATACAGTATGATGTTGAATATGAACTTTCCACATTGATGTACATGATATGGAATTTGTAGCAAAGATGATGTTGAAGTAGTCTATGGAATTTGTAGTAAAGTAGTCTTCTGAAATGCACGTACCGACTATTTGAATCTATGCACAAGAGTTGACATAAAATGTTGGGGAATCGTAAATAAACAAGATAACAAGAACGACCAAATGCCACTTTTATCGCAAGACTAACCTGGATCCTCGTCATTGTTGTTGTCACATGACCGGATCACACTCTCTAGGGGAATGCCATGTTTCAGGATATTTGGATGCTAGCTGAGCTCCCCTCTTGGTAATAAAAGTGGATACAACAAGGGGTTGTAGTGTCCATAGTATGGCTTGATACTATATTATGCTACGGTCAAATTCCTTACGCAGCTCATTCCCCTCGACCCACATGACGGCCACCTCTGATGTTATTGGCATGTTGTAGACTCACTGGTCCATCTTTAGGTCGGTGTTTAGTGAGACGCAGTATTCCTCGAGATATTCGGCCTGGCCTAGGCTCTGGAAAGTCTGAGAGTAGGCGTTTGGATGTCCACTAGCCTCCTAACGACTTCCTGGTCCAGGCTAGGAGAGTGACGAAACCGATGGTTTAGACTTGGGTCATCGTCGTTGTAGAAATAGAGCTTGAGATTATCTGGGCCAAAATCTCTTGGACCAAACGAATGTACATTGTGGTAAATCTGGTTGTGGTGGGCCCGAAACATGTACACTCCTAACCTAATATTGGTGTAGTTCTCATCAAGGCTCACGCCGAGGGTGGTGAAGGAGAAATGAGCGTTGAAGAATCCAATGTTGTCTCGACAATGACTAGCGTCATGATCTGCACTCGACTAGAGCCTCCAGAGTTCGGGGGCCGACTCTGGGTTCAGCAAACTAATTTGAGCGCACTGACAGCAGAACCGCTTTATCTCGTACTAGAACTTCTTTGTGCTACATTTGTCACTGTCTGTCACTAGCTTCAGCACATGCGAGCTATCTGGTATGTTGCTATACACACGATCGTAGGGATCTAGGATGTTAGAGCCCATGATGGAGGCATTCGCTGGCTCATCAAAGTTTGTATCCTCCATTGCATCGTCACTTGGATGGGCTTAAAGTGAAGGGGTTATGATAGGTGTTGTATGGCATGGACAGAATAGACAAATGACGTTGGAAATACATCCACCGGTGAACATGTAATACTTGTCATCCATATTCTCTTTAAGGATGGTTACAAGACCACCTAACATTTGCTTGAGTATAGGTTGAAGAGGTTCTTTTTCTCAATGAAAAAGTTAGACATAGGCATAGATGTTACCATCGTCTGTAATCAATGGTTGTGTTGGGGGTTCTACAGTATTGAAGACGTGCAAGCTCGATGATGGATCGACCGCCTATGAATGCGAGCTCGATGATGGATTGGCTACCAATGAGAAAAGCAAGCATGAATGTGGCAAGCAAATGAGGGGAAAAGAGCAAGAAGCAAGCATGAATATGACAAGCAAAAGAGGGGAAACAAGGGGGGGTTACTTACCCCATTCATTTGTGTGGAGATAGAGAAGGGGAAGTGGAAGGAGGAGAAATGGAAGAAGAGCTATGCTTTTTGTGCTGTTGATGTAGGCAACCGCTGTGCATGCGCGCTGATTACTTGCTTGCAACCGCTGTGCATCCAAGCTGGGCAGTTGATAAGGAATGTGTTGTGCCGTCGAGTTGGGCAGTTATCGAGGGAGCTGACGACAGCATTGTGTTCCCGACAGTTACTGAGTGTGCGACATCGTGGAGGTGGACGACCTTGCTAGCTGCTTCGACATCGATGGCAGAACTGAAATCGAAGTGGACAAGGCAGAATGAGAGGAGGAGTGGCGACAGTGTGATTACAGCTCACGCAGCGGCTCTAACGCGAGGAGTGGAGTGGTAATAGCAGTGTGATTCCACTTCCCACTCCGGCAGCACCACCTCCTACTCCCCCTACTTTTCTGGCGACGCCGTGAATACGGCTGCGTAGTGGAGGAGGACAACCTCGAGGACTGCTGTGGGCATCGCCGGTAGAACGGAAGTGGACAAGCTTGTGGTGGCACCGATGCGAGGAGAGACGGCAACCTGAATCATTCAGTGCGTCATGGCTGTGCATATGTGAGAATAGGCGATGACAACATGGATGCAAGATGCGGCGGTGGTGGTGCTGATGCAAGATGGCACGAACGTACGGGCAGCGTGCTGAGATCAATGGAGGAGTGGTGATGGTGACATCTGGGATGCAAGATGTGGTGGCGGCGGTGCTAATGCAAGATGGCTTGGACGCAGTGGCGACTCGCTAAGATCAGTGGAGGAGCGACGATGACAGCAACCACGTGTGGAGGAGGAGCGACAATGACGGCAACCGCGCATGGGGAGGAGCGACGACTGCTCATGGGGGAGGATGGAGAGATGGCGGTGCGATGCAAATGTGAGGATAGGTGATGGTAGCGTGGATGCAAGATGCGGTAGTGGCGGTGGGTTGAGAGAAGTGGAGGAGCGGCGATGAGGCCGACTGTGTGAGAGGAGGATGGAGAGACGGCAGATGGGTTGGTTTTTGGGCTGATTGGGCTGACATTTGGTGGTGGAGGCTCACAAGTGAGTTCATTATGTTTTTTAGGTGAAGGTAGAGGAGAGAATGGACAAACGTTACCTAATGCTACTTTTAAGTAGTAAAGATAATGCTACCTCTATCTTATTTCAAAATATCTTTATCTTTACTATTATAAAAGAAGGATTTGTGGTGGTAGTGAGTCTACCATCCACCTCCTACTCTTTGAGTTGGTGGAATCTTTTGTGGATAAATATGTGCATATATTACTTGAAGGATCTTTTGTGGATAATTAGATTTTTTGTGCATGTGGCATGTTGATTGGATGCAAATTATGTATAAAACTTTCATTTGTAGGGATAAGTACCTTATGCATATTGGTTTTCTAAGTTTATTACTTAGGGAGCAACTAGCCCTCGGACATACGATGGGAGGCTTCTCATCGTACGCTCCGGCACAACATTCCAATACAACATATGCAACAAACTATTTTAACATCTGCAACAAAAAAATCGGTTTCGGTCTAAAAAATATTGGAAAAGCTTCAAATCTCTTCACAAAAAATACTAAAAACTACATATGTCATTCCTATAGGAAGATGTACTCGAGCAACTAAAACAAAAGTTCGAAATAAAATGAATCTGCGATGTTATAACTACCACAACAATTTGGAAATATGTATGCAATAATTTGAGGAAACATTTTCAACAAAATAATCGAGAGAGGATATGTTCCTAACAAACTAAAATGCCATACACAACATCTGTAGACTAGTTCAAATTTTAATTCATGTGTGCAACAAAATGTACAAATAACAAATACAATGACTAGAAAAAATTGGGGAAAATACCATATTCTCATCGAAATTGCATGAAACCTAGCTATGCTTTTAAAAACTAGTTCAAATATTCCAAACAAACAAATTTCGATGTTATAACATTGTAACATTTGAAAATAACAGTGGAAACATCTGAAAATAATTGTTGCAATATTTTTGGAACAATTATGCAACAATCAAATGGTGAAGGGGCTGCAACAAAAAGTTTACTCTTGTGCAACAAATCAAAAATACCATTGTAACAAAAAATACCTCTTGCTGTAACATTTGATGCAACAACATCACAACAATAAAAATGCCCCATGCAACATTTCGAGCCAACTGTTGCAACAAATTTAGCAAATGCCTGCAACAAAATGTACCCGGATGAAGCTAGTGTGGTGCTTGGAGATGATGTCGACCGATGAGCACACCGAGGGACCCCACGCCTGGCGCAACGTTCTCGGTCTGCTTAGCATTGTGCAGAGGTAGGCGGGGTTCTCGCGGTCGCGCTCGTTGACCTCGTAGACGTACAACTCCTACACCATGGCTAGCCTCATGTCCTTTGCCGCTAGCGACTTCGGTGAGAACAACGATGCCTAGATGGCGCCACCCTTCCTACCCTCACTCGCCCTGCCACGGAGCCCGACCCTCGAGGCCGTCGCGATCGGCTCTTAGCAAGGGATCTTAGCGAAGCTCGCCGAGCAGGAGGCCGCGGGCTTGAGAGAGACGGTGGAGGGGGCGGCTGTCATGGTGGTGGTGGCAAGTGACTGAGTTCTTAGACTAGTTTTGTATTCTCTCTCCTCCCTCGATCTACATTGTGATTGATGATGGTGTAGTGGGAAATTAGTGGGTGGGGTGGCACTGCGCTGAAACAGAGGACTAGATAAGGTTTGTGTGGACATATGAGAGAGAGAAAGGCAAATTTATTTGGTAGAAGAAACAAAAGACAAACAAGGGAGGGGAACTAAAGCGTGCACAGTGGAGTGAACGTCCGATGTATCGGACGTCTTCACGGTATCAATTTCCTATAACTTATTCTATATTTATCTGAAATCCATTGCAACACACTATAGTCGTGATTTTTTTTTTTTATTTTTACAAAACTAAATAGTCGCCCAAAAAATTATAAAACTAGATCCATGTCGCCAGCTGGAATGGTGACAGGCTCCTATAGCCATTCCAACTAGCGATAGGGACCCTGTTTACTCCTTGTCACCGGTCCAACTCCCTATCGCCAGTTCAACTGGCGATAGAAAGTAAACAGTGTTCCTGTCGCTAGTTGAACTGGCGATAGGGATCCATCTATATAAACCTCAAAAAATCAGTAGAAATATCATTTTAATTCTACAAAAAAAACAGAAGAGACGAGGAGAGGGAGAGAAGAAAGGTAGCGAAGCTCTGCCAGTTCGTCGCAGAGGAGAGAGAGACAGAGCATCAGATCTGGTCGACCATCTTGCAGGTACATATTTTTGCAACTTTATATATTATGTCAAAACCTTGTCAGTTAGCAAACAAAAATAGCGATATAGAATTCAATAGATTAGATAATTTTAGTCAAATTATGTAGTACATCATTTGAGCTGTGTATAATCTAGTTCATCGTGCACATATTAGGAATGTTCCAGCACTCGAACGATTTAGGATAAATCTGCAGAAATAGGAATACGCCTATTACAAATCTGTAAAAATTGTAGAGTAGCTAAGTACAGTAGGTAGAGCGTAATCAAAATAATCCTAGCTTTATTTAGCTTCCTATTTGTGCACAGTAATTATGTTGTTAATGCCGAAAATTAATTTTAAACTAGAAAAATAGCATGACACATTTTAAAATTATAAAGAAAATCCGGATTTGCTACATAGGCTATGTATAACCAAATAATCCCAACTTAAATTTTGTTTCTATTTGTGGCTGGTAATTATTTTGTTAATGACGCTTCTTATTACCTTATGTACATGTTATAGTCTTTACAATATATGCACTGAATTTTCAGGTATGGTAGACCTAGGACACGCTGTGCAGTGGCAGTATGAGTTGCTTGACCCACTGATTGGCGTGCATTACCGTAGCCACCTAAGTACCATCCTCCCTCAGGAGGGCGAGGCAGCGATTGAGCTTAGCGCGTTGCGGCTGCGCACGTCCATCAGGGAATGGAGGATGGACCCACGCTAAGTTTCAAGGTATGTGATGTTGCGATCTTTGTGTACTCATTTGCAGCCTGACTACTTTGGGTGGACTAACGTTTGTTCGTAACCTTACCCGACGTAGGTTGAGGGTGGCAAGCCTCCTTCTGCTGGTGAGGATGGTTGAGGCAACGTGGGAGGATGACCAGGACCGCGCGGGCGGTCCTGGTCGTACGTCCAGGCACTTTCCATACGACCGGTGCCTACTGACGGCGCTGGTTGACCGTTGGAGGCTAGAGATGCACACGTTTCACCTTCCGTGAAGGGAGATGGCGCCGACCATTCAGGACGTCACCTACCTGATCAGGTTGCCCTGTGCTGGTTTCCCTCTGGCGGCGTACGACATCCTGGCCACATGGTGCATGGAGCTCCTAGCGACGTTCCAAGAGGTGCTACCACTGCATAGTGGGTACAGGGAGTTCAATAGCACCCACGGGCCGACGCTGAGGTGGATCTGCCAGTTCTACGTAAGTCTTCGTAACTATTGTCCTCTCGCATCAATTCATTTGTGAACCTTGTTGACGTGTATATGTCTTCTTGCAGACCGAGCGTATGGCAGGGAAAGCGCCCGATAACATTGTTAGGAGGCGCTTCGAGGCCTACCTGTTGTGGCTGATAGGGTGGGTTATTTTCCTGGGGTCCCACGGTGATAGCATCAACAAGCACTACGTCCGGTACGCACATGAGCTGGCTGATTGGCCGGTGGAGGAGATTCAGCCCTACGCCTGGGGTCCAGCGGTGTTGTGCGCGATGTACCATGGACTGTGCGACGCGTGCCACCGGGTTCAGGGCAGCTCCATCCTCTTTGGATGCCCGCTACTTCTTCAGTTGTGGTCCTTTAAGCGCTTCCAGATCGGACGACCACAACTGTACTTGGGAGCGTACACAGTCAGGTTGTACGCCGAGGACGACGACGTGGACCGGCCGACCATGGGCACGGTGTGGTGCCGCCAACGGGTTAGTTTCATGAACATTTATTATTTTTCGTAATGTAATCACAATTTCGTGTACTAAGTTTTCGTTGTTCTATTCCACAAGTCACCTACACGTCGATCACTATGCACGTATCCTACCAGGACTATGTTGTGATGTCCAATCAGCTGACGGATGACCGCGTCATCTGGACACTGTACACTTAGGAGAGGGTGTATGCGCGCGCGCCCGAAGGATTGTCGAGTCTGTGCACGCGAGACTACGCGTACTAGTACACGCGGATGGCCTTGGTGCACGACGTCTTTGTGGAGGAGTACTAGGGGCAGTGGGTCATGCGCCGTTTATTCATGCGACAACAGTACCAAATTACCAAAGGGCAGTGGTGCCGAATGTGCATGGGTAAGTTCACACTTTACTTCTTCCGTACAACCTGAGTTACGTACTAACGAAACAATTGTCTTACCTTCCACAGGTACACTAGGAAGGGAGTACCTGCTGCTACCTCCTGGGCAGATAAGATGTTCTCTTGGGTTGAGGGTTGGCTCAACGCCTACGGCGACGTTGTCGAGGAGCATGCTCCCTACGACCCGGGACATATGTGGAGTACATGGAGTGGTACGCTAGTCGGACGAGGGTTCGCCGCGTCAGGGTCGTGGACGACCCACCACGACATAAGGTTGCGACATCTAACACATACCCCACTCAGCCGAACTCCGCATTTCACCACGTGGTATGTATTGAATGGTCCGTACTTCATATTTAATTTGCAAGATTTAGGTTTCTAACTTGTTGATTACATGTACAAGTGGATCTACACTGGGAGGTCCTTGAGTTGGCAGCCTCCGCGCATCAGATGACGCTCGAGGAGAGCTTCCCCCTGTCGGTGCATGACATCAGAGTGGTCATGGAGTAGATCGTGGAGAAGGCGAGAAGGGGGATACAGATTGCGACTTGTCGCACGTCGAGGGACTCGGTGGACCCACCAGTGCGTGGACGAGGAGTAAGCCACGGTGGTTCACGGCCACGGGCTCCTCACCCGGACATGGTGAGTGGGTCCTCGTGGTACCGTGGTGCGAGCACCTCGGGATAGTTTACAGGTGAGCATGATACATTCACTTCCGCTTCTTTATTTCGAACCGCACTAGTTACTAACGACAATCTTCTCTTGTAGGTCCTGAGTTCCATCGGTACACGGGGTAGGAGTACCCAGAACCATCGTCGTCTACCTTCATGCGACCATGTATGACTACCTTGCTTGCTTGCATAACATCCTATTTCGTGGTTTTTGCCATGATTACATGCATAACGTAATGTTTCACAAGTCGTACACTGCTTTGGGACGAGGCGGACTTGTCGCACGACGAGTCATGCTCCGGGGACTACTACTTGGACTAGCGTGGCACCCAGGTCTCCGTGGGTGCTTCACAGCTGCACGGTGCGCCCGGACCGACCCAACCGACGCAGGACCCCCTCGCGACACCACCTCAGGCTACTCGCGCTGGTCGGGTACCTCGGCAGCCTGAGCCTTTGACGTACTCGCACCAGCGCCCGTAGCCACCTCGGACGAGACCAGAGGCAACACGCAGGGTACGCCTCAAGAGGGACTGTCAGTAGATATTTGTTCTTCTAAATATCAGTCATGCCATGTAAATATTAATTTCTGTACAACTATTATTATGCTAGTCTCATGTTTCGATATTTTTTTTTTGCGTGCGCACCGTGACCACGTGAGGGAGTCTACATCTGGACACCCCCACAGCACCTTCTTTTTAGCCTTGACTCCCCCATGTCACCTTTACAGACCGATATAACAACACAATGTTACACTTACTTTATAGAGTGACAAGACCACACTCCGCCTTGCGACCTTTTCAGAGTGACAAGACCGCACTTTGTACGGTGATTGAAAAACAGCACCACAATGTCCAAAAGTAACAACAATTTGCAAACGTGAGGGTAGTCCCACACGTCAGGACAACGTGACCCGATGAGATAGCTTTGAGCAGCGACGTGACCCAACGAGTCTGCTTCCCGCAGAGACGTGGCGCAACGCTGCCACACGATTCCTCAGGTCCGTTGCCTTGTGGATGCGAATTTCCTTCAACCGAATTACAATTCAACCACGCACGTAGGACCGGCTCGTCATATAAGTACTACCCCTTCCACGGGCGGGTTCTCCTGTATCAAGACTTCAACACAATGTCGCTCAGATGGGGAACCAATGGGACAAGATTCGCGAACTCGCATGGGGTGCTGCGGCTCGAAACGAACAAACGACGTGTGCTAGGAGGGCACCTCCCCGCAATGGTGCCCCCCGTAGTAGCAATATCTACTTGAACATTCCAACCGAGCATTCACTGCAACACCCGCCCGAAGGGGAGACGCCACCCATCTGTTGGTGCAGGGACACATGCAAGTTCTTCAAGTCCAAGGAGCAGCTCAGCCTGGTCATGCGTTACTGGGGTTGCGCGAACTACTCTTGGGACTATCCTGGTCGTCGTTGGGACTCAAGCCGCTATCGATAGCCAGTAAGGACCGGTTACAATATGTTTCCCTACCATTTATCTTTCAAAGTACACACTAACAACCTCTCCCGTCTACCGTAGTCTCAGGATCCGCTATGTGGCTACTGCAAGTGGATCGACTAAGGGATCCACCCACACGACCAGTGACGTCTCGACTGCGAGGAGTGGGATGCCAAGAGGGACCACAGAAAGAGGGAGGAGGAGTGCCACAATGAATAACACAGTGAGTGTATCCGCGCGGGAGACGTAAGCTCATCTCGAGACGTGTAGGCGCAGGGAGAGCGAGGCTCACGAGAGGGAGCGCGAGAGAAAGGGGGAATGGTGGCCAAGGCCAAGGCGGCCGGCGAGGATTACAACGCCGAGCTCGCAAGGAAGGGCAAATAGCCCCGATCCACGCAGTAGGTCAGGCCATTCCATACTAGTCCCCTATATTACCCGCCATGTTAATCTTATCTCCTGAAGGCATGTATACTTACATGGTCTAGATGCTTGTGTCGCAGTACCGTAGTAGTAGCGAGGATGACTAAAGCAATTAGCCGAACCATCATGCCATGTGACCACGTGTAACGTGCTTCTGTCTACAGACTCTAATGTATTTCTGGTTTCATGCCTCTCACTTTACTTTCGGCCAAAAGATTTCATCAGCATGGATACATTTGTAATCTCTAAGCCTCATACACAAATTGGACTTCATGACAATGTGAAAATAAATCATCCAAACTAACGATGTGAAAATGAATGATACAAAAATATTTTTCCACAGATGCACGTATGTTACCTTACCTCAAAAGTTCGACATTCGACAGCAGCCTTCACGCCTTTCACAACTATGCATCTTTCATCAGCAGTGTCTACCATATGTCTATCACGACTACGACAATCACACTGATATTACATATCATTCAACAAAACATCATAACACCTAGTTTTTTACAAATCAAAGTGATATTACAAAGCATTGGGCATCACATATTTCAACTATCCGTGCTTTCCCATGGCCGTGACCTCAACGTTCCCCATGTAGACTGTCTCGAGTCGGGCGATCGGATGAGATCCCCGCGGTGATGTCCGGAGTGCCGATGTCTCCTTCGTCCTGAGGATTTCTCGTGTGGCATTTCTTGAAGGTGTGCCCAGACTCCCTGCAGATGGGGCACTTTTTCATACGACGTTCGACTTCTGCTTCGTCCATGTTGTTCCTGATACGTCGTACCTGTCACTGGCCAACCTTTTCCCTTTAGCCTATCAATGTCTGCGGCCCAGATTAGTTGCTCCTAGATCAGATGGCTAGTGAAATGGCCAACCACAACATAACCATACATCCCTGCACTCCAGGTTTGCATCACCTTCTCCTTGTTGAAATAGTTAGAGAGGTACTGCCTAGGATGTTGCACCACCGTCGAACAAGCGGCCATGACATAGGAGCAGGGCCTATGCAGATCCACCCACGGAAGTCGTTCGTTCTCTCCTTGTTGTAGCTGAGTTATTGCACTCAGCAGGCCCACATGCCGATCATGTATGATGCATATGTTAGGACGACCCTGTACAACAGAAATCCTCATATTCCTTAGAAACCACAACCAACTGTTCATGTTCTCGTTTTCCACGAAAGTGAATGCCACGAGAAGAACTTGATTGTTCCCGTCCGTCGCTATTGCAGTTAGTATCTGACCCTTATACTTTTCGGTCAGGAATGTGCCATTTACGTACAAGATTGGACGGTAGTGTCAGAATGCATTGATGCATGGACCAAAGGCAAAGAATGCTCACTACAGTACCCTCTTATTGGCCCACTTCGGATGTGTGGAATCTTGAATGTCGATATGAGTGCTGGGATTCCTATCTTGTATGACTTGAAGTAGCCCGAGCAGGTTGTGGTAGGAATCCTCAAATGTGCTGAACTTTGATTCCAATGCCTTCTGTTTTGCCGTACAGGCCTTGGCATAGCTGACTGTATACTGGAACCTTGCTTCAATCGCCTGAATATGGATCGTGACTCAAAATCTAGATTATCAATGATCTCACCGTACATGAGGTTAGCGACGAAACCTGATAGTAGGCTCCTGTGGGACTACACTGGCTCAGCGACGACACATGTGTGTGGGACAACTATAGAGCATTTTAAGTAGGTGTCATCCTTAGGCTGAAATACGTGTACTCGCCAAGGGATTCCTCTATGCCACACTTCATGTCGTAGCATCTTAGGTTAGACTTGACGACTGTGAATGTACGCCGCACCGACAAGGCCAAGAATTTGACCACCTCCTGCACGATCTCCTTGCATTTGTACATAGCTCCTTGCCTGACCTCGCTCTGGTCGTACTCCCACGGCACACGAGAGCCTTCATTGATGACGAGATTATCGAACTGGTATATGTTCCACTCGGATGGAACCGTCTGCTGGTCCACATCATCCTCGTCGTCGTATTCTTCATCTTCTGACAATGCTATGTAGTCTGAGTCTTCGAGATCCATCCTTTGCACTAGGGCTTCCACCTCCCCACCCTCATCGGCAAGCCCACTAGCTTGCCTGATTGAAGAAACCCCTTCCACAAGGTCTTCATTGATAGGACCAGCTACTCCCGGACCTTCGGCCATTGTGTGCACCGCGCTGTGGCTGGAGTCCCCGACTTCTTCTTCAGCATCATCACCCTACTCTTGTTCAGTCGCGGATGCAGGAGTGGGCTTGGCATATGCCTGGGCCAAAAGGGCCAAATCCCACCCTTCCTCCATCGCCATGTGTACATATGACTATCATGACCTTGTTCCCTTGAGCTGCACTAACTCCCAATATGTGCGCTGTGCTGCTTGAGGGGCAAGGCAACTCAATCTCAAATCATACATATCATGGTCCACTTAGAATAAGTGAAACAACCACCGCATCACAGCGCCCAACGTACGCCCCTATGGTCTTGGCAGGGGCACGATCGCCGATTGGAAATAACACAAATCAATCCCCTCGGGACCCTCAAGAATAGTCCCTTGACCGTAGTAAAATTTGAAATTGGTGACGTTCGACATATTTGACGCACTGCACCGTAAAGAACATTTCCACGATTAACCACATATATCAATTTAGACTACCCATCGAAAAGTATTGTATACAACACTACGTATCCGTACATCTAAAACTATGTAATCCATTCGATTAAAAAAATTACCTGACAGGTGGGCGACCGGACGGACAGCGCTTCGCTAGCTTCTCTCCTCCCTTCTACTCCTATCCCTTCCCTCCTTCTCTTTGTTTTTGAATAAAAATGGGTTTTACCCGAATTTTAGGGTTTTAAGGATCTTTTATAGAAGAGAGTATGTCCATGTCGCTAGTTGAACTGATGACAAGGAGCTCTAGGGATTGTTTTAGATGTTAAGCTCCCTGTCGCCAGGGGCTATGCCTCTATCACCAATTAAACTGGCGACATGAGCTTATCGCTAGTTCAAACGGCCACAGAAACCTAATTTTGTAATTATTTTTTTTACTATTTGTTTTTGTAATTATCTTTTAAAATAATTTTATTTTAAAAATTCTCTGATCGCCAAAGAAGATCGATAAGTAGTCTTGGCCAAATGGGTCGCTTACCAAGACAAGACGTTCCGGCTAGGCACTGACCCATTTAGGCACTGACCATTCCGGCCGTGTCTTTGTTTCGTCATGTGTCGGCCGCCCATGGGCTGGGTGGCGGCCCAAGCACGGCCGACAGCATTCGTCGTCTGTCTTAGGGTAAAGACGAGTCCGTTTGGCCCATCGAAAAAAAATCCAAAAAATCCAAAAAAATGAGTAGAATTGAAGTAGACATGAAATTTTAAAAATTGAGACAATCATATTGAAAATGTAATAAAGAGCTTTATTGATGTCCAACTGGCTGCCTCGTTAAAACTTTTGCCAAGTAAAAACTCAAAATGAGAAAACCTTGGCAAAGGAAAAAGAGTACAGCCTATAACTCTACAATTCTACATACATGATACATCTTTGTTCTATGTGTCGGTGTCATTATCTAAGTACAAATTTTTGAACACCTCCGATAATTCTGGATTTTCCACAAAGTGTTGTGTTCGCGAATCAGCTTGTTCCCAATCCTTCACAGTTAGAAGGATCTCCACCATCTCACTTGTGAGACTTGTTCTTCTTTCCTCCAATATTCTTCCGTAAAGACCGAAAAGCAGACTTTGAGGAAACCGTAGAGAGAAGCGATTAACACATCCGTGCAAGTATGGATAGCACGGATATGTTAACTTATGGGCTTGCCACCATTGCAAGATGTCGAAACCTTCGAGGCGTAAATCCACCGTATCATTGTCCGAGATAGGTGGATAGTTCCCGCCTCCTTGTAGGTCTTGGTGAAGCGGTATTTGGTGCGAGAAGAAGACGAAGACTGACTGGATGAAGAGGCACCGAAGATCGTGCCCCACATACTTGTCTTCCCACTCGAGGTGGGGGCTATGGAGGTCGCTATAGCTAACTCCTCGGAACTTATTTTCATACCTTTGGTAAACCTCGGATAACCGAGAACGAACTTCGCAAAATAGTTAGTATAGTCTAGCCAGTAGCATCACTAAGAAGATCAAGTACAAGACTAAATGCACCAATTTTAGCCCTAGGATCTAAAATAAATGCAAATGCATATAGGTAAGGGATTTCTCTCCAATATTTAAGGTATTTAGATTTCATGGAAACAATGACCTCACGTAAAGACTAAGTCATTTTCATGCATTTTCAATTGAGTAGCAATCAGAAAATAATATGCACAATGATAGGAGATGTTGGATAGTAGACAATGGACAAAGCAACAGTTGCCTCGTAAAAATTTCTAAAATGACAAGACTTTCTCAAAGAACGAACCAATGTTGCTCGGTTAATAGCAAAGTACCGTCGATTGCTAGGATAGTGTGTTTGAATAAAAACAAAAAAGTGCTCTTGTATGGTAAAAGATGCTTAAGCATGAGGTAAGTAGAGTTCCACCTTAGGCATGTCCAAACCGAACTTTCTTGGGCGTACACCCATCGCCTCGCAAGTTCTTATATTGTGCTATTCTTACGTTAGAATTGTTCAAGAAAGAAATCGCATTGCTAAAAGCTCTAATATACGGACTCAACCTCTTTAGACCACATTTGACTATAAGGTTGATAATATGACAAGTTTATCGTTGATGTAGCAAGAACGAATTGGCATATGTACTCAATACTGGAGTAAGAATGTCCATGGCCCTAGAGTTTGAAGCGGCGTTGTCTAAGGTAATTGCGAATATTTTGTCTGTAAGACCAAAGTCTTCCACGACTTTGAGAATACAGTTCACAATATTCTCCCCCGTGTGTGCTACATCAATTAATTTCAAACCTATAATTCTTTTCTCCATTACCCAGTCGTCATTAACATAATGCGCAACTACACTAAGATAATCCTCCCTAGCCCGACCACTCCATATGTCCGAGGTCAAGGCAACCGAAAATGTGCACGCGTACTAAATAGTTCCTTTATTTTATTATGACGTTCATTATAGTATTTCACTAGATCCCTTGTTGTTATGCGTCTAGAAGCGGAAGAAAATCTAGAATTATGCGCAAATTCTAATGTAATTTTGGAAAGAAGCAGATTCGCCAAAGCCTAACAGTAAATCCTTAGAAGCAATTAAGCAGCAGAGAGATTGGCGGGCTACCCGAGGATCGTAGTCCCGCCTAGATCTGCATCGTCGGGGTTGTATTGCACTGCGTCGCCTCATCGCCAATCCTTGCTTGGTTCGACACTTGTAGCATGTCTAAGCAAGTGCCCTGCTCCACCAGAGACTTTGCGACAATTCATGGCGACAAATTTTACAAATAGCATATGGTACCTCATTTTCATTGCGTCTTGCACGGTTGTCTGTCGAAATTCTCCCACACTCGATGTAGATGGCCTCGACCTCTTTGCTCGATTCTTGATTGAGCACGATGTTGATGTCGAGCCCGATGACGAGAACTCCACTTGTTCCTCGGTGAAACCTCCGGTTGTTTGAGGCAGACATTGCCGCTTCCATAGACGCATAATTTCGTCAGATGAAAGTCCGAACTCACTAAGAGCAAAGCTATCGTAAGGATCGCCTATAACGAAAAGCGCAAAATCGAAACTAACATTATTACTACTTTAATCTTAGCATAATAATAATTGACAATAAAAGTATTACAAAAATAGTATTGTACCTCTTTATTGACTTGCTTGCCGATTTAAAATTGAAATTACCAAATTTTGGCACAAATTTTTGAATTTTGCCAAATTAGCTCAACACGGATTTGAATTTGCACAACACAATTTCAAAGAGAGAATAGAGAATGAAGAGGTGCTGAATGAGGGGGTATGATGCCTATTTATAGAAAAAATTCAGAATTTTTTCAATTTTTTGCTATTTTTAAGCCCCCAACGGTAAAAAAAAAATCACTTAACGGTCAAAAAATTCACTAACGGTAAAAAAAAAAAGCGGCCGTTTTTCAGACGTCTTGCCGTCTTTGACCACGAAGACGACACGGTTCTGACGGCAGTGCCGCGCCTCTTCTTCTCTTTTCTCCTCCCAAATTTCGTCTTCTCCGCCTCGATCGCCCGCCTGTCTTCTCTTCTTGCCTCAGCCACGCCTCCAGTCTCGCCATTTCATGACCCAACCCTCCTCCCCGGCTCGGCCCACAAGATCGACTCCTCGGCCTCGCCTCAGCATGCAGCCATGGCGGTGCCTCCTCGCCTCCATGGCGGTGCCTCTCCTCGCCTTCCATGGCGGCGCCTCGCCTCCTCGGCCTCGCCTCTGCCTCCGCTTTTCGCGTGCGTCCCCTGGCCTCATGGCCAGCGGCCTGGCGCCTGCCCCCATCGCTGTCTCTCCTCCTCCCTCCTCCTCGGCTCGGCCATTGCGTCTGCCATGAACCCATGACGCCCTCTCTCCTCCTCCGCTCCGCTCAGAAGAATAGGCGTGCCATGCCGCCGCTTCTTCGACTCCTCCCGGCCCGGCCCCGGCCTCACAGTCTCCTCCTCCGCTCGGCCCGCCCTCTGCCTCCGCTCCGCCGATCCCGGTCCCGATAGGGCCATCACCCTTGCATCGCTGCCATTCTTGGACTGGCACGTGGCAGGCAGCGTCTTTGATGCCGTCTTGCGTCTTGCGTCTTGGTCGACCCACCATCTTGAGGCGGCGGCCTGCACGCGCCAGTCGTCTTGGGGCCAAGACGACCCATGAACGATCGCGTCTTGCGGCGATTGCTCGTCTGGGAGCCTCTGAGAACGGACTTCGTGCTTTACCATTTGACCAGACCCATTTGGCCAGCACTACTCATAAGCATTACTCAAACCACTTGCCATCCGGCTGTAAGTCCGTCCAGTCCAGACAAGCACCTTCGAGAAACGGCTGACTGGGTTGAACTGTTCACTTACCAGTTTACCCCCGTTTGAATTTTGAACCCGCAGGAATGTTCCAGATGCCACCCAGAGGGGCAATCATGTCATTTTGCGCTCGGCCAGCCCCGCAAGCGAATATGCATGCCCCACGTGGCGAACGAGGCGCCACGTGGACGCACCAGCCCCGAGGAGAAGATTCCTTGCAAGGAACGAAGGCGCGAATTGACGAAATGCCCCCGCTACTGTTCACCTTATATCGCCCTTATATTCCCCTTCACCCCAGCTCGTCTCCTCCCCAAAATTTCCACCTTCTCGTCCCGTCGATTTCCCGCTTGCTTTTCCAATTTCGCTTCGTCCACCGGGTAATTTTGGAGAGGTCGAAACCCTAACCCTAGCCGAGCGGCGGGGCAAGCGTCCATGGCGGCGATCGGATGCTGAGGCCGGGGTGCTGACGACGTCTATGGGCTGAAGAGGGAGGTGTGGGGGGTATGAAGACTAGCCCGGAGGAAGCGGCTGCGGTGGCGGGGGAGGTAGGGATGGAAGCGGAGAAGGTGCCGCCGCGCCGCTTGCTGCGCATCTTTGTGCGCGACGAGGATGCTACCGACTCGTCGTCCGACGAGGACGAGGAGTGCTTGCCGCCGTTGCCGCCGGCGGTGAAGAAGGAGGCCGCGAAGGTACGGTGCGTGATGTGGGTCGGCGACGGTGAGGGTGGAGGGCGTGAAGCTACGGTGCGTGCTAAGGGGCCGAGGTACAGGGGTGTGCGGAAGCGGCCTTGGGGGAAGTGGGTGTCGGAGATCCGCGACCCGCACCTCCACCGCCGCGTGTGGCTCGGCACCTTCGACACCGCCGAGGAGGCCGCCGCCGCATATGACGCCGCCTGCGTCCGCATCCGCGGCCCCAACGCGGTCACCAACTTCCCCTCACGCTGCTACCCCGCTCCACCACCTCCACCTCCGCCCGCGCGCCGCCCCTCCCCTCCTCTGCCCCCGCCGCCACCGCTACCGCCACCAAAGGAGAAGGCGCTGCCGCCGCCGCCGGCGCCACCGCCGGCAATAAAGAAGGGCGCTCGTTCCTCGGAGCCGTTCGTGCCGCAGCCGGTGTGGCCGCTGCTAGGCGAGAAGCGCAAGAAGCGGTCGGGCTGCGGCGGCCGCGTCCCCGCCCTCCAGACCGCCGCCGTCGAGGAGGCCGGCCGCGCCTGAGGCGCCCTTCGAAGTATCCATCCACCTAGTAATCGCTCAACTTTCTCCTTAGCCAAAAAAAAAAACTAATAATACCAGCGGCGTCGTGTAATTATGGTCGATTCTGATGCCAAAAGCTTCTGATTTCTGGGATATAATTTGACGGTGATGAACTGATGATGTATTGTACATATGCTGCTGCTAGAATTGGAGAAATTCAACTGATCTGTAATATCTTATGGATCCTTTTATGTATTATGTGTTACATTCTCAATTCAAAGAAAAATGCTGTGAAAATGGCAATAAAAGAGTCTAAGATGGTCTTTGCTCGAGTATATTTGTTGGGGAATTTGATGATTTGCCACAGCAAAAAATAAGCATTTGATGACACTAACATGTGGGTCCTTCCTGAGGCCAAAAGATGCTGTCATCTCACGAACATCTTTATAGTTGCAAATCATCACTAATTCATATTGTTTGGTTGTTGGCATTGGCTTTTTTTTGGGTGCTATGCCATAGTATGTTGTAGTATGTGAATAGTGGAGTTTTTTTTTTCATGTTGTAGTAGTGGTATAACACTGGCTGCTGTTCTTGTGATCCGGTAGTTGTGGTTGAGCCGCAGGATTTGATGCGTGTGGCTCAGATGATAGGCGCAAAATATCTTTTCCTTTTTTTTATGTGCACACGTGCAGGTCAGGCCTGTGCTTTCTGTCAGCGCTGACAGCGGTATTTCGACGAAGGATTGCCACTGACACTACAAAAAAGGTTATCAACACTCCCTTTTTTCCTTCGATCTGTTGTGTTGTTTATGGGATCCGTTGCATGACTGCTCGCCTGTGCATTTACCGCCGGCGGGCTGCGGCCAATGGTGTCCTCAAAGCATCTACATCCTGCCTGCCAAGGCCACACCAAATGTGAGAATTTAGTCAGCATTCATGCTAAGGGTCGAAGGTAGGGCAGAATGCATGGCACAACTAAGCTTTGTTGCTCATGCTAACACATTTACTGCTGGAGAAAGTAAATTATAAAATATTTTGTACTCCATTTGTTCTTAAAAACATTTTTTTTTACTTTTCACGGTTTATGAGATGTGACTTTTTGTATCTTTATTTTATTATATACTAATAAAATTATAATATTATGCAAGTATTTTTAACGACAAATCTAGTTGTATAGTTTTCACATAGCCAAGTTTGACGGTATGGACTCTAGGATGTCACTTAAAAAAAGAATGAGGGGAGTAGCACATAGAACCCACAGGTAACTTATAAAATAGCTAATAATGTTAGTTTGGAGACAGTTGAACACCCACCTCAGCAACTATTTAGTTAAAAAATCGTTGACTTCGTCACTGGCCACCTCTAGTCCTACCCACCTCGCAGCCGATGGGTAGAGCCTATAGTTGCACGACTTGTAGTTGCACGATTATCTAGAGCTTATAGTTGGACAACTTGTTGGAGAAGAACACCTCACCACGGTTATAACAATCGTATTGTCGTTTTCTTTAATTCTGGAAAGCATCAAGCTGTGTTAGTTAAACGGGAACGTTAGCTCGTTAGCAAATTATTTTGGTGGATCGGGGTAAGGCAAGCACCCAACCACATAAGATGTCCATAGCGGGGAAAGATCAAGGTGATATTGCCCATCTTGGTATTCATATGGGAATTTGTTTTTAAGAACGCACAAATTTTTTGCGCGTCAATATATCAAAAGAAAGCGAAAAGGTTGGGTACAAAGATGGTGAACACGAAGGCTCACTGTCGAACATAGCAGACGCACGCTAGGAGATGTTGACATGGGAAAAATATCTAGTTTAAACTCATATCGAGCTGAAATTATGAAATCTTTTATAATTTCATGAGTAAATGAGCTCCTTTCCCATGACTCTATTCCCCATGAGAGAGAGAGAGAGTGACTTAAAAGTATTAATTGCAGGAAAAATTAAGGGAGATAATGTGGGAATGATGATCGAAGAATAGCAAGGTCATTTCATCCACCTAATTAAAACGACCTAACGTGGAGTCAGAGCTAGTACTGTGTCTAATACTGGTATTTTCTACACGCAACCTTTTTTTTTCTTCCGTGCTATGTTTTTCATGCTAATGTTTGTGCATCTAGAGACTTCCAGACTCTTCATTTTGCCTGATGACATCGCTCCTTGTTTCAACCGCATCACATATTCCATGCACGATTTTGCTTGATCCCAGAAACATCATGCAAGTTTTTTTTTCTTATTCCAGCAGCAGCGCCTGTCATCTATGTCTCATACCACCTGTCCTATGCTCCAATCTATGTCACGAAATTGCATACAAGTAGATAAATTCTGTATGGATATCACGGCAATATAAATTCTGAGTGTGCAGGGACCGTCTCGATGGCACAAAATCTCGAGGCCAACTTGGACAAGTCGGCAACCACTCGCTGCACAAAATCTCGAGGCCAACTTGGACAAGTCGGCAGCCACTCGCTGAACGGGCAACTTGAACAGTCGTAGCAGCTGACCAGTTGTTGCCGACCATACAATACCGTACAATGAAGTCTGAAACATTAAACCGCCGCCGCCGCCACGGGCACCGCCAACAGCGCTGCAGTCCATCTAGGTTTCCTGTAGGTGGCAGCCGCTGTCATCACGCATTCTCCGGATGGCACTGGGCAGTTGGCACCACTGCCTGCTTTGTTCACTTGCTACGAGCTGTCCCGTTAAACTTTTTAAACTTTGGTATCTGCTATAGTGTATAGAAGACGTCTGAGTAGCTATACCGACTATGGTTAAATAGATTCTCATGTTATTATTAACACCAATGACCAAATTGTATCTCGAAGTAAATAGAAAGTCGATTGCGCTAGGTAGAATTTCCTCGATGCTCTATGTTACACTACCAGGCGTGCCAGATGAGAAACAGTATGACGCAGAGTCGAAGCAACGGAAGAAAAGACTGAGAAGGCCCAGCGCTCGTTTTCCGTCTTCGGACTGGGTTCGGTGATTCGACGCAAGGCAGGAATCTGGCATTGGGTGGACCCACCTAGCAGGCCAAGGCAGAGCAAGTCTTTAAGTATTGTTTCGCTTCTGTTGTTTACGGTTACGAAGAATGTAATAGGAACCTTTCCCCTCTTCTAACAACCTCTCTGAACCCTCCTCTTTCTCTGTCGATTCTTCTCTCATACTTCCCAGAACCTGTATCGATACTTCAGTTTGTGAGTTGAATCCACTTTACTCGAGAGGTTGGTAACAAATTGGTATCAGAGCACCCATTCTTCGTCCTGGAGGTCCCACGATTTCGAACCCGGGCGCAGATTCGTTTCATCGAGATGGATCGACAATTGGTGATTTGTGAAAGCGATCCTTGCACGAGTGATTCGCTCAAAAGATGGAGACACGAGCGAAGCCATACAAGTCGCCGTGGAGGAGATCAAGCCGGCTGTTCTAGAGTTGCAGAAATGGAAGCCGGGCATGGAACAATCGGTGGATGGAGTTCTGCTACGAGATGATCGAACTGCGATCACAGATGGCCCAACTCGCCCGAAACGCAGACCGGTGAGTAGATCGAACACTTCACGATCCTACCGATACCGAAGTCAAGCAGATCCTCGCCGTAGGAGAGATCAACCAAGGATCAAACAATCACCGGGAGGAAGGGTCGGTTCATGAAAAAACGATGGGGGAAAAATTTTCGACGGTTCATGAAAAAAACGATGGGGGAAAAATTTTCTTCCGGGTTTTTTTCGACGACCAGTATGCATGATCGCAGCGAATGGTTGTCAAATGCAAATGATGGGGCTGTTACATCCAGTAGATTTCAGGGTTCTTTCCATCATCATCCGTCGAAATTGGATTTTCCCTCCTTTGATGGGGACAACCCAAAGGTTTGGCAGCTTAAGTGTGAAAATTACTTCAGAGTTTGTGCGATTCATCCGGATTTCATGATCAATATTGCCACCATGTATTTCTTTGGAGGCGCTAAGGTGGTTGCAATCATCCAAAGCACATAGCGCTTCCATACACGGGAATCATTTGTGGAAGCCGTATGTGATCGATTTGGTCGTGAAGAGCTGCGACAACTAGTCGCCCGGTTTAACCGCTTGCATCGATGGTTCAAGAATCGAGTATGCGAGAAGTTCAATGGCGATGCATCACTTGTTGGCACATCATGAATCATGGAACTCTGTCTTTTCATCACCCAATTTGTGGATGGTTTGAGGTTGGATATCAAATCGGCGGTGATATTGCATAGACCGCTGACTTGGATCTGCGCACGCCTTTGGCTTGCCTACTGGGGAGGAAGTTCGGAATCAATGCACAAAGACACTTTCGCCGAGGAGATCGGACATCGGAGTGTGTGCAGTTTTCGTACAACATTTCCTCTTCCTTTGCCACCAGGAAGGAATGCTGCTCCTGTCAAAATTGAGGAATGAAAGGGACCAGGAATACTCCCACCGATGAAAAGTTGGTTGCCTTACGTACTTATCGAAGGGCTAAAGGACTGTGTTTCACCTGTGGAGAAAAGTGGGCTCAGGATCATCGTTGTGGACCGACGGTGCAACTCCATGTGGTTGAGGGGACTTGCTGAGGGTCTCCGACAACGAGTCCAATCAAGATGAGATGGTAGAATCTCATGCAGATGCTGATTTGATGTCGATTTCCAAAGAGGTAGTTCAAGGTGCTGAAGGTTCACGTACCATGAGGCTAAAAGGGGAAATTCAGCAATTGTCGGTTACAATGTTGGTGGATTCGGGGAGTTCTCATTGTTTCATTAGCGAAGACTTAGCAAAGCAGATCAATGGTGCCAGCAAGTCGTCAACCCTGCTGAAAGTGCGAATTGCTAATGGAGAACTTCTATTTTGTGCAGAGGAATTTCACAATTGTACTTGGACTGCTCAAGGACATACATTCCATACACATTTTCGAGTGCTACCGTTGGGGTGTTATGATGTTATACTAGGAATGGACTGGTTGGAGCAACACAGTCCGATGAGTGTGCATTGGTTGAAAAAAAACCCTGTCATTTTCCTATCAAGGAAGGGAAATCTGTTTATATGGTTCCAAGTGGAAGCCGTCCGAATGCTGCATGATTTGGTTGCAATATTCAGCAGTGCCTGAGATGAGTCTCAATGGGACTACAGAAATGTCCTTGCTGGTAGCCGAACAAGCAGTGGAAACTCGACCGCGCTCTGTTCAAGATCTGTTGTTAGAGTTCGAGGACCTGTTTACTGAACCAAAAGGATTACCCCCGAGTAGAAAATTTGACCATGCAATCCCATTGCTTCCAGGGGTCAAACATGTTAACCTGCGACCTTATCGGTATAGCCCTACACAAAAGGATGAAATAGAGACACAAGTGGCTGATATGTTAACTCAAGGCATCATCCAACCGAGCTCTAGCCCTTTCTCGTCTCCGGTGTTATTAGTACAAAAGAAAGATCACACGTGGCGATTTTGTGTGGATTACCGCCATTTGAATGCAGCCACAGTAAAAAACAGATATCCTTTGCCAGTGATAGATGAACTCCTTGATGAATTGGCCAGTCTTGATATGCGAGCGGGGTATCACCAGATTCGGATGAAACCGGAAGATGAGCACAAGACTGCATTTAAGACTCACAATGGACATTACGAGTTTAAGGTTGTAACAGCCTGAGTTTTAATGAACAGTAATAAGATGTTTTCATAGCATCACTGTTTATCTTAAAACATTGGATATGTTGTTACAATCGAAAACCTCCATTTTCTAGCCAAATCCAAAACTTATTTGAAGCTTCAAAGGAAAATACCAGTCAATGTTGGTATTAAGGTCTGGAAGTATTTTTTATTAAAGACTAGATAAATTATCTTGCCCAAAAATAATTTTTGTTGAAATTTTTAGAAATTATTTTGATCTTGAGAGACATAATTGCTTTTAAATAAACCTATTCGGTTTAAGAGAAATATTTATGTATTTTAAAACATGAAACGATGGTTTTCAAAATTTATTTGGGAATATATCATCGAAGCCTTTCTACAAAATTTCATATATTTTTTACAAATTTATTTGCTATTTTTAAAAGCCGAATCAGACTTTTGGGGATTAAAAATGAGTTGGTCATTCTCGGCTTAACCTAAATTACCGGCATTTGAGCCTTTATAGGACAGAGCCCAAGCGCCGCCGGTTCAAGCCGTGCAATCGGCCGCGACCCGACACGTTGAGGCGTGTGCCACACTTCCAAGTGAGCCTTGAGCCGTCGATCTTCTTGCGAATGGTCCAGATCTGTGAAGCTGTGTGGTTCACCTAAGCACGTGAAGAAATCCCTACCGTTGGATCGCCATCCTTGGTACGGCCGGGATGAAGTCATGACACCCTTCCATTTCTCGGTAGTTGATCTTCAGGAGCAGTCGAAGATTGTGGAGCATGATGTAACATCCCAATTTTCTGAGCTTTACAAATCTTTTAAATAGTTGTAGGAGAAAATTCACCATTTGGATTTTATTTGAATTTAATTTGAAAGCTTAATATGGACTTTGTACATCAAAATAATTTAATAGGATTAAAGTCAACATCAACAATGGTCAAAACTATTTTATCTGGGTTCTTTGGGCTTGGATATATTTTCCAGAGTTTTCTGGAATTTTTCCAAGTCCATTTGCTATTTTATTTTACTTATTTGAATTTCTAGTTTTTATTAAAAAGAAAAAGCAATAAAAATCTCAGATAACTTTTTGGGCCGAAACCCTTTCTTCAGCCTATTCCTTGCCAACCGAGCCGGCCCAAGCCGACCCAGCTATCATCTTATCCCAGGCCCGCTGTTCTTTTTGTTTCCTAAGCATGATCGAAGCGGTAGGCGCCGTTTTTCTTTCCGTGTTCTTCGGAAGGCAACCAAGCCACCAGCCCGCTGCTCCTTTTCCCTTTTTCACGCGCGTGTGGAAGCTGCCCGAGCCACCTTTGTTTTTTTTCCTTTCCTTGGTGTGGTTGTGAGCCCAATGATCGGCCGCTCCTTGCTCTCTACTTTTTGCGCGTGAGGCAGCCCAAATCAACGCCGAGCCTTTCGCCTCATCGATTTCTTTCACGCTTTGGCCCCACGTGGTCACTTTGTCGTCTTCAAAATTTGGACTCGGTACCGTGTCCGTGAATCTGAACAAGAACAGCGTCGCCAAGAACCGACTTGAACTCCTCATCCGGGCCTATTTAAGCTGCGCCTCACATCAATCTGCCGCCTTGTGCTCCTCCTCAAAGCCCTAGCCGCCTCGGATCCCCTTGTAGTTTGGGAATTTCCGGAGAGGATCGCCGCCGCAAGCTTCTGCCGAAATTCTCGCCGTCTAAGCCTCTTCGCTGAACCACCACCTCCTTCAGTTCATGGGGTGAGAGCTTCCTCGTGCTCCCTTCAATACGTGGGCGCTCCCGAATCGCCGAATCCACCGTTCCGTGCACCTCGCCGCCGCCAAGGTCGCATTGCCGCCGTCTAATCGCCACCGAGTCGAGCCACCGCCTTTGAGGCTTCGCGGCTCACGGGTTGCGTTTTGGTATCTCCCCGCGCCCTCTTGCCCTCTTGTGCGCCCTCGTAGTCAAGCTTTGTGCGCCTTGCCATGGCAGCCTTGTTCTTGTGCGTTTTGTGCCAAGTCTTTGCCGGCTAAGCCGCCACGTAATCATCTATCCCATGTGGCGTCCTTGTCATGTCCAAGTGGCAATGCGACGTGGCGAATCACACCCAAACACGATCCAATCTACATAGACCTAGTCCACATACACACCCTATCTATGCCATGGGTCCCTTGAGACAAAATCAATTTCTTTAATTCTTTTTAGCCGATTTTCCTTTCTTGATGTCATCTCGGCGTCGTATGCCCTTTTTCCTTGAGAAAAATAAATCGGTAAATCCATGAATTTCATTATTTCATGTGATTTCAATCTTTCAAAGCCCATATCTTTTGCATCCGAACTCGATTGAGCCCATTCAAATTTCTAAATTCATCTAAACCCAAGATCTACCTATCTGAGATTTTTATATAATTTTTGGAGTTTGTATTGCCTCTTTTTCATTCATTTTTGTTTGTTTGTTTGTTTTGTTGCGAGTAGATGATGCTCGATTGCCGGGAGGTTTTGAAGAGCAAGGAGTATCTCAAGACCAAGATCAATACCAAGACCTTTTCCAAGGCAAGTTATACCTTTGATCATGTTGAACCCAGTTTTTAAAAGTTATATTAATTTAAATTATTGCATTTACTTTAATTATTTATTTCAATGCTTTTGGGATTAGTTAATGTCCAATTTGTTATGACCTCCTTGTCTAATTGTATGCCATAATCTTTTGTCACCCTAGTTTGGATTATTTAGTTGGTGCTAGTGTATTACTAACGTGGGTTGGTTAGATGCGATTAGTTTGCTTAGCCATGCTACGAGTCACCATCTCATGTAGTTGCAAATATAAACTTGACTAAGTGACTATGGAACTATGTGATAGAAACCGTGTGCGCTTATGTGCTATTACTCGTTGATGGCATATGTTGCACTTAACCAACAGGTGGGAAAGGATTTAGACGAGGCAAGTGGGTGTGTGATATTTTGGTGGAGCTATGTGCGTGGGCTTAATAACTTTGTGTGCATAGGGATTGGTAGTTTAATTTGGAAGTCTTGCCTTGGTCAATTAAGGACTTAACTTTGTGCGCCATTGAGTGAGCTTTTCAGTACAACCACATGCACGATGGGGCGGGCCTAACTTCGAAGAAGTTATGGAGTCTTGGCACCGATTACTCGGGTTGTAGGTTAGGCTGTGTCGATTGGGTGGAGGTGTGTACTACCAAGTAGTGCATCACGGGCGGTTCGCCGTGTCCCATCCAACGGTGTGCGTCGTGTGGCTAAGCATACCGAGTATCAATGTCAAGATGAAGTTTAAGAATTGTTTTGTTACGGCTAGTGCTAGCTACACTAGTTGTATCTTGTGGGTAAAGTGTATAACCTCTGCAGAGTGTTAAACAATCTATTCGAATAGCCGCGTCCGCGGTCATGGACATACTCGGTGATTTCACACGAGGGGTAGATTTTCATAAAACCTTGGGAAGGGAGCTGTGTGACCTAAGTCATATGGCTATGTGAATAACTTGATTAGGCTATGTGTCTTTGTGAAATAAAACTGTTCAATTAGTATTGTCTATTTGTTTTGAATTATGCTTTCAATCTATTACTTGTATTTAAATTGCAAATGTTGCATTTATGCAAAAGAACCACAGAAACCTTTCCTTTGGAATAAGCCTGCATCTATAATTGCATTTCTGTGGTATGACTTGCAGTACGGTGTGTACTCATGCTTGTTGTAAAACATGCAATGTAAGAGGAGGAGTCGTCTTTGCTTTTGAGGAGGAGTACATCGAAGGTGCTTGATCGTAGGGTCTTGATCGGTCGGTTACTGTGGTGAATTGATGGGATTCATTTGAAGTTTTCTTCGTTCATTGCTATTTTATTTCTTTGCTAGCCTGCGTGGCTTAATAATTGTAACCTCGACCATAAGGTCAAAACCCTTATTTGTTATCAAATTACTCGTTTATGTTATTAATCGCTTGTGTGGATCGATATTCACCTATGTTGATATTGTGTGCACTAGCGTGATCCTGGACTAGTGCATTATACACAGAGGGTCCAGAATTGCATATTTTGGGTCCCGACACGCAGGTCCTCCAAACGCTCGACGTAATCTCCACCGTCGGATCTTTATTCAACAGCATCCAGCCGTGAATTCAAAAACCCTAACGTGTCTCCAAATTGAGCCGTTAGATCGCAACGAACGGGCCTGATTCATTGGGCCGTTCGGACCATCCCAATTAGCCATCCAATATTGGCCGTAGGATCTGAATCGATGCGGTGCGCTATTTTCGGGATATACCATTTTTGAATGGTAAGAGCTGAAATACACGCGAACCGTTGGATCCTCAATGAGCGGGCCAGATCTTGTGGGCCGTTCGGACCGTCCGAAAGCACCACTCAATCTCCACCGTTGGATCGGCGAGCGAACCAGATTGACGGGCGTTCGGACCGCCCGGACTCCTCTTCAATCTCGGTCGTTGATTTCAGATCCGATCGTTCGGTCCTTTTTAATTCAAAACTCAAAGGCGCGCAATTATGGTGACCGTCGGATCTCAATCCTCGGTACCTCTTGATTCTCAGAAGAATAGGGCGGACCTTTATGTGGCCGTCGGATTAAGATCGTGCGGCCACATTGAAAGGTACCGGTTAGATCTTTAAACATCCATCTTGATCGCGCGCCCATTTGTAATCGGACGGTCGATATCCTTTTGAGCTTTCACGGGCGTGTGCTAGCTGCGGCTGACAGTGGAGCCCACTCGTCAGTGGCACTCCTCTCTTCTTCCTTGCGCTTGCTGCTGCCGCCGACCTTGTTGCCGGAGGGGTGGCTTCACGCCGCGATTATGCGAATATTCCTTGGACACCTGGCACTATTTTGCCACCGCATCATCTCTAGAAACCTCTTGGTTTCTTCGGAGGTTCAAACCCTATATAAACCCTAGCCCTTGTGCTTATCTGCCATTGTTGACCGAGTGAAGCTTCTTCATTTTCTTTCTTCCCAGTGAAGCTTCCTCTCGTTTTCATTTCTTGTTCATCTATCCCAGTGCTTAAGTCACCTTGTAATATGAGTTTAGCATCAATTGTAGGTTGAGCCGTGATCTTGCTCTCTGTGTCCAGAGCCGGCTGAAGCACCACCGAGTTGATTTTCTTGCTCCGGTGAGATATTCTTTTCCCCTTCCTGTCAAGAACTTATGTTATGATTCTTATAGCTCAAGTCCTCCATTATTTTCGTTCTTGATCAAAGCAGAGTTGTGGATTTTGGATCTTTCTTTGTTTTCGCCAAAACCAAATCCTTCTTATCTAGCTCCGGTGAGTGAGTCTTGATCTTAATCTTTTACATTACGAGCATCTTAAGGACTTAATTAACCTCTGGAATCACTCACTTGTGATTTCTTTGCTCAAATCTTGTTGTCACCAAAATACTCTATTTCTTAACTTTTCGGTCTTTCATATCGTTTCCAAGATTTTGAGCTTTCCTGTTTAATCTACAAGTTCAGATAGTCTACTACTTAACCCTAGCATCATAAGCAATAATCTTTTTGAATCTTGATGCCTTCAAATCAGCTAGTTAGCCAAAATCCTTCTCTATTGCTGTTGTCGGGCAAAACCGACAAAAGCCGTAGTCCCCTCCTTTCTGTTAATCCTGGCTGATTAGTGTTAACATGGGTTAAGTTGGGTTGTTATCTCTGCTAAAGAATGGTCTTTAGCATAAGCAAAGGTAGCTTTTGCTTAGGATGCCTCTAAATCGATTTAGGTTCTAAATCCATTTCTGTGCTGTTCTGCCGGTCAAACCGACAAGAACTGTACCAAATCTTTTCTGTTAATCTGGCCGATTAGGGTTAGCTAGGCTCTATCTTGGTTATTAGGTTTACCAGAGGGTTAGAAGTAGCTTAAGCTGAGATCTCCACTTAAGTATGTTTCACAACCTGGCATTTAAGCCGTCGGATGCACCTCTGTGGTATTGTCGGTTAAACCGACAGTGCACATAGCAGCATCTGAAATCATTAGCTCTTGTTAAATTGGTGCTAGAAAATGATGAATTAGGTCACTGTATTAATTAAGGTTACTCTAAGCTTAAGTAAAAGCATTTTGCTTAGAATGTATATAAATAAACAAATTCTTTTTAACTTGTCCTGTTTCAGTTTTCAAAATCTATAACTGTAGCTCTAAATCGAACCTTAAATCTTGTCAATTTAGTAACAATAAATGTTGATTTAGTCTTTTAGTTTTACTCACTTAACTATAACTTAAATAAAAATATTATTTTACTCATAATATAATTTAGCAACAAGCTTTGCTTTTATAACTGTCCTAATTTCAGTTTTGGAAATCGAACTTGTAGTTCAGTTACACCTCAATTTTGATAATTAGTGTTAGCGATGTTAAATGATAAGTAGACTTTAGTTTTACTTATTTAACTACAACTTTAACATGAGTATTACTTTGTTCATAACATACTAAAGCGACAAACCTTATTTTTGCAACTTTGTCTTAATTTGAGTTTTTCAAAATCGAAACTATAACTTTAAGTTAAACCTAATTTTGTCAATTAGTGGTGTAGAAATTAATATGGATTATTATCTTTATTGGGTTAGTATAGCTTAAGCATATTGCTAATCGTGCATTACAATCTTGATCATGCATTCTTTTTCAATACTTTGCTCTCTGTCGATTTTCTTGTGTTTATTGGATTTTATTTGTCTTTTAGATTCTGGTTCTTCTGAAGTGGTTGACTCTGTTGTTGAGCAACAAGAACACGAACAAGAGGTTTACTATTACCAAGGCAAGCATGCTCTTTGCACCATGTTGATCCCAGAATTTTTGAACCGTAGATTTCCAAAATCTGAGAATCTTGTTGCATGCAAATTTTCTAAAATTTATTTGTGATATGTCTCTAGATAGTTACAACCTAACACTTGAGGCTTATCTTTAATCGATCATACACTCAAACTTAAGGTAGTGCTTCTATACTTAAATACTTGTTTTCCGTTATTGTAGCCATGCGGTCCATAGAGCGTTAGTGTTTGACAAGCTTATCTTGTCAAACATGGGAACAATAAATGAATTTAATTTATTTTGATTCTTTGTTCGGTTTATTTAAATCGAAATGAATTTAAATCTTGTTTAATAAACTGATTTTAAATCGGACAAGTGAATGCTAGTGATAGTGCCTTAGTGCGAGAATTGAGAAATGTGGTTGTCTTATGCGGATTGATTAAGGACCTGAACATTGGCTAGATGATTCAAGCCCCAACGTACTTCCACACGCGATGTATGGGTATTGTTTGGTTAAGTAAAAGGTTAATGCTATTGAGTTGGAAAATAGGAAAGTAAGGACATATGTGTTTGATCTCATATCATATCATATGTTCTTAAGAGGGTGAGGGCGTACATGTGTTCCATCACATGTATGTACCTTAAGAACTCCGTTGCGAACTAATATGTGCAGCTAGCTGACTCTACTTTCTATCATTTAATTTCGTTTTTGAATCGGCATTCCGGCACAACATGTGGACCCCGGTTGGCGAGTTCTATTAGTAATTTGAATGGCGGGATCGGTCACACATGGGTATTCGGCTCAATAGTGTCAACTTGTTGAAAAACACCAAATCTTAGTTTACGGCGGCATACCAAAGGCGGTGTGCTATTATTAGGAGGCTTACGGGCTAACTAAGTCGTGTGGGTAAAGATGTACACCCTGAGGTTTAAAACTATTCGAATAGCCGTGTCCACGGTTACGGACAACGCTTGAATTTGAATAGCGCTTTGTATAGACTTTGGAAATAAAATTTTGGTTATGGGTGAACTCGGCATGAGAGGCATTCATGCAATAATTTTTGGATGTTGGTGAATAGCCACTTTAATGATGTTACTGTTTATGATTATGTCTCATTTACTTATTGTTTTAGTCCAAATTGATTTATAAAATTGCTTTGTCAAAACTTAGCAAATGGAGGTTAAGATGTATTGCTTTATGCAAAAATTGAGCCATTATGCCTACCTGTTGTAACCTTATGCATATACAAAATTTTAATCCTTTGTATAGGTTCTATTAAACACTTTCTTTTCATAGTTTGTATAAGTCTTGCTGAGTACCTTCTGTACTCAGGTGCTATAACCTCTTGTTGCAGGTGAGGATGGTTATCTATATGAGATGCCCGTTAGCGCCGATCAGGGTGACGCTAACGAGTGAAGCTATTTCTTTCCTCCACGCAATAGCTTTGAGGGTGATGGGGCCATTGGTGGATTTTCTTTGTTTATCTTAAGTTTCGCTATTGAATTTTTGTTTGTGACCGTGAGTCACTGAACTTGTAGAAATAAAATGTAAACTTTGTATGAATTAATTTAAATGTATGCCTTGTATGTGTGATACAATATTGTTAAAGGATATATGTGCAATAGTCACGGATCCTGGGAACTATTGCAAGACATATATCCGGGAACCTGAATGTTGGATTTGCACCTAATTAAGAATTATGCTTCTAGTATGATTTTTAATTAAGGACCGGTTGTTCTTGATTAAGAATTATGCTTTTGGTATGATTTTTAATTTGGTATAAACCTCCAATATTCCGGGGTCCTTACAAAGGTAATGTCTTATGGTCTAACTAGTGCACCGGCTACATTCCAAGGACTAATGAACACCATATTAGCTCCTCTATTGCGAAAAGGTGTGTTAGTATTCATTGATGATATACTTATATATAGCAAATCTCTGTCGGATCATGAAGGAATGATGAGGACAGTGTTCCAAATACTGACAGATCACCAATTAAAGCTTAAACGATCCAAATGTTCGTTTGCACAACAACAGCTCTCGTACTTGGGGCATGTCATTAGCAAGGAAGGGGTGTCTACTGAATCCTAAGAACATTGATGTTTGTCGAAATTGGCCTCTCCTACCAATGTCAAGGCAGTCCGAGGATTCCTAGGACTGGCCGGGTATTACCGAAAATTCGTTAAGAATTTCGGGTTAATCAGCAGGCCCCTCACCGATATGCTCAAAAAGGACTCAGTGTTTGTGTGGGCCGGGGACAAGGAGACATCATTTCAAGTATCTAAAACCGCTCTAGTATTGCTCCAATCCTAGCTCTTCAATTTCAACAAACCATTTGTTATTGAAACCGGCGCTTCTGACAAAGGTGTGGGAGCCGTATTGATGCAAGAGGGACACCCACTAGCTTATCTCGGCAAATCTTTGGGGCAACGCAACCAAGGGCTGTCAACTTATGAGAGAAAGTTTAGCCATTATGATTGCTATTGATCGATGGAGACCTTACTTGCAACATGCAAAATTTGTGATTAAAAGCGATCACAAGAGTCTTGTCAGATTGGATGATCAAAGACTAAACACGGTGTGGCGTGACTCGACTAAATTAGCTGGTTTGAGATACCGATTGGTATATAAGAAGGGAGTTGAGAACAAAGCAGCGGATGCATTGTCTCGGCAATACGTGTGTGGTGGGGGAAATTTGTTGGCTGTGTCCATCTGCGTGCCCTCGTAGTTATCGAAAGTGGTCCAGGGATATTCTTCAGATCCATCGACAGAAAAATTGTTGACTTAGTTGAGGGTGGAAGGTAACAAGCATCCAAAATTTTCATTACATGATGGACTTTTGCGATATGCGAGGCGCAGTGTGGGTGGGTGTTAATACCTCTATGTGAAGAAGATCATCACGATGCATGCTAGCGCGATAGGGGGACATTCGGGATTCCAAGTGACATACAACCGAATACGTAAACTTTTTGCTTGGCCGGGAATGAAACAAAGCATTAAAGAGTTTGTAGCAGCATGCACAATCTGAAGCAGGCAAAAACAGAACATGTAAAATACCCGGGTCTCTTGCAACCCCTACCAATACCCGATCAAGCCTGGCAGATGGTGTCCTTAGACTTTATCGAAGGCCTGCCCAGATCTTCAAGCTATAAAAGCATTATGGTTGTTGTGGATAAGTTTTCGAGATATGCGCACTTTGTGCCTCTTTCCCATCCCTTTACTGCATTTCAAGTCGCACAAGCTTACATCAACAATGTGTTTAAACATCATGGCCTGCCACAGTCCTTGGTGTCTGATCGGGATCGCATCTTCACCAGTACATTGTGGAGAGAGTTGTTTCGGTTAGTGCAAACCCAATTGCGAATGAGTTCTTCCTATCACCCACAAACCGACGGCCAGACGGAGAGGGTTAATCAGTGCCTTGAAGCATATTTGCGGTGTTTCGTTCATGCCTGCCCCCGTAAATGGTCAGAATGGTTGGCATTCACAGAATTTTGGTACAATACTTCCTTCCATTGTACATTGGGTAAGTCACCCTTTGAGGTTTTGTATGGTCACAGTCCGCGCCACTTTGGTATTGTGGATGCTGCAGATTGTCATTCCCCGGAATTATCATCTTGGTTGTTGGACAGGGAATTGATGACTAAGTTGCTGCGCCAGCATCTTCATCGCCTCTCAACGCATGAAGGTCCAGCCGATCGAAAAAAGATCGAGCTTAGTTTCCACAGGAGATTGGGTTTATCTAAAGTTCTACCAGTATGTTCGGACTTTGGTGTGTCGAGCTCACCATAAGCTCGCTTTCAGTTATTTGGGCCCTTCGGATCGAGCATTCAATGGGTTGATAGCATACAAGTTGAAGCTTCGCCATCATGTCAAATACACCCTGTGATACATGTCTCTCAATTGAAAAAGGCTTTGGCTCCCAGCGAGACAAGTCTGACTGAGTTACCTAATGTTATTCTTGTGAGTCTGGAGAGAATACTCGGCGATCGTTTGCGAACTCGGATCAAGATCGTGAGTCAGTCTTGGTTCAATGGTCGGGAGGATCACCATTCTGACTACAGGAAGACTGGTCAATTACTGACGCGTTTTCCATCTGACCGCTTAGGGCAAGCCGTTCGGGGAGGAAATTGTTACACTACCAGGCGTGCCAGATGAGGAACAGTATGGCGCAGAGTCGAAGCAACGGAATAAAAGACTGAGAAGGCCTAGCGCTCGTTTTCCGTCTTTGGACTGTGTTCGGTGATTCGACGCAAGGCAGGAATCTGGCATTGGGTGGACCCACCTAGCAGGCCAAGGCAGAGCAAGTCTTTAAGTATTGTTTCGCTTCTGTTGTTTACGGTTACGAAGAATGTAATAGGAACCTTTCCCCTCTTCTAACAACCTCTCTGAACCCTCCTCTTTCTCTGCCGATTCTTCTCTCATACTTCCCAGAACCTGTATCGATACTTCAGTTTGTGAGTTGAATCCACTTTACTCGAGAGGTTGGTAACACTCTACCACGGATGGACGCCCTAAGGGCATGTACAATATGCTATAGATAAATGTTGTCAATATCATCCATTTATGTCATCTATAAATAGCATTAAAGACAACTTCTACAATGAATTATCCTTTTTACATGTCTCTTTCATGTATAATGTGTCTTGTTTCCTGTGTTACAATTGACTACTGCATGAGAGACAACATAATTCTTCTCTATGATCCCTTTCTCCCCTCCTCATCATCTCGTGTCCCGCGTGTCAAGATTTACAGATAGCTAACGTCACATCATTGTATATGCTCTAGCCATCCAGGTAGGATAGATGACATCTCAACAGACGTAGTAGTTTTAAAGAGTTACCGTAGTTTCATTAACCATCCGTAGGTTGAATTAAATTTTGTGGGCCTAGCTTGAGATATACGGTTGAAGCGGGAGTTTGTGAGCTATGTCGGTTCCAATTGAAAATTTTGTTAGGAGAGTTTCATTAAAAGTTGCAGGGTCTTCCTAAAGATTCAGTCTATTGGAGTAGGAGTCTTTCAGTGATAGCTTAAAAGTTGTGACCCCTGCCTTAAGCTCTAGTCCATTGGAGTCGAGTTTTTGGCTGGTAGCTTCTGAAGCTACCACCTCATGTTAGATTACATTGGAGATGCTTTTGTGAAAGAACACAAGGGGCAGTGTACATGCCTCGTACTTCGTTCTTTGTCGCGCAAGTTTGAGGTTTAAGGGTTAAAGTGGGTTACATTCAAGGGTTTTGTAAAGACAAATAGCTCTAGTTACAACATTAAAAAGACAATATGTGCATATTAGTGAATTGTATCTTGGATTGCTACACCTGTTATCGACTATAGCGGCTGTATGAATTGATTGGATAGTTCTCTAACAAGATGCTATCCACTGAAGAACTCAAATTAGAGAGTGAAACCTAGCTGACAGTTCATTGAAAAAGACACATCTAAGTAATCATTAAACATTCAAATCGTCCATCATACTGGAAATGGAAATACAGCTTCGCATGAATACAGAACACTCTGAATCCACATTGTTAATTCAAAGCTGTTTCCATTCAAAGTTGTACATCACCATCTGCATTTTGCAACTCCACGATGTTAAATAGATATAATACAAGCTAATTAAATATCCAAATTAAAAGCTCACATTCCCAAACTTCTCAAATCTCTCCTGAAAAAGGGAAGCCACCAATCCTTAGCATCACAAGCTACTAGGGTTAACAATCGATAACTAACAAAATGAATGTCACTGACCTTACAAATACACAGCTGGATCCACCAGAAAGATTGAGACAGTTCTAACAGCCACTGAGTTCTCCTTTATCCGAAGGAGAAAACTCACTTGATACTGGACTAACCATCCAGCAAAAGCATACTGTTTCTTACACAATTGCCCACAAATGAACAACTTGCGCTCGAAGGCATGCTTAGGGGCAAGGCCCTTTGACACTACACCATGAAGGGTGGGGGAATAGCTTTTCTACTGGCTCGGTTTCGCACGTTTCATGCCACCGTTGCTGAATGGAGAGACGCTTCCAGGATGAGGGCTATCCTCTCTCAGAGTTGAATTCAGCATTGCCAGTTCCCTCAGCTGTTGCCTTTTATAGAAATCTTGCGATTCATCCTACATGGAAAAAAAATCGAGAATGAGTTATGAACACGAGTCTTATATGGAAGTCATTCATAACTGCAGGTAATTTCTTAATAAGATAAAAAAATATATACAAACTACTTTACACAAACATTGCATAAAAGAACGATAAATTACCACTCAAGAAGAGCTATCGGAAGATAGCCTGAAAATCTGGTCAAAGCTACCTTACGAAATGCTAGAAACAAAGTAATTCTATGACATCAAATATGGTTTTTCTAACTGGAGGGGTGGGAATCAGCTCGGCACCAAAAACTGAAAGTGTGAAACCTGGCCCTTTCAGCCTTTGGGCCCTTCGTCATTGGCTCATCGCCTCCACATTTGCGTCATACTTACCAGATTCACCATAACCCCCGCGATACCGGATTCATCGATCAGGGTACAAATACAATTCAATGTATGTGGTATGCCATGATTATGTAGTTTGGGAGGAAAAGTGGAGTACTGCGTATTGTGACTCAGATGTACTGCATTCCACGAAAATATGGTTTGCACCCAAGCAATCAAAACAATCATTTTGGACAATAAATGGAAGCATTCAATAAAGTAATGATTTGAGGGATTAAAAAAAAACATGCCCAGCATATTTTCGGTTCTTGATACGTTGAAATTGAAAATTTATGCTCTGAGATAATGTACTTCAGTTCTATGCTTTCTGGGCAAGAAAATCAAAGGCCTCCTCTCACATGGCGAAGTTGTCCATGGGCTAGCTTTCCCCCACTGGCCATTGCCCATCTTTTGGGCAAAACAACTAAGTATGCCCTTGGTTGAGCCCAAGCCTGTCTAGTACTCCTGAAGCCTCCTCCTTAGCCCTCAAGTTCCATAGCCTTGATCACAGTTACATCCAGGTTGGTACAGGGTGCAGTACAGTGCACGCCACTTCTCCTTCAAATTCCACTGTGATGGTGTACTACATACTGCGATTTGAACCCGGCTCAAGAATCCAGTATGCGGTATGTGGGCGCTGGGATGAATCTGGTAATTATGGCCTTGACCTTGTCACCCCATTCTTGTCCTCGCTAGACACCAGTGCTACTCGTCCCTCATCATGCATAACATGCCACCTTCACCCACTTCATTACTGCTATGACTATTGCATATTCTGATAAAAGTTGCAGATTTTACTAAGTTTGGTTTACTACAACACTCTTTCAAGTTCTAGTTTTTTTGCACAGGTTGTAGACTAAAGTTTGCAAAGTTAGACCATAGTCAACAATTTAATGTTCATGTTAACTGCAATTAATTATTGGATACAAGTTCTGCTCATTATAAGAGGTGCTCCTTTCAAGTTTTCCACATATAAAACCAAGATCAGGGCAGCTGGGTTGCCCAGAATACCCGATACAAATCACGGATACACCGATACCGTGATACATCATTTTCCCAAAAACACGTAAGCGGCGGTACATGTGTGTGTGTGTGTGTGTGTGTAATAAAAATAAAAAGTACAGAAATTAATGAATTGCAATTATCCGTGGTTCAACCTACTAGTGCAGAAATAAAAAGGCGTAAGTTGTGGTGCACAAATACTAGATCCTCAAGCCGGCCGTGGTTTAGCCTACAACAATGCAATTGCAATCGAATTCCATGCGGTTGGTACAAATTAAGAAATTAAGAAAAGAAAGTAAGTATATAACCTATTTCACATTGAACTGTGGATCAAACCATAGGTACTTCAGTTTCTTTCAACGCAAGAAGATGATGTTGGATGCCCAAGTAATTTTGATGACAATTGCTTTGTTGTTTGCTTTGGGTCTAGATGGGCTCTATTCTCAATTGAGTCAAAGGAATTAAATCCAATTCCAAATAAAGAGAAAAAAGCAAATTGTTGTTTACTGAATAGATCGACCATACATTTTTGAGTCGAATAAGGGGTGTTAGGGTAGAGAGGTCTCGGGGAAGTATCGAAGAAGTATCCAAGCGAGATTGAGAATTTTCTTTTTTAAAAAAAAGGAAAATCACCGATACTTGCGAGGATCGTATCCGGCAAATGTCGAGGCCGTATCCAGTATCCGATCTTGTCACGCCGATTTTGGGAAGTATCCACGTAACATAGCAAGGTAGTCCATGAGAGGAAAAGATCACTTGGTCCATTGTCGAGGAGTACACTAGTCGGATCTGCGATCCATGCTTGCACTAGCGATTTGCGATCCATGATTACACTAGACAGTTGTGACACGGAAGACATGATGGCACTGAGATGTGGTGCCACTGGGCTGAGAAGAATAGAGGGAGGAAAAGCAAGGTGAGCATGAGGGAGAGGTGAAGTAGCCAATGTTTGATATGTATATTGCTTAGGGTGTTCTTTGTATATTCACCTACACCACCTGCACATGTTATATTGGCTTTTCGCCCATTGGAATAGACAAGGGTCCCTTAGCCCTCAAATGGGAAACAACAGTCTGCTTTTTGGTGTTCCATGCAATCGAGAGAACCAAAGAAAACATAATAGGCGAAGAGGCGCGTCGGAATAATCGCTAGCCAGGTCACATCGAGTACGCTGAACTCGCAGAGCTGCGGCGAGGAAAGAAAAGAGGCAGTGATGGTCCCAAGAAAGATATCGCGGACACGAAGGTGACTCTAGTGGAATTGAGTTGGAGCGAAACAATCGACTCGAGAATATGAAGCTGGATGATAAATGTCAAGTCGAGTGATCCCAACATAGTTGAGGCTCTCGACAAGATGACGATAGCGAGTGAGGTCCTCAAGAGGCTCACCATCAATAGGTCGAAGATGAACACCCACTCTATAGGAGTAGATGCTTCATTACATGAGATAGCAGTGCGAGGACCAAGTTATTGCTCTTGATATGTGCCTTGAACTTAGGTTAGCGATTTCTTCACCAAGACACGACTAGAACTCAAGACAACTTCTACCTCTCAAAACTTCGGTGTTGTTGATCTACCATGAGTTTGAGGTGGAGTGTTAGATATGTACAATGCTTAGGGTGTACTTTGTAAATTCACCTACAATTTGTACATGTTATATTGGCCTTTGGCTCATTAGAATAGACAAGGGTTCATTCCAATGACCAAAACTTGTACACAGGGGTTGAGGTGCCCCGAATTTTAAGGCAACACGTCCAGAGGTGTAAATAGCTGTAGTATACACCAACAAACATTTTTTAGATGTGACGGAATAAGACTTATTCCCTACACTTCAAATTTAAGGTAAAAGTGAGACTCGAACTTGGGTGAATGGGTTCACAACTTTGTGTGACCACCATTGCACACAGATGAAAGGAAAGTTGATGACATAGCCTGTAATGGCATTTTACCACCGAAAGGAGGTTTTGGAGTGATATTTTTCCTAACATGACCTCCATAGTAGCATTTTCCCAAATTATAAAATCTGAAGTGGTATTATCAAAATTTTCAGAATAAGTTAATACATGGAGTCATGTAATATTTCTGCACCGTTAGCCAATCTTCCTTACATCTAAAATTGCCTATAGCAGTCTTCTAATTGTGCCACATCACCTTCAAAACTGTAGCCATTAGATCAGACTCAATTAAAATATTATCCCTTAGATCTTAAATAATTAAGAGATGCTTTGATTAGACACCTTTTATTTGAAAGGTGGAAGTTTATAAAACCGTATGCTTGGTTTCATGAAAAGACATCCTTTTATGGCACCCTTTGGAGATTATAAATAGTCTAGGAATACCTTCATTAGTGTTGATAGTAAAAGTAATCATCAACCAAAAAACCCGCAGCAAAGCATGGGTGATAATACTAGTTACACAGAAAGTATCCATGTGGGTAGAATTTAAGGTACACTTACCACTGGCTTTAGCAGCTCTTCCATGATTTCTTGTGCCTGTCTCAATCTTGTATCAATGATATTGGCTGGTAACTCAGCCTCGATCAAGACATGCAGTGGATCATTCAGATGCTCATAGCCAGGTTTTCCTTTTAGCTTCTCCTCCTAGAGAAATCAAAGCAAAGATTTGTAACTGTGTATTCTTAGGGCGGGAAAAAACATGTACATGGAGCAATAGGAGCTGAAATTTGTCAGTAATCTCTGAAAATATGACATGGAGAAAGGCTTCTTCTTAATTATCATGAAATTGATGTAACAACATTGACAAGAGGCAAGAGTGGTTTCCAAAAGAGAAGATACAAAGCCATATGGCTTGGTGAGCAAAGATTACCACAAGACTAGCTAATACTAATAAATGATATATGGATAGATGTGAGAGATTCATTTCCACATATCATGAGCTCCAAAAACAAAAAGAAAATTGAAGATTAGAACAACACATTCGTCCAGAAAAAGTAGCAAGTACATTACTCAATGTTAGCAAGGCACTAAGTGTCTTAGTCGCAGGATAGTGGGGTAAATCACAGAAAACGGATGCAATTTCTTTGATGCAGAGCTCTGGTAGATTTATTGAATAACGAATATTTGCACTACAGGTGCATCTAGCAGGAATGGGCACCAAAAATGTGCAGAGTTAAACAGTATGATAAGAGCTCTACTATTTGTAGAAACAAAGACTTCTATTAGCTTTTCTGAGCAATAGCTAATAGGTGGGTACAGTGGCCAGGAAGGCCACCTGTTAGAAAAGTGTTTCAAACAATTCTGCAAACACTTAAAATGCTTGTGATAATGGAAAAGTCAATTGCCTACAGTTAAACTTTAGCATCAAAATGCCACAGCATCAGGAATAATTCAGCATGCTAAACATAACAATAGCAAGATTTTGAACTTTCCTTATTTATCAAATCCAGTAGTAATATTTCCTTCCTAGTCGATGCACCAGAAGGAAAAACAAAACAAAACAAAGATATGAAAGGAATTTTATTGAAGGTAAGCTGTAGTACACTAAGCCCCATCACCTACAAAGGATTAGTCATTGGGTATTGCGTTTCTCAGTGGGGTCCTCCTCATGGGAGGATGTGGACCTCGAGCTAGTCTGTCACTCTGTCCCAAGCAGGCGACAAGATTTGGTGACATACTAAAGCAAACCGATGAGCAGGCACTACAAAATCTGCCTTGACAAGTACCTACATGTTGGTCATCAAAACAGTAGGTATTTTGCTTTTCATTTTATGTATTAAAATTTTTGATCAAGTTAGGCACCCATTTGAAGATCAGAATTTGAAAATGCTTAATGGAAATACTAGTTCAACATCAGAGATTGATAATTGGGATTTCTATTCAAGCAAGAAAGCTAAACAGGAGAGTAGTTCAAGAGTTCAGTAAAGGGTATTAAATTAAACATAGCAAAGAAGTTTCTTGACCTAACAAGCTTTAAAACTTTGGTAAATTTAATATAGCATAAATTACAAAAGTATATTAGTGCGAATATTTGAATGCTACAAAATTCTTGTCACCTTGTCTGTATCTTTGATGGAACCCTTCCCTCTAATGAAAACACGGCAGCCAGTTGATGCTTCAACCCGCTTTAGAGAATTACCCCTTGGTCCTAGAATGCGTCCCACAAAATTGAACTGGAGCAAAGTGAAAATAGAACATATTAAAAGCTGCAAATATTATTGATTATTCTGCGCTGAAGTATAAATTGCACAAGTTGTGGAAGGCATACATTAGGGTAAGCATCAACTGGAACCTCCAAGCGTATGATCTTCTTGACAATATAAGAGCCAGGACTTGGCGGTGCTCCTTGCCAATCCATACTTGTTCCAGGAGGAGAAAGCCTAACCTCTATTATATTAAAAAAAGTCCATTAGTATTTTTGACAAGGACACCCTAAAGTATGTCAGCAAAGAACATGATAACAATGATAGAGAACTTTCATGATTTTATATCTACCATTAAAGCAAAATGTTCTGGAATTGTAAGCTGAAAATAATGAAACATTGAATAGCAAAAGAAGGCTCTTGAAGTGATTAAAATCTGTAAAAAAGAAGTATGTTTCAGTTATTAATTTGTTATGCCTACCTCTTGGTGTAGCCCACTCCAAGGACCAAAGCCATTCGCATGTAGGTTAGGCCGCACAATTGGTGAAGACATAGGACTGGGACTTCTATACGGCGCCTGTCAAAATCGCTGAATCCATGGTGCGTGGACCATGCTTGATACCGCATGATTTCTAAATAACAGAAAGGTTGGAAGAGGAGGAAAAGACAAAGTTATTTATTGGAATGGGGGGTTTATATTTTGCTATGAAATGCCAGTGTTAAACGTTATTCATAAATCATACTAGAGTCGTAAGTGCATTATGAGAAACAATTACAGGAAAACAAAAGTAAAAATCAAGAAATATGTGCACAAAGATATTACATGATACAAATATATGTGCCTTTTAGAATCAGTGGTGGATCCAGAGGATCATACATTCATACTTGTGGGGACAAATATATAATTACAGCTGGGTCTATTACTGTATATTTTTATAGTGCGCTGGATTTTGTCATAAATACATATAAACATTGGTAAAGGAATTCTTCAATTCAAGAAACCAAAAAGCCAACATATTTCATCTTTTAAGACCGAAACAAAAAGGAAAGCCCTTTTTTAGAAGTAGCGCTACACAAATTTAGTACCTTGATCTTTGGTACAACAAAGGGTAACACAATTGGAGAGATCCAGTAGTTCAATTTCTGTAAGCAATGCCTGGTCCCTGTTTCTAAATCCTGCTATCTTAAAGTAAAGTGCAGTTGCTTCTGCACAATTTTTTTAATCAGCATTCCAAAAAAAAAGATGGTCAGGCTATATGAAGGGAAAAGGTAGCCTTTTCAGTTTTGATTGTTGAAAAATGGTCAGAGTGGAAGGTTAAATTGGGTAAAAGTGTTGAATACATGGTTAACCAGGCAATCAATGGTTATTCAGCCTGTTTACTCGGGTTGAACCGTGGGCTGGGCTTTAAAAAAAGAAAGAAGGCAAACTCCCCATACAAGATAAAAACAAGTATAATGTTTGTGGACACTTCCTTAACGCTCCAGCCTATAGAAATGAAAGAAAGATGTAATATGTTTGCTTTGCTGCTATATAAGTATAAATATGTAAATCTAAGTTTTAAATAGTAAAATCGTATACCAGGCCGTACATAATATTATTACAAAACAGTAATTAAATGCAATATTACCATTTTATAGAATATTATTATAGTAACAGTTAAATGCAATATTTGTAAACATTCCACAAGACATTACATTGAATTAATGAACTTTTCACATTGGTCTATCATATGTGAATGCCCGTAAGTAAATTTTTCTATCTGATTGTATGGTTGTCTGACAACCACCATATAAACCATGTTGCAACTTATGTTAGTCTGAATCCAAGAATTTCAGCCTTAAAAAGGGTACAGTTTCCCAAAGCTCTAATGTGGCAAGCAATACGATGCCTTGAAACTTGAAAGCATGTGGTTTAGACAAATATGTCACTCACGAAAAGTTGATAACGCCGTTAATGCAGAGATAAAAAATAGAACCTGATCCAACAAGATTTTGACGTTGTTCACTAAAGCAAGGACAACGTTTTTCAGCATCCCAACACACAAAAACAAGAATACAGAAATATCTGCAGTAGTAGTTAATAGTTCCCACAGTATTTAGCCTTTCAAAGGATCCTCATAAATTAATCGACACATTGTTTATATCAAGCAAGACAATCGACGATACCTGGTGCATTGCAAAACTTCCTGATATAGTCACGCCATATCTACAATGTGCATGCCGTATCTACAATGCTCTATAACTTGTTTTAGTTACTGATGCTAAGATAAATTCTCAAGTGAGCATCTCATTCTCACGAGTCGCAAGATGTCGAAACATGTACATTCTTGTGGCAAATCGAATGGCAATCCCCAAAACAGGGCAGTAGCCAGTAAGGCATAATACGATTGCTCTACACCATTCAACGATCATCTCATCCCGCTTGTCCAAGAAATATCGCAAGACAAATCAAGATGGCAACTGGCCAACTCTATCTAACACCACACAGACCATCGCTCGAACACATAAGCTGCGGAAAAATCAGCAGCCACCCAAGCATTGAGTCACGCGATTCCCCAATCCCGATTGCAAAAAAACCTCTCTCATCCAAAATTTTTCTCATCAATCTGCAAGGAACAGTAAGCAAGAGATCAAAAAAGATCTCACCTTGGTTCAACAGCCGGCTGCATATGGGCAGCACCTGCATGAAAGGACCCAGCTTTTGATGCTCAGCAAGAAGCTCAGCCAAGTACTGACTGCAAAGAAGCTAAGAATTACATCATCACAGTACCAACCAATCGAAAAGGGCAAGCAAAAAAGAAGAGAACGATCTTTGGATCAAGAATCAGCAAGAAACAATCCAAGAATCGCTCATAAATCCTTGGCGATGCTTTACCTATCAGAGTCAGGGTTGCTCCTAATCTGGGGCGAGAGGGTTCGTGCAGGGGAGAAACCCTGGCTGTACAGCCCTGACATGGTGGCAGCCAAGAGGGAGGGAGGGAGAGGTGTGTGAGAGGAGGGTGTGATGATAGAGGCTGCTCAAGTAAACCAAAATAAAGCCCAGCAGCTACTGCCCTTTCTCATGTGAGAGAGAGAAAAAAGACCTGCTCAAGGCTGTCAGCCATAAAAACCTTACATTTTATTTGTAAGCCAAATAAATAGGCAAATTAAATAAATAGGGTTGGTTTAGAGATATTTAGGAAACTAGGAAAATTCTCTAACAATGTTAGCACTCAGCGATGGATACCGAAGTGTTATCTTGACTAGTGGTTAGCGATGACAACTACTTCTTTAGCAGTCCAAGGATTAATGGATTTCAAATTTACACCACACTGAGATGCAATTGGTACTTGATTCGATGAATATGTTGGACTCTTTTTCTACCTCATTGTAGACTTTGAATCTTGCAACATGTGATTATCGATCATCGTGGTAGCAAAAGTATATTATTAATGATCTGCATTGACATCTAGGATTTATGCTTTGATAGCGTTGTTGTTAATTAGAAGAGAATTAGAGGAGATTTAGCCAGCATATGTATTACCATCATCGTAGAGAAGAGTCGGTTGAATAAAACCCATCATGGGTAAATAAATCAGGTTAAAAACTCACTGGAGAAGAACACAACTAGAATAAATTGATCAAGGAAGGAAAACATAAGAAACTAACTAAATCTAAAATTACTTCTAAAATCAACAGGTCCTCCACCCACTTAACTCTGACAAGAACGCTAGAGAAGAAGTGAGACTAGCCAGTGGTAGATTGGCGAAGTTAGACTGTTCATGGCGGCTGAATTTCAAAACCTTATTTGTTTGAATTAGGACTTGGGGCTAAAGCAAGCTCTACCGAAATCGATAAAATTAATTTTAAAAGGAAAATCTATTTATTTAATACTGAAAATGAATTAAATATTAGTTTTTATTCCAAAAATGATTAAAATAATACTTTAAATCGAAAAAATCAATTTTTGGTAAGGTCGGTAGAGCTCGAAACTGTTGATTTGGTGGGCTTTTCAAGCCGGCTTCCGACCCATTTGAACAGTCTAGATGAAGTTGCGTTAATAGCTAATGTTCCTAGCGGTGGTGGCGGTATATCCTACCTAATCCTTCCATGAGGCATGAGTTGTTGGAAATATCGTAATATTTTAATTCTAGATTTTTATTAGAAAGCAAATATTGCAAATAACTAGCAATGCATAAATCGAACTAACAACACATAACACATTGTAGTTCAAAATATGTGCGAGACATAATTATATCGAGTCGTTCGATTCGCACAAAGCGACTTATAGTAGGGTTTGATGAAGAACATGAAGTAAGCATGATGCGGTCGTGGAAGTAGACAACATCGAGGAAGAAGTCGAGTAGTCACGTGGGTCTTGCTGCTCGAAACCTTATTGTTGCCTGTGTAGGTACTCTATGCAACAATGATTAGGAGATAGTTGCTCTCCTCCGTTTAGATGCATGCCAAGGAGGAAGGCGGCGTGATACAACAAACTCAACATCATATCACAATTCACGAGGAGGAAGAGCGATGTAAGAAAGGAATAGATAAATTACGAGGTTTCATTCTAGACATCTCTAGGTCGTTATAAGGATAAAGCATTTACTCACTAGTAACTATTGTAATTAACTTACGAATTAAGTTCTTTGGTAACTACTAATTCAAACCAAATAATGATATTTATTCATTGTTTAATAGCTCCTAACTAGTTTAAACAAAAGAGAGAAATCGTGGTTAGCTCTTGACTACTTACGACGACTCGCGATTCTTTACAACGGTTAAATATCTGGTCACAACCACTCATAACTTCTTACGGCCGATTCGAATCTAGTCGATCAAAGTAAATGCGATCCTCGACAGTGGTAGTCACTTACGACCATCTTGTAACTTCTTCACGACCGGTTAAGTATCTGGTCATGACCGGATAGTAATCCTTTAGCGATCATAACTTATCCCCATTCCCGATCCGATCCGTGATCTTGCCACGACCATTCATAACGCCTTCGACCGTCTATCTCTAGTCAAATAGATAAGACCGGTTGTCTTACTTCCCACCACTTGGCTAAACCATGCATGCTTTAGAATTCCCAAAGGAAATGAGTCCCATAAATGGGCTAATTTCCAATAATCTGACTAGTTCCAAAGCTAGTAGCAAAAATGATGATAAGAATAATTGTCTTTGAATTGTTGTTAATATACTAGTCTTTTGGTATAAGTCTCGTATGGGTTGAACTTGCACCTAGAATAACAAGATTCACCTTCTCATAATTGATTAATAGACCACGCCTTGAATTCCTAGCTTTTGTGATTAGACTTCAATTGAAATCCCAATCGATACTAAGCCGCCAAGAACCACACCTAAATGGGCGTTATATGGTGCAGCCATTATCTAATCATGAGGTTTACGGAGAATGCCCAGTTCTCGTGGCTGTGACCTCCAGCCTAGGCTCAAGTAGGTGCACTTGTTGGACCGAAAATTGACTAGAGAGGGGTGAATAGAGCACGATCACTTTTCACCTTGATGGTATTCAATACCAATTTCACTCTAGTAGCTATGGAAGCTATGAAGATCAATAAACAAGCCGCAATGGAATACTTGTATTGAATCAATCGAGAACCCGAATCAAAAGACCTAAAACACAAAAGCTCAAACCCTAATTGAGTTGGGTAGTCTGGCCGGCGTACACTCGGCGGTCGGCCGCTCTGGCGATGACCGGAGGCTATTATGCGATCGACCCAAGAAGCCGATGAGCAGGAAAGCTGACCAAAACCAAAACACAAATCGGTCTATCTTTTGATTCGTGACTCCAAACCTTACCAAACTTGAGACAACCTTCTCTAGGATATTAGGAACCTATTCAATTAAGGATCGTGAAGATCCATGCCAAAGTTCCTACCTTTTTTCGCTTTTGAGTGAAGGTTGCTCAAAACCAAGCCAAAACCTAAATATGATCTAAAGACTTGCTCATGAATGATTGATGATCAAGATGATCCTAGATGTATTCCATATGTCACGATAAGCTAGATCAAGGTAAGAAACCAAGAAAACTTCATGAATCAAAGAAGGACCCCAAAATCACGAAATAAAGAGCAAGAACACAAAGAGACTCATCTTGTGAAATCTTTCCTTGGATTGATTTGATATGATGTTGGTTTACAACCACTCCATCAAGGAGGACAAAGACTCAACACATGAGCATAAAATCAAATCCAACTCTCTAAAACCCTAATCTCCCACTAATCTCTCAAAACCCTAAAAACACAAACTAGGGTTTCTCAAAATGAAGGGTTGAAGAGGTGCTGGCTAGCACCCTCTCCTATTTATAGTGGAGGCTAGCTTCTAGAAGGAAAACCCTAATGGGTACCTATTAAGCTCACACACAAATAGGTTTCACTTACACACGTATTTTAAGCGTCGTCTTCATCTCCTCTTGACCTAATCCGCTCCTCCTTGCGCCGTCTTGTGCCGTGGGTTGGCAAAAGGTCACCAAAGGCGGTATTTAGGTAAAATTACCAAAATACCCTTCTCGATCTTTTTCCAAAGACCGAGTCCAATCTTCGTGAAGTACTTCCATACTTGCCACGTGTAGATTGATCAACGACTCTCTTCATGTCGGTAAGTTTCTCCCATCCGACTCACCGAAACCACCATGGCACTTGCACCGACCCCGTCCGCATGATCCAACCCGTCGCAGCCGAATCGCCGTTCGGTCATCCTTATCCATTTTAGCGCCATGTTTGAATCCATTGACCTCACTAGGCATCCTCGATCGTTCTAGACCTCGACTCTCCAAACCTAGTCGATCAACCTCGTCGTTGACCTCTAAGCAACCTGCACAAAATAGACAAAGAAATTGATTCCGGAACAAGTTCTTAACCTTGACCCCGTTAGTCAAAACATGCATCATGTAACCCATATGCACGAAACCCATGAACTTGACCTAACCAAACAATCATCGCCACGGTTGGCCAATGAGCAGTGAATCCGTTAGACCTCCTCAAAAGGCTTGGCTCGACTGGCCTCGCTGGTCGATCGATGGCTTGTGGGTTGGTCGGCCATGACGCCTCGACAACATTTGAACTTCGTCAAAAGCAGCGTGATTCGACAATCCTTCAATGACATTGCCAATTATATCATCATCCTAAGATCGTGAGCATATCCCCATTATATCCATAATCTCCCCTTGATGAATACATTGGCAATTTATCAAAAAGCAAGTTTTGAGGTTTGAAAAGTAAATACACGTTTTCGCCAAGGCACAACTTGGTCCAAGTGCAAGAAAAAGCAATGGAAATAACCAAGTTGGCTTCAGAATAGCAAAGGCAAGTGAGATAGAGTCAAAGAAGGCAAGAAAGCTTCAATTTCCAGTAAAGAGTCAAAAATCTCACTTAAGGTCCATAAGAAAGAACAATGGTTTAATTTGACCTTTGATCATTGTGAGGATTCAAGAATTGCAATTCAAGTTCAGAAAAGACAATAAGATCAAAAGAATGCAAATAAAATGCTCCCCTAGCTATGATCACCATTTTTCAAGAAATTTTTATTTTCCCCTTTTTCTCCAAATAGCTCCCCTTTTAACATTTTGGCTATATCTTCTCCCCTTTGACAATGGAGTCATCAAGGAATCACACCTTCCTCTCACCCAGAGATGACAAATGCGAATTGAGGAAAAAACATAAGAAGGAGCATAAATGAAATGCAATGGAATGGCTTCATTTTTGTATATTTTCAATTTTTGAGTACAAGCTTTGGAGATTACCCAAAAGAACAAGCTAGCATTTCTAATATTACTCAATACATATCAA